>JAEMON010000005.1:21240199-21258562 GCA_030264115.1 Lygus lineolaris
ACGGTAACGCCTAGCTTCGCGGCACAACTAGACCCCGAACGGAGCTGGTACTACCAAATTTCATTAATTTTGGTCCATGCTAACTAAGGAAAGTGTCGCGTACGGCGGACGGACGGATTTTTCTAATTCGATTTTTTATTTTACGCATCTTGAAACGTAAAACCACAAATTTTGAGGGGGGATTACATTTTTTTTTTTTTTTTTTTTTTCGTGCTCGATTCCAAAGGTTCATTATTGAAAATAATAAACCAATGGACTTAATGAAGATCATCACGATCGTGTTGATCGTTTTCTAAACGGAACGAACATTATTACGTTGACTTTTTTGCATTTCACATCATGCGCCGTGGCTCCCGCCGTGCGCTGATCCAATCAAGATCCTGGATCCAGTTCCCAACTCCCCCAGAATTCACCTCCCCCAGAAATAGTTCCATAAGAAACTGAGGGTTCGTGAAATTCACGTTCTCGCATGAGCACTTGTGCACACGCCATCATAGGCCCGACGGCGATGCTGTTCATACTTAATGCTCATAATGTTCATACTTACGATGCTGTTCATACTTCATGCTGTTAACCCGACTTCCTTGTGACTGACCCACGCAATCCCTGAAATTTAAATCAAAACCGGCCCATTATTTATAGTTTTGCCTGGGCAAAGGAATTGACCACAAGCAGAGAGACCGGTTGAGCGATAGACAGATATGAAACCAAAACAAATTGCCCATAAAGCACTGATATGCAAAATTCGCGGAAGATTGGTATTTTGGAGGACAAATTTCGGTAGTGAGGAAGCAACATTCACAGTAGATCATTGAAAAGTTCCTACTTTTAAATTTTGATTCCTCATGTTTTTGCAAGAAGCAAAGATTTCTGGCATCTATAATCAACATTTTATCTCGCACTTTGTGACTTGACGCTTTTTAACCCTTAGCACGACATGTAGGCTTTTTTGACCCATGAGGTACCTAAATGGAAGGGGTTGCGTATGCAACACTGGAGCTCATGAGAGCCCTAAGCGCCTCTGTAAATTCCTTTCAGGTAGTTGTTGAGTGACCAGTGTGGTTCTAGTTTGGCTTTTCTTATTCTGGACGACTGAGTAGAAAAAAAATCATTGTAAGACAGAACTACGTTTACTAAGTACTAAGTTTATTTTGTCGTCATTTAAAGATGTATTTTGTAGGCAATTTGTGTAGATCTAATTTATAGATTTTTTTTGTCATTTTGTACACCTACTCAATGTAGAAATAAGGCTGCTTTCTTATTCCAAGATATACCAATTTTGTTTCATTTATTGAAGAAAAAAGAGATTTCGCTAATTGTTTTCTGATAATTATGTTGAATTTGGTTATATTGGTTGAAAGAAACACTTTTGAAATGTTTTTTACTACCCTTACACTTACAGTTATGGATACATTGTAAAAAGTTACATTTTGGATATGCAGAACAGCATAATTTGCCACAATTAGGGTGGTAGGCCAAAAAAGCCCACGTGTCACCAGACACTAGAAAATTTCACGTGTCATGAAAAGGGTTAAGTTGCAAACGTGTAGAGATACAATGGAGTACAATTGCCGGTACACCATCTCTATACCGATCAGAGTAATAAATTAATTGTATTCTTTCATAAGCCTACCTAGTTGTCTACGTTAGGTCTACGGTGGGTCAATACTAGGGAAATCTCTGTGTTCTCGGCCTACCTTTCTTCAAACAATGAAGGAAATGACATATAATAATCATGTCCACTTCACCAGGACCAATAATATCCACACAAAAAAGAGCGTCATGAGGATCATGTCTTCATGGTTCAGTACGATGTAGGTGGTTACTTAGATAGGTGCATTATTTTCGACTGCTTTTACATTTCTTATGGCTGACGCACCCGACTGATTCAAAAAAATGAAAACCTATGAAATCTGATGAAGATCGGTTATAATAAGAGCCTCGTCGAAAATCTATGTTACAATACATCGAATTCCTTATCAGTTATATCTCTTCTACTGAGGTAGGTAGGTACATAATTCGTAAGCTACTGTTTATGGAGGATGTTTGAAGGAGAAGCAACAATAATGTTATTGGGAGGAAAGACCAGGAGTAGTGAGCGCCTTGTCAATATGATGATGTACGTGGAAAGAACAAACAGGATAAAGCATCCATCAAAAGTTCTTCCCCTGGGTGTGTATTGACTACTTGAACACGTATCATCCATTCCATTACTACTTACGTATTCCATTACTCAATTCCATGTTATGAAACAGATTGTATTACGCTTTTGACGTTATCTCCCGCAGTGTGCATGATCATTCGATTTTGTATGGAGTGTGATATTAAATTTTAATGAAATTTTAGTCACACTCAACTCACTGTCCGTCAGTGTTTATCCGTAAGTCCACTAATTATTATCAATAGGACACCAATCGAATCTGCAGGTTGTTACAAACAAATGTAAAGACCAACCTTGGTCCTCTCTCAAATGCTAGTCTGCATAACCTTAGAAAGACTTGTTGAGTGCCTTGTATAAGAGTATGATTGATTAAAAGAAGGTTATTCATTTCTCGTCCATTCAGCTTGTAATTCAAGTCAACTATGAAACAAATCATGAATGCCAGAAAAACTAGATAACTCAATACGATTTATTAAAAGTTACTCAGCAAAAAAGAAAGCCGCATAATATAATCGCGATTCCCACTTTGAAACGTCGCGTTTTATCTCTTCACCCTTTTTTGAAATTCTTTTCATAACTTAGTTCGCTACATTTCATGTTTTGTGCCCTTTCTACTGCCCTATTCGCAGGACGAAAAACTCTTCTTGCATTATGAATTGGTACATTCACCATGATGAGAAGGAATTCGTCAGTCCTTTTATCCTTTGCTCATCTCGCTCAGAGATCAAAAGTCCACAATCCTTAAAATTTGTACGAATATTTTTTACAGTAGCTGTGATTTGGCTCTTTGAAATCGACTCATCCGAAACCTCACACGTTATCTTACAGCGTCCCGTGGCTTTCTACTCCGAGCAATTATTGATGAAATGAACTGTAATTTTCCGGTTGTAATCATTTCCAAAGCATTATTATTTGTAATCGTTGTAACACAGCCACATTCAGCGACTGGCATTAATTTAGCTTCTGCTCAATTTATTACACGCTACTTAGTGAGTAATCAGCATTTTGCTTCCTCACTACCGAAGGTAGGAAGCAATCTATTCGTGTAAGAAATGAAAAACAAATGGTGTCCTCCAAAATCAAAATTTCCACTTGCTTTTTACGTTTCAGAGCGTTCTGAAAATGTTGGTTAAATGCCTGGATGTCTGTCGGTCTGTGGTCAATTCCTTGTCCCAGGCAAAACTATATGAAGTAATGGTCCGATTTTGATGAAATTGTCAGGGATTGTGTGGGTTAGCCACGTGACGGTTCCCTATTAATTTCAGCGCCGCCGGACCACTAGTACCGTGTACGTATGCGGAAACGTGAATTTCCTGAGAATGTTGGATTTCTTCTGTCCTTTATAATAGGAATTTGTTCCATAGCAGCAAGTAGGTAGGTAGGGACTTGAAGGTCAGCTCCCCCAACTTGTCACACCTCCTTTCTATTAGCCACGAAATGTGAGCAACATTAGTTCCGGAAATTGGATGCGAAATGTGGAAGTATTAGGCGTATAATTTATTCTTTTACCTGCTTCATAGTAATTTACATTTCAAATTTCTTCGTTTTCTTCGAATTATACCCTTAGGGTCGCGACCCAGAGCCCAGCTAGCTATCATCGTAACATGACTGTATGTACTCTTATATACGTCACAACACACGATCAAAAAACAGAAAATTCCACAAAAAACATACGCCAGATCGAGCGTATATTTATGAAGAAAATATTTATCACAGAGGAACTACCTACAAGCGGGTTTATCGCGGAAGTCATGAGGGATAGGGTGGCTGCTAAGTTATGCACCATCCTTCTTATCTTCATAGCACACAAATTTCGTGAAAAAAACAATTTTCATGTATGGTACATAACCCCATGACATACCAATAAATAACGAGCGCAAACTTAGTTGTTTCAAGCCCCATTTTAACGAATTTTCGAAGAAAATGAAGCTATTGCAATGGCTTCAAAATTTTAGTGGTGTAAATTTTTGAAAATTTTCTCCACAAAAATCCGTTTCAGACCATTCTAAACAATTTCGGAAATTTAACAATTTTTCATATTTACACAATATATTTATTTATATACCTATTTATGTATCCGCCACTCCAGTCAATATCCAACCCTGGAATCGAGATTAAAAATCCAAACAAAATTCAAAATGTCAAAAATATAAAAATAAAGGATGAGTTCGTTGGTCAGAATTTTTGGACTACTTCAAGGTGTCAAATTTTGAAAATGTAGAGTCAAAAATCGCTTTTAAATTACGTTTTTTAGGTTTCTGGTATAAATTACCATCTCAAACATAGTAGCATACTATATTTTGGTATATTCAGAATCAGTATGAAATTTCCTATGAGAAACACCCATCAAATCGGTTAAAATTATTATTTGAAAAATTCTTTTTTTTTGGTTTATTTTTCATTTCATTTTTGAGTACTCAAAACGTGTATTTTACCTACCTAGAATCCGAATATGCAATAAAAAATGGGATTTTATATTTGAAAAAAGAAAGTTTACGCATGGATTGAGCATTGGCTAGCTTGACGCTCGAAAATGTGAAAGTTGAATTCTGCATAAAATTGCACGTAGATTATTATAGAAAGGGATCATGGAACTGAAAAAAAAAATGAAATTATTCCTGCTATTACGAACAGAGGATCTGTTTGAATCCAGCGTGGTTTCGAAAATTACTTCATGACTTGAGGTCCCCAGTAGAACATAGATCACTCAGAGAACGGGTGGAACAGCTGCCTCAACTGATACGGTTGTTCTCGGATCAATTTAGGCCTTCGAGACTCGCCGAGCCGATGTGTTTGAAGCTGTCAAAGGCAGATTTAGCCTTGCGGCCCGTGCCCTCTGCTAGGGACTGTCGGGGTATCCAATCTGCCGGGACCTTCAGAATGGTTACCCCGTCCGTGGGATCGTCCTCCCTGGTAAAGATGGAATCATGATCGTTATTATGTTGTTAGTTCGGCCATGAAGAGCTAGGAAGTGCGAAAATTAATAACCACCAGCAGGTTTTCCATGATTATTTGTTCGTTCCAAACTGTTGAATTTTTGGAAAGTTCTATATCTATGTCGTCACTGGGGTGAAAAATTATGAAAACGGGGAAGAAGTTGATGAAAATACGATGCGTACTGCAACTTTGTGACTAAATCTTAAAGGTAGATATTGTTTTTCGTACATAAATATATACGTATACCTAAATTTCTTCGATTCGTGCATCGTTTTTCTGATTATGGAGAATGTTGACAACATTTAGAGTGCAGGTAGTTTTTCCAAGTCTGAATGATACGCTCTTCAGTAGTATTTATAATTCATACACTGTTACAACCGTGGTCAGATTCGATAGGTAACACCTATATTTATATACATGTTGATTGAGATTCGGTCATTGATACATAGATCCATTCGGATTGAGACAGGTATATTAGCCGGACGTTTTGAAACTTTAAGCTATAGGTACGAGTATATTTCTTATTCATGGAGTGACTAGGGATATTGAGTCTTTGATTCGAATGGATGAACATAGTAGTACTAGCAAAATTCATATATAGGTACCTTGGTAACTACTACCTTATTCCTACATTACCGATGACTCGCCCTTTTATCTTCAACTCTAGCATGGAGCTGGTACCATAAAACTGCCGAAACGTCTGGAAAATAAATTGTGTTTTCATTTACTAAACCTCATTCAACATTTAACCAATTAGGTACCTATTTTTGAAATATTCGACAAGCTAGGTCCGACTCCTCCACTATCTGCTCACCAAATCAGACTACGAAAGGCTGAGTCATCGGGATAAGAGGAGAACCTACTCTTATCTCGATGAGCCAGTTGGTAGTTCACGGATCGATCTGGAGTGAGCGTTCCAAGCTCTGACACCACTCAGGCCAATGAAATGAAGCAAGGCAGTTTGGATTTGAGGGCAAGAGAATATTCTTCGACCTGGCAGACTGGACCGGGAATGAGAAGGTGATCAAGATAGACATGGCAGAGACCCCTGCCATGTTTGGGAATCAAGCTTAGCAAATCCAGCAGAGCAGGAAGTTGAAGATCCCTCGCCGGAAAGCCCACAGTGGGGTGTCACGTGCCGACTCACCATCAAATTTGCAATAAAACGTATGAAATTATGAAGTTCATACAATTATTGTAACGCTTATTAAATCCAATATAAAGTGCTAGACATCTAAAGATCTCAGGTTCAATTCCTGGGGCTTCTCCGATTTTTCTCTCCTTTTTTCCTGTGTTACGCTTCGATAATTATACCTACCCACCTAACAAAAGACGGATTAGTAAGTTGACAGAAAGAGGATACATTTCCTTTCACTCAAAATAGTTGACCATGTGACCCAGTAGCTGACCCAATTTACAATTCAAACTTGAAGATACCTCTTTTGGGGGAGGCAAACGCGCAAAGTAGAAAATAAATTAATTAAAACCATCTTGGACGAGTGATTAAAAGCTTAATTAGAGCAGTTTTACTCCAGTCACGAAGGGGGTTTTTGGCGCTGTGGGAACTTTAACGAAGTTGCTCCATTCATAAACCAAACCGTTGAATTATCCTATTAGCCCCAACAAAGAGTCGAGTGGTGCTCTTCATTGTGAGATCCAGCAGGTTTTCTTACCTTCCCATCTCAACTTCTCTTAACGCAAAGGGAATTTCTTAACCTCTAGCATTTGAACCTGCAGCGTGTTCCCAAGGTCTGGGTTCGAGTTCTCTCTTCCCTAATTACTTCGTACGACATCCAGTTCCAATATCGCCATCCCCGCGAGGGAATCGACCGACGGGACCTCATCGGAAATTAAATCCAGGAATAACTCAAATTTTCTTTGAAAAGCTGCTTAAGCAAAAGACTTCCCATCCCAACTTATTGATGATGTTGATGTACAAATCCAATTGAGTGAAATTGGACGTAGGCAACTTTGGCAATCCTCATACGAGTATTCAAAAGATAATAGATTAGCAGCTAATTTGGAAATATTCCTTCTTCACACAAAACTACATGAGTATAAATTTTCCCGTTTCGCTCAATTTAAGTGAAAATGTTTCTGTGGCAAAGTCCACATACTTGCACGTAAGTATGTAAGTAGATAGAAATTTATGTTTGAGTCCATGTTGAGTTTTATCCTTCCTATAGTTTTCGCTTGTGAAACGATGTACACCTAGTACTGCATTTTACAGCAAACCAATTAGGTACATTAATTATCAACTAATATGGTGACACTACCACAAGTGTAACAACGATCTCGGTGGGCCATCGGATGTTTCGAGTGGAGTGCAGCTGGAAACTGGCCTTGGGCCATTGCTGTTCCTAGTGAATGTGTGCAAAATCAAAGAGTGCGTCAATTTTGGTACAGTACATGGATTTGCGTATGACTGGGAACCGTAGCACACGGAGATCTAGAAACCGCTCAACGTCGTCTACTAGTAGACTTTGACAGGATTTCCAGAACTATGCATGACCTGAGGTTAGTTTGTTATTTTTTGTCGATAGGGTGCACTGTCGGAGTTCATCTGTAGTTGTTGAAGATCTATAGGTAGCACGCTTCACTCTAGAACTATTCTTCGACCATTTCATGCCAGCGAGTCGTGAGATCCCGCACCAATCACCACGACTACGAGTGGGAACCTTCCTAAAATTATGGGTCTACCCAACACACCATGAAAGTCACTGTCATGACACACTCAATCCTAACATGTGGCCTTGGTTATCAACACCATACTGGTATCAATTTTTTTAATCTTTATTAATTATTGGTGATGTCGTAGGTACCAGCATAGTTTTCCCGTCCACTAAGCTTCAAGAAAGGTGGGGTAGAACCGGTTTGAACCCCTTCAAAACTAATGATTGATTAATCAACTTATCTCAGAGTGGATGCTGGACTGTTGGTTCAGACCTGATCATCCTTATCGAAGTAGCTTGCAAGAATCGGGAGCGTACGAGTCGAAATGACTAAACTAAAAAAAAAAAAAACTCCTTAGTAAAACTCCTTTAGCTTCACAATATATACGTGGATTCATTAATAGGCAGCAGACTTCCAGCGACTACCATCCTAGAAGAAGTGGATGCATGAATTACATACGAGTACATGGAAAACTATTCAACTGCGGAATTGATATTGAAATAGAGCCTTCGAAACTGCCCTAACAGTGGACTGACACCTTGTGTGCTGTTTTATTGTCGAGTTTTTATTCTCCATGATATGATGTGGCTCACTTTCACCAGATGTGACAGCTGGCAAGCTGTTGAGTTTCCTGAAAAATTCAGAGACGAAATCAGTCAGTCGCTTTTTTTTGGACCGCGTCATATTTCAAGCGGCCGTCAGCCAGGTGACATTTCATCACTGAAAAAGGAGGCTTAGGCCTGGCCTTGTACCAGGAATATGGTGGTGGAGAGAAAATTATGATACCCCTCTTCTTCCCAACCTCTCCCTCCATCCCTCGGCCGTATTAAGGGGAACGACGTGGAATGGGAATCGACGGTAAAGCCGGTGGTACATCCAGGGAGGTTGGGTTGACGTACGGGGATTTGAGGCGTAATTTGAACTGAAGTCCCCCGTCGACCCGGTGATGAATGTGAAGGTTGTAATAAGCCCGAGGTGAATGCCGAGGTAAGTTATCGGCCACTTCCCATACTCTCGAGATTGATGAATTGTTTTCCGGAAGGTTCAACGGCTAATGGTGACGGTAACGGTAATGAAGGCAGGGCGTTTCCCCATTCGTTTCAAAGAGATTCGGAACCGGTCATATGAAAATACTACGTAAGTTACTGGGAACTTCGTGGAAACCGTGGTTCGTTATGTGGAGACTGGAGCCCGAACAGATAAATTAACCCTTAAATGGGAGCGTTGTTCCATATATGCACGGAGACTCCCACAGACGGGAAGCTCCCATGACTGGAAAATCATTAATAGCTCCTCTTTTGGATGTAGGTACCTTTAATTTTTGGAACATATTTGTTTCAAAAAAACAAAACTGTTCTTTTTCAACCACCGATGGCTGTTCCCTACTGGCAGGGGGATGCACACCTGGTGTCTCAAGCGACGACCGCACCCCTAGCGGTCACCACACGAAAATGAAATTTGGATACGTCAAGTCGATGGTGCACCCTCCAAAGACACAATTGAGGCTGTATGGTGATTGGGGTGAATTGAGGGGTGTTGGTGTGATGGGGGTCGAATTGCATGTTCATTGGTGTAGAAGATGATGACTGTAGGTAAATGGGATTTATTGCTACAGTGGCTGCTCTAATGGAATATTTTCGCCGTAATGGGTGGAGTAGAGGTGTATTTTATGTAATGAAGGTTTCCTGATGTTATGAAATGTATTTGGGATGTAGCGGTGGCTTAACCTACTAGGGTGAGAGTTGTCGCGGACAACCGCCGTTATTTTCTTTGTTCTAACAGATGTTGTTCATTCACGAATATAAAATAACAACAACAACTTGGACAACAAGTTCACGATCGTGTTGATATTTATCTAAACTGACAAACATCAAAAGACTGAATTTATTTGATAAAAGACTTAGGGCCGGTTTATTAATTCCCTAGTCAAAATTCCAAATAGTTAGTCACTGATAATCAGAAATTTTAACTAGTCAGAGTTTTTAATGCGTTTATCAATCACTGTATGGATACTAGATAGCAGCTAGTTAGCTAGACGGAGTTTTAGCTTGGGGAAAACAATGCTACCACTACAATTTCATGAAAACCCCGCAAAAATAAGGGGCAGTACTGCGAGTTGGACTATGTTTCCATGGTAATATTATCCTAATCAACATGTTATCTCCTATCTCTGTCAAATGACATGAAATCATGTTTAAGTTCTATTCTAACCTTCCCTCTGTGTGCGTGTGCCTAATGAATGAGAAACGGGAAATGAGAAACCCATGAAGAAATTATGCAAGCGGAGATCTTTTTATTTATAAGCAAATGATTCCTTCACCAGGTCGCTGGTGAGTACCTCTGGAAGGTAGGTTTTTCTGAATTTTATATGGATAAAAATGTTTATTTGCCTGTGGTTTAATCTAAAACGTTGTCCGACACGGCCAACGATGATTTTATATCTACCTAGTGGTTTTTATAGTTTCCACGGTTTCGAACTTCTTGTTGGGCGCCAAGAATGGCCCGAAATAATATGTCGTATTATTTCGATTACGAGGAGATCAGGGTTAGTTATATTAGTAGAGTAGGTATACACTGGAGATGTAGAAATATGGTGTATATTAACATAACTAACTCGGAGGTATAATATTATGAGAACCACCACAAATCGCGGAGTATCGCGGTGGGAGCCTCGTCCCAGGTTGAGAAGGGAAACACAACTGTTTTATAATAGGGAGGAACCGTGAGAATCAACTCGACGATCGGACGGGCTGGGGGAACGAAGTTGCGGACCTGAGCACATCAGCTTTCTTGGTGTTGGATTCTCCCGGTACAGATATCAATAACAATTCCCTTATTAAAGGGTTGTTTCGGGAGAACTCCAGGCCAACCCCCCTGTGATTTTTACCTTTCAAGAAACGCGTAGGGAAGTACCTACCTCAACCTGCATTTTATCACCTGATAAATCCGAATCAATATCTCCAGTAGATAAGAGTACATAAATCAGAATCTATTTCACAATAATGTATTATTTGAATTAAAGATTCGCGAGCCTGGACAGAGATGTGAATGGGAATAGTACAGAATACGAAAATGCAATATGGCTGCCAGAAAATCAGAGTTTGACTAGGTAGTTAAATTATAACTAGAGCCTCGAATCTCCAGTCAAAGTTAATCATTGCTCAGGGATAGTCAGCTGCTAAAGTGAATTTATGAACGGGTATGCGAGAGGTAATCAGAGATTTTACTTAGTCAGGCCTTAATCAGGCTTGCAAATGTGATAGATAAACCGGCCCACAGTCTTTCCAAGTCAAGTTCAAGGTTCGCAAATCAAATTCAAAGTTCCACCCCACCCACCGACCATTCACACCAAATCCACAATGGAGTCCCAAATTATCTTTGGGTGCAATCAACAAGTTCGAATTCAAAGTTTTCCGTGTCAACGTTTTCCATTTTTGGCTTCTAAAGTTAACTGCGTTATCCAATTTGGTGAAACTTCCGCTCGTAATGTTCTACGGGCGTGTATAGTTAAAAAATCTCTTTGAAGCGGATGATGCTCCTGATAAATGGAAATTTGCAGTCGCGTTTTGACCTGGGGGCAAGGGAAATAGCAGGTAAGAAAATCTGTTTCCATCCTCGAATTCCTCCAAGACGCAGAACACGAAACTGGAGATCCATCACCAAAAAAACATCCTACTAGGTATCCATAACGTTTTTATTTTTGGGAACATCAAAAGAGCCCCATTTTCACCGCATATTTGAGGCCGTATCATCTATACGAAAAAATAGCGCCCCAGTCTCAACTTTACGATCAATCCGGATAATCGTAAACGTTTTTTATGACCTCCGATTTGTGCGAACCATCCTCCTCATACGGTAATGCGAATTTTGGACGACCGCCAACTCAAACGTTCATGCAGTGAAATTTTCCATTCACCCTCCTCACTTACTCAGGACGTTTAAACAAAGTTGAGTGATTTATTGTACCACCATCAAGAGTTGTGATGCTAAGTTCTAAAAACAGTCGAAAAATTAGGGGGTAGTTATTTGAAAGTCGTCGGTATATGAGCGAGTCATGGCGCCAGGAGGAATGATGGGTCTTATACTCATTCCTCCTGGCCCCATGACGAGTAGATTTTGCTTTTATTTAGTAGGACTACAATTGATTCCCACTCTATGATTTGGTAGATTTTATTGCTCCATTAGGGATTCATTATTATCGTTATTATTTCATTAAATTATTAAAACCTACCTCGAAACTGTTTTATCTCGTATGTTTTCAAACATCCAACAACTTTTTTCGAGAGTTGTAATATGTATTCTCTAAATCCTACCTATCCAAGTGTCTCGGCATCACCTTCCCCCTTTCTCCGACACTTAAAAATGAATGGTAATAATATCAGAACTTGGAACAGCTTTCGATATAAGTGGAGTTATTCCCGGTCAGTCTCACTCAGGCAGAAGATGGGTGACGTCTCTCAAAATGGTGAAAGGCAAACGGATTATGAGGTAGGCAGTAACCAGTTAGTTTCAAAAGTGGGGCAATCTGCTACGAAGGTATTGACAAAGGGAATAGTGATCCAGAAATAGGAGTTAACTGCAAATAACAAATATTTATAATAAACTGCTGATCATCAGCTATGAATGATTGATCGTGCTACGATCAAATCGTAGATAATAAATTAATATAGATCCTATTTACATGCCACGTTCCCCCGTTCAATCATTTTATGCAAACCTTGTTTTGCTCGTATGAAAATGCAAACCCGCTCTCCAACTTGAGGAACTCAAGCGAGAGCTACTATGGGAACTAATGGGAGTTGTTATTTGCGAGAGATTGCCTCCGAATTATATTATAGCGTCGATGGAGTACGGGCTGATGAGGTGGCCATCTTCCAAGTTGCTCTCAGGAGAGTTTATAGTGCTTAAGTCTCGACTTTGGCCCGCAAATCTCGAGTTTTGACGAGGGTCAGCTCTTCCCATTTGCTTGGTAAACACCCACCTACCTCGTGGAAACTTGCGAAAATTCCTTCGAGCCGAATCAATATGGGAGTTGATTTTCTACTCAGCATTCCCCTTACGCTTAATTTATTAGAGATTCCTTTTGGGGAAGATCCTCCATGGAGCCATCGAGATAAGTGGTAGGATGCACGGATCATGATATTGCAAATATGAGAACAATTTATTTTATGAAGCTCTACTGCAAGTAGTTTGTGAGGACTAAAGTGGTCATCACTTACTCAGAATGAATAATCCTCTTTGAATTATTATTAATGAAGAATAAACGAATTTTGATATATTAAAAAAAAAAATTTAATTTATACCTAACGGAGAGATTTGATTGAACACAATTTCAGGAGTCTCTCGGAGCATCGCAATGTTTGTCAACTTTAAGTAATCTCCCGTATACATGAATTTATCCTAACTGAACTTGTAATGTACCTATTGCGATCTGCATTCTGGAGAAGGATGTTGGACATCTTCTTACTGTAATACACTTCGTTCATAAGGAAAAGGATTGTCCACATGGAATAATTTGAATGACATAATCAATATCTGGAGACGTTTCTGTACTCTATTTATGTAGAAGTAAAATATGATAAATGAAGATAAATGGGGAAGTGGACTGTTAAGCGAAATGTACTGTAACTTAGTCAGTTCACTAAGTTACAGATTCACTTCATAGGGAAACCCCCCTCTGTTTGGATATTGATGACGCATAATTACAAGGAATCAAAGCACAAAGGAATCAAATAACTACCTATCTGAATTAACAGGACAGTGCGAATCAATTATCTAAATAACTCAGAGAGTCGGATGCTTGCAAACGTTGCGACTTTTGATGAAAATACAAATTATTTTGTTTTCTAGATAGCTAAGGACCTCAAAAACTATATGTCACGGCCGAGAAATTGAAGTAAGAAGAAAAAAGGTGCAAATTATTACACAACGGTTCATTATTTACTTGTCAACCATCCTGTCTCTATATAAACTTGCTAGTCGTCAGCATAGAGCATATACTTACAACTCTCGAAACAATCAGCTATCCGATTAATGAAAAGCAAGAAAATCAATGCGGAGAGTACAGACCCCTGCGGAACCCCAACCATTACTTCACACCAATCAGAGTCATCACAAACCGCAGTCTTTACTTTTTGCCATCTGTTGGTCAGTAATGATTGGAACCAGGATACCAGTCGGCGAAAATCCCACAGATCTTAGAATTGCTAGTAATATATCATAACTTATTGAATCAAAAGCTCGCGCAAAGTCAATCAGACACAGTACTGTTACTTTTCGTTTATCCATGGCATTACGGGCTTCATCCAACACATTTATAAGGCGGTCTCTGTACTGTTTCCAACCCTGAAACCAGCTTGATACCTATCCAGTAACGAGTTGCCTACTACAACACTATTCACAACTTCATAAACACATCGATTTAGCATCTTGCCGAGAACACATAAGTTTTTTATTCCTCTGAAATCGTATAAAATCGGATTATTGATTTTATTCAATGGCAAAATCAAAAATGTTTTTCCACAATGTTGGGTGAACAGCAGAGCGAACCGAACATGTGAAAATGTGACTCAACACTGGACAAATGACATCTGAAATTATCTTTAGGAAAGCAACCGGAATACCATCATGACCCACCGCACTGGAACTTATTTTAAATAAACTCTTGCAAACCATTTCAACGTCAATCACGTCTACGTGACGTAAATTCATGCTGCAAGCATCTTTTGTCAGCATTTCATACTGCTCGATTACTCATCTGTGATCGTTAGTTGAAGGACTACCACAAAAATGCTCATTCAACCTATTCAGATCCAACGAACCTGGTATTTGTAGATACATCTCTATTCTTCTCCAAACCTTGTTTCTTTATAATACTCCAAAATTTGTCAGGCTTCATGTTCGTGTCGCACATAATATCTCGATAATATTTGTTCCTCGCATTCCTAATTTTTTGCTTAACTACTTTTTTTGCTTGAATACTACTTTTGCTTACTTAAATCCTATCATCATGTAAATATGTGTTTGTCCATTTTTTGTAGGCTTTATTTCTTTCTTTCATTACATCCCTGATTTCTGAATCAATCCGAGGAGCTGGCGGGCATTTTACCTTAAATTTCTTTAATGGCATATACTTATCTAATAATATCATTATTTCTTTAGTAAATATCTCCACTTTTTCATCTACATCTCTAGCATTAAGCACATCATCCCATTTAACCAACCTAGCATCTCTTATCAGTTTTTCTTTATCTAAGTTTTTCGCTACTCGAATTGTTTTATCCACACATTTTGCCTTGGCCTCCTTATAATTCATTGTGCAGTATATCAAATCATGTCGCGACAGTCTTGGTGCGTTAAGTTGCCGAAATTTGTTATAGCTTGTGCGTTGTTCGTTATAATATGATCAATCTGGGTGACTGCTACAGGAAATGCTGAAAAATGCGTTGCATTTAATGGTAGAAAGTTTAAATGATTATGTTTCCAGTTGTTTCAGGAAGTACTTTGATGAATAGGATTCAGATTTAAGATTGATATTTCAATCACCAACCATAGTGAGAAATTCATAATTATTGATGACCTTGGTAATTTCTAGGAACACACCATTTATATTAGTTGCTTTTGGTGGGGAATAAACAATTCCAATTAATACCTTTGAGTTGTTTTGACCTACTTCTATAAAAATATATTCAGGCGAACTAGTATAAGTGTTAGATGAAGTTAAAATAACCTTATGTTGTAATCTATTCTTAACATACATGGCTACACCGCCTCTACCTTTACCAACTCGATCTACTCTAATTATGTTATAACCACTCAAATCAACAGCAGAAGAATTAATGGATACTTTTAAGAATGTCTCCGAGACCCCTATAACGTGGGCTCCACTATTATAAAAAATTAACTCAAATTCTTGCCAATGACTGGGGGGGGTCAGTGACCTGCAGATCTGCATGGATTGATTACCTGGATCTGCAAGTTCGCATGTTCAGGATTTGAAGAGGCTAGAAATACCATGAACGTATTATCACTGTGCAGAGCTATCATTGTCTTTATTCGGGTGGGAAGAACACACAGAAATAGACAATTTATCAATAATTCATGCGAAGTGAAGTACATCCATAAATGTAGGAGAAGTTCCCCGTCTTCTAGTTGGGCCGCAGCCTGGATTCGGGCAGACGACTGCATTGTTCAGCGAACGCCAAAGAATCGTGGTCACTACCCAGTCAATCCGCGAGTGAAAACCTCTGGAAGCAGATCATAGAGGTTGTAAGGGAAATCCCCGAACAGTTTGAATTTTTATGGAATATCAAATAGTTTGGATATAAACGAGCAGGTGACAGAAACTTACACACTCTGTGCCGGTATTTATATTTTTGAGGTTTTCATAAAATAGACATGTAAACTTTTCTTTGATCGCACTATATGATAAACCAAACGAAGTTGTGACCTCGAATGCAGTGAGCTTGATGAAATTAGGGGCTTAACGTTGGCGTGGCCCGAAGGATAAAGCAGCATGGGAAACCATTCTGTCGGAAGACTAAGAGTGCAAAATGTCACGTTCAAAAAGCTCGCTCATCAAGAAACATCGTCGGAAAACAACAGTGGAACTAGTTCACCTTGCTAACGTATTCAGAGTTTCCATTTCCACTGGTTATTGTCTGAAATCTACTGTTGGTTAGAGACGGTGAATCGGTGCGAAATACCGTAAAAACCCCTCGGAACGGGCGAAGCTTGTAATTCCTGGGGGAATGGAAGGGTAAATTGTTTCATTCTCCCAATATTCCCACCGTTTTAATGCGGATACAATGTACTGCGAACGGTACACACGCTAGATAATTCAAAGTAATCAAAGAATAGCTATTGATTATAAAGCGACCCCGAAGCAATCCAATAATATTTCCCACAGCAGGTTTGGATTCTCCCCCGCTTGATACCTCAGAATATTACCTGTATACTGACTATGTAGAGAATAATATAGTTAGGCCCGGATTTTAGGAAGGGAAAAAGGATAATAATAAAATCAAATAAATAATTCACAGGTAATGGGATGGGTGAGAGTAAAGGTCCAGTTTGCCGTCATCAGGGCTGTTTCACTGAGGCTACGCGGGGCGCGGAGGAAGATTTGGTCCATTGGGCTGGAGGATGGAGCGGGTCTTCCTCAAATACCAGAGAACTAATCGCCCAGGTCTGGGGCCCCAGGACTTACCTTGGTGGTTTTTTGGGCCAAGGAGTTGGACTAGAAGTTGGAATGAAGTTTGGAATTTAGAGTTTACCCTTCCCGGCACTTCCATCTATGATTCTAGCTCGTAATAAATTGTTGTTGTCTTTAAAAAAAAGAAGAATAATATATTTTTTAATCCAAACAAAATAATTTAAGAAGATAATAATAATAAATCACTAAAAAAATGAATGTATAAATAAGGCCTTCTTGGGAGACCAATCATGTAAACATCAACATACCTCAAAATTACCTACCATGAACCCACATTCTGCACACTGTGTTCAACTGAGCAGTCCAACTCTTATTTTGCTAATGAATCAGCAAAAAATTCGTTGATTGTGCTTGTATGTCCAAAAATGCACTATTTTTCTTGGAAAATCAATTTTTCAACAGTCAGAATGAATTTGAAGTCTAACCATATGATTCAGTGTGAAAAATTACTTCGGAAACGATACCAAACTCTTCTAGCAATGGTCAAGTTGTAAATACTTCAACACTCGATTTCCTCGAAGAAACTAACGTTTGTTTGCATTCAAACTTAATTTCTCCCATAATTCTTACAGTAAGATAAAAACTAACCACACTATTGAAAAGATAAGATTCCGAGAAGGTTTTTACTGTAACGTGCACGTGAATTTCCCTATTTTATTGGAGACATAGAGCCGTTTGAAGAAATATATAGTGATTTTGGAAATTTGAGAAAACTTTTATTTTAGCCCAATTTCTTGCCCACTGAATCTAGGTACTGTACAATTTTGACACGAATGTCTTCTCGCTGAAGTCAATCCAAAATTGTATCCCGTCATAAGCGTTACCACGTTTGACATGGTTTCATTGTTTTTATGGCCGAGCAGTCAGCATACAATTTCGGCATATATCGAGAGCTTTCCAACGAGTGGATAACGATTTTTGTAGGTGAAAAACCGACTGAGTTACTTTTCCCTAGTTTTCAGGGTTTGACCTGAATTTTCCTTCGAACAGTCTGTTCTGTATTATTTTTATAGAGATTGTTTGTTTACTAGCATCATTTACCAGTATTACCAGTATTTTCTCGGTCATGCCCCCCTAGCGCCATCCCCTGTGAATGTCATCACCCTGTAGTGCTAAGCTAGCGTTGGCGAATTTTGAAGTTGGATCTTTAACGAATTAATAGTGAATTAACAGAGAAATACAACGATTCTGACTCATGTTGCAGTTACGTTTTCAACGGAAGTCAGTAACACGAAAGAAAAATCACTCAATTTTGAAAACATTCATGGTTAAATACTTCGAAACTCGAAATTGGTAACTCGAAAAATTGGTAACCTTCGTGATACAGGCTACCACAGGGGAATTCGTTACTGCGATATGCACCAGAATAGTGCGCTCG
>JAEMON010000005.1:21258572-21271522 GCA_030264115.1 Lygus lineolaris
CCCCCCCCCCCCCCCCCCCCAGGTTGAGAGCCACTTAATAACAACAACTTACTTGAACAACTACAACGATTAATAACAGTTAATATCCATGTGAATCTTCCTTCCTTCAACTTTTCACACAGTTTGACTCGGCATTGAGTATAATGGCTAAAATGATTCTGGCAGAGTATGAAATGAAAATACTGGAACAATTTCTCATTTGTTCATTTCAAAATGTTATTCAGAAAAATGTAATGCATTCATTCAGCAAAGAAGGTTCTACCTTGAATTTACGGCTAATTTTGTTTTAAGTATTAAATGACGAAGATCATTCGATCCCTGGGTTTAGAAGATGGAGCTGGAGTTCTTCAGATGGAAGATTAGTCAGCCATTGGAAATCAAAACTACCATCATCCTCGTCCTTCCGGCCGGTCAAAACCTGAACATGAAGGAATACCCGGATATACCTACATTTAATAAAACACTTGCCTACATAAACGTAACTGCGTGATTTTGGAATCACAAAGTTTGTAATTTGTGCCTGCTTATTATATGGAAAGTAAACGTAGTGAAGAAAGATTGATAAAATTGATATTTAAAGTCACTTGTTGCAACATGGCATTTCTGGGTTGCTGCAACTTGCGATTTCAATTTTTTTTCCAATTCCGTTTATTTCATTCACTTTTAGTACAATAATCAGGACTAATTTAAGAAAATTTTGTTTCAAAATTATAAGTATTGTATGTGTAGTTTAATACCTACTTGCACATGAAAATACATGCGATCTGGAAGGAAAGAAAGGGGGATAAAATTATATTCCACAGATTGGCGAAAACTTCAGTTATTATTGAATGTCTAGTCAATCCATGAAATATCGTTCATTTCATACATTAACTGACCGTTCTATAAATGACTGGTCGTTGTCTGAAATGCCTGATTTCACACAGTGACCATAACATAGAATGTCGCACGCGATTACTAATTGAACTGATTACTTTTGTGATTGTAAAAGAGATTACCATGTAATTTTGACTGGCACATTCTCGATTCTTGGAAGCTAAGGCGATTAAGACGATCAGGTCTGAACCAACTGCCCTGCATCTCCTCTGAGATAAGGTGATTAATCAACCACTAATTCCGAATGGGTTCAAACCGTCACATCTCCGTACCATCCTTGAAACTTGGCGGAAGGAGCAACTATGCTTTATGAGCAGCTGGTTCATCTCCTCCAGCGTGGCACTTATCACTATCTTAGCCATCACCAAAATTATTCTATGTCAACTATCACTATCCACATAGGCATCTTTATTCACCTCAAGCATATTATATGTTCCATAAATCATGATGATCTCGATCACATGCAGGTACCTCCAATAATTATGCATCATTATATTATCTCCGACACGTGAAAACCGCCTTGTTATTCAGAAGCATGTTGACTTCAGTTCTCTCAATCTTTGGACTCCTTGCTGGGAGAAAACGGTAAGTTGTATAGTGCTTCCGTTAATCTCATTTGATCGGAAATTTTGTTCGTATCCAAAATCGTAAGGGAACGATCAATTTATTCCCCTTTTGAATGTTTAGACGATTGGAGCCATGAGACGTTTCGAAATTCGCTTCCCATGTTTTTAATCGCTAAGATAACTAGAGCCCTTCGAGCTCCAACAAGGAATTGAAAACGCTGCAAATTATTATTTTCTAGATCGCCCATTTACAAAGATCCCATTGACATAAAATACACAATCATCTCTTGGCGACAATGAGTAGGTACTTTCTTGTAATCATTATTATCGGAGAGTTGTATCATTCATTCTTAATGAAATTCAGTAACTAAAGAAGCTTCTGAAAGTAAACAACAATCTTGATTCGGTGGAATCTAAAGAAAGTTGCATTTGAACAGATCACATTTGAACGGAGACTTTGCCTACTCGGGAAGAATTGCGATTCACACTCGTGTTTCTGCTCTTTTATTCGTTCAACCCTTAAGTCCTTACAAGGAGCGAACGGTTGATCCTAAAACGCTCTGCAATGTCTCATTCGACGCTAAAAATTGTGTTCCATTTTAAATCGATGGAAAAAGTATACCTTCCTGTTTGAAATTTTCGAGCTAGGGCGTTTTGAATATTTATATCCGGAAGCTATGACAACAAATTTCAAGTTTGCGCTTGCGCAGGAGCTATAACTGATCCAATCGTGACAAAATTCATAGGGGAATGTCTTGGAGTTAGCTCCCAACTACTCTCCGAATTTCAGCGATATCGGTAAATTAGAAACTGAGTTACTGGGGGTTTCAGGAAATTCACGTTTGCCTATGCTCTCACGCTACTAGTGGTCCGATCACGATGAAATCGATTGAGGACCGCCACGGGGCTAACCCGTACAATCCCTGAAAATTTCATCTAATTACCACAACTTCATAAAGTTTTGCTTTGGACAAGGAATAAACTACAGACAGACCTACAAACATGAAACCAAAATTCGTCGTAAAGCTCTGAGACGTAAAAAACAAGAGGAAATTCGATTTTAGAGGACAAACTTTTTTTATTTCTTGCATGAAAACATACCTTCCTACCTTCGTTAGTGAGGAAGCAAATCTGTGAATCATTAACCCAAAACCAATTTAGAGTTTGGCGTTAGGTCGTGGATGGTCCCGAATGTATTTTGACGCACATATGGAGCACAACAACTATCAGGGAACCACCTGTAACCATACCGTTGCATTGGTATTGTATAATATAGTCGGGGTATAATGTTGAGTGGATTCTTACCACAGATGACTTCAACTCGGATATGAGCATTAATTTGTAGTTGTAGTATTTATTTTTGTGTTTTGGGGTCATCTTTGCAATGTGTTATTTTTCTGCAAATTAACGTTTGAATTGAATTGAATGAATGAGCATTCTTATTCGTTCGTAGCGGGGGAGGGAGGGAGTCTTACTATCATCTCAACAAAATCAAGTAGGAAAACCAGACCTACTAAATTTTCCCTAAAACAAAATCAATTGTTGCCATATTTTACGTCGTTATTGATATTGCATGACTTGATTTCGACAAAGACTGCAGCCTTCCACTGCACAAAACTGTTGAAGTTCGAAACTTCAGAAAATAGAAATATAACTATTTCCCGGTGGCTGGTGGGTATTAGACGGTGGCGATCTTACAAATTATTTGAAATTAAATATTATTATTTCAAGCAGGATGGTCGAAGTTCAACGAGCGTGCAATCATTTTTAGCGACTGGCTAAGACTAAGCTGTTGACGTGGCTCTTTCACAAGGGATGGTTTTAGGCCCAAGATTATTCTGGGCCGTTGGGGTTATTATGCACCTCATCAACGCTCGAAAGGAGGAACAGCTGAACAAAGGAAAGAACAACGAGGGGTAATTGTGCCTTGAAAGGACTACGCTCTAGTTTTTACACCCTCCCTCTGAGCCCTTTTGAAATCCGAGAATGAAAACTTCAGCTTAGTGTAGGTAACGTTTTTTACATACTTTTCAGGCACTATTATTATTATTATTTAAAAAAACCTCTGTCGTTCTATTCTGTATGGAACTATTTTGTTCCAACAAATGGTTATTATTATTACTATGTACCTAAATTTTTTTCAAATAGGAATCCCTATTTCTATAGCAGATTCACTCTATGTAAAAGTTCATCATTTCCATAATCTTCACTATATGCACATCGCAAAATTTCGCTGTGTTCACCCGTGATTTATGGAAGTAATCATTAATGTATATATAATACTAAAAAAATTATTATTGTATTAATTTATTTATTTATATTACTTTGGCGTAGATAGTCTGTGTTACCAAGCAACAGATTATGTCAGGGTTAGAATAAGGTTTAGTTACATAAAAGATACAATATTTGTTATATTTTATCACTCATTGTGAGTTGAGCATCGTTCAAAACCATAGGTATTCACCATCGAAGCACACTATCGATCGAAAACGATCTAAACCATTGATGGTTTTCAAAATCGATGTTTGAAGTTGAAAGATTCAGTAATAGTCACTGATTGCCTCTGTATACCTGTTTTACAGGGGTTTCAGTAACTGAGTTGTATGGATTACAATCATCTCTGCGAATAAACTGTGACTGTTGTTAGCCAACCTTGAGATAAGGGGGAACTCCTTTTCCCATGGTTGGTGAAGAAACGATGTGGTTGAAGAAGCCGACCACCATCGACGTGCAACCATTGGTGGTGAGAAAACGTCGATCTTAGACCATCGATGGTAGAAAAGTCCCATTCATGAGCGAATTTTCGAAGGATCATTTTAACCGATTTGATGGGTGATTCTTATAGGAAATTTCAAGCTGATTCCGAATATACCATATATTCCTATGTTTAAGATGGTAATTTACCATCTCGATTTCTCGGTCAGATATCGTCTGGAGAGACGCGCATATATATAAATATATGTATATACCTAGACGTACAGAAAAGTGTCAAATTTCAGGAACCGTTTTACAATGGTCTAAAACGGATTTCCATGAAGAAAATTTTCAAAAATTTGCATTATTTAAGTAAATTTTGAAGCCATTGCAAGACCAGCAAAGCAACCCACCCCATCGGCCGTGGATCATCAACCCTATGGTACCCCCCTATACCTAATATCTCCTGGTTGTTCGGGTTTTCGGGTGATAATGATAAGGTAGGTACTAAATTATTGTTATCATGACGCTATGAAGCCGCCTTCTGTGGTGGCTTCATTTGTGTCTTCAGAAGATACTTTAGCCGTCATTCTGCCGAAAGCCTTGTGCTCCAATAGATTTCATAAAGGCAGTTGCCGTCCTGATAAGACTTTCGCGGGATCTTTTGTGTTTAGGGGACCTTCTGTTGGAGCGTCAACGCAAAAGCGTGTCATAGAAGTCACTTAGGGACAAAAGGAGCTGTATTGCATTGCGAGTCACAATAACTCGCGTCGAAAAGACGGGTCAAAATGGAGTGATTCACCTATTTTTCATTTATTTATTTATTTTTGTTATATTGTGTTATATGGAAATGGATCATATAGATGGGATACGCACACGTCATCATCATTCTGAATAAACCTTATTTTGAATATTTGGGGAATCTTTTTCTAAATTCGTTATAATTGAAGAAATTAAAGTAGAATAATTGTATTGACATATATAAACTATAAGAATAAAATCATTAAGAACATGGGATCTATTAAAGCGGAATTAATGCTACTAAAGCTACATTAATTAGTGGCGAATTGCCTACCTTGGTCGATTCGGATGTAGAATGGACCAACTAACAAATTCCTCATCAGTTTTAGGGATAAGGTGTTGAACGTTGGGCGTTGAAAGCGAAGAATTTGGAGCATTATCACTACCTATCAATTTGTACCTAAATACTAGTATTAGTATAAACCGTGTTTTCCTATTCAACATGCTCTGATAGCTCATGTTGGGGAGGGTGAGAATTTCGGAAGCTTTGAAAAGAAACTTCGGTATGAGAATGTCCTGGCGAGACCTAGGCTCTACAGCACAGCAATAAGGTCTCGTCCTTCGGATTTAGTTAACCATCCAAGTTGGACGTTTCATTTTCTTCTTACGCCAGATTTTACCTTCAAGTCTTCCACTCTCGTCTTCACCTTCTAAAGGAAAATGGGTGAAAAGGCTTGAGACGAAGCAATAAAGATCTTTTTACAGCTAGAAGTTTCCACAGCATTTATTAACAAGGATGGGTGATGGGGTAGTGAGGAGGGTCTTGGATCGTGCACTTTATTGCAAGAAGAGGATATTTTGGGGGAAGGATTTTCCAAGAAGTAAAAAAGATCATCTGCGCCAGGGAGGAAAAGATCTTCTCGCTGAAGAGAAAGTTTTGAGCTCATGTTTCCAACTAATCTCCCGGTTTTGATGAGCCCTTTTCAGAAGAGGCTTCAGGGGCTTCAGAGAGAGTAGGGAGGGGGGTTATTTATGATCGCCCTTTTCGTGAAAATCGTAAAATAAATGGGAGAGTGCTTATTGTTGGAAGGAGGAGATCAATATGGCTTAAAACTCCAGTATTGAGATGAGATTTATGGGTTTCAAAGGATTTCAAGCGCAAATGAAGCAATTACAACAATGTTACCGCAGCAAGTTTTTAAGTACTTATAAGTAATTTTGATTCATGATTGCTATCTTCGTTCCCTATAAATAATAGTTCAGTATAGTTCATAAATCCCTCATCTTATTTTGAAATCGTTTGCCGAGCAGGTCAGAACTATTTGCATTTCAAATTGTGAAGAATAAGTGGCACTGATAGTCGAAGAGCACTTCATGAATAGTATACTTACCGAGGAGTAAAAACCGCCCACTGGAACAGCTCGGATTAACTCGTGACGTTAATCCAAAGTTGATTAAAAATCCCGTAAATTCGAGTTACATTAACCCCGATCAGTTCTTGAACCACATCGAACCACGAGTACAAGGAAACACGAAAAACCTACTCTGCCATCCATACCAAGCTGGGTTCGCTGAGCAGACAAAACTCAAAATTTAGAGGTTTGGTTTATTATTTTCAATGATGAACCTTCGGAATCAAGAACGGAAAAAATGTAACCCTCCTCCCCCCTCAAGATGTGATGTTTTACGTTTCAAGATACGTAGAATCCAAAAATCGAATTTAAAAACAATCCGTCCGCCCGCCGTACGTGGCACTTTCCTTAATTACCATGGACCAAAGTTGATGAAATTTGGTATACCGGCCCTAATTTGGTAATAGGAGATTCAATTTTCAAAACGCAATTGCTCGAAAACTTCGAATAGGAAAGTATATTTTTCCATCGATGTAGAATAGAACAAAATTTTCAGCTTCGAATGAATCCTCGCGGATCATTTTAGGACCAACCGTTCACTCCCTCTTAGGACTCAAGGTTTGAACTGGAAAAAAGCAGAAACAAGAGTGCGAATCGCGAACCTTCCGAAAGAGTTGAATCCCAGAAAACCTACTTCATCCCATCGATGAATTGGAAGAACCATTTTTACTTGCATTAACGCCAATCTTCGATGCACAACTAGTCTCGTAATGGGACCTATACATATAAGTAGGTATAATTCGAGTCGAATTCTATCAATATTGGTCAATCAAGTGGCAAACGTGTTGCGGACGGTGGACAAACAGATTTTTTTCAACTCGTTATATGGATTCTACGTCCCTTGGAACGTGAAACATCAAATTTTCTGAGGTGTAAACAAATTATTTTTCATTCTCGATTCCGAAGGTTCATTATGGAAATTGATAAACCAAAATTAAATTCAAAATAAATGCATAGTAGATGGAAGCTATATGGTTTAAATAATTGTTTTCTTCCTCTTTACTATGAAGGTCGTCCAGAAAATAAGTTCCGTTTTTTTTTCTTTTTAATCAAGTTTTTATTGAAGAAGATTGAAACTTACATAAATTGTGTTCGAACAAATATAATATGTATTATTTTTTCATGTACTCCCATACATTTGGTATATCGCAAAATGAGCTTCAAAATTCCTTCATCGCAGAAGCTTGCTACCACCTCCTTGGTCTAGGAAACCAGGAAAATCATGGCTTCTGTTTTCTGGGACCCAAAATTAGTTCTCCTGATTGACTTTTTGCCTTAAGGTGAAACAATCAACACCAATCGCTATTGTGAGACCCTGAAAAAAAGCTTCGTCGGTCCTTAAATAACAAGAGAAGATGAATGTTGACCTCCAGCGTTTGCTTTCCCCACGATAACGCTCGTCCTCCAGTGCTCTTTCCATAAAGCAACTTTTGGATCAGTTTGGTTGGGATATTCTAACCCATCCCCCTTACATTCCCTTCAGACTATCACCTTTTTACCAAAATGAAGGAGGGATTGGCCGGAGAACGTTTCGCAAGTGACAAGGAAGTGAAAGAAGCTGTCACCAACTGGACCGAAGAGATGGCAGCAAGCTTGTACGAGGAAGGAATTTCGAAGCTCATTTTGCGATATAGGTACCACATGTATTGACGTCACCGGGGATTACCTGGAAAAATAATACATATGTTTAAGTACAATTTATGTAAGTTTCATTATTATTTTCAGTAAAAACTTGATTTAAAGAAAAACGGAACTTATTTTTTGGACGACCCTCGTGTAATCGGTTGCAATACATACTTTACGCTGCACACTTTGATTAGTAGTTCCAGTTTTGGCTTAGGATGATCTGATATTTATGACCTTATGACCCACTTTAATCACCACCCTTCTCTTTTCACCATCAGATTTGAGGAAGATGTTGTAGTTCCAGTTGTTAGCTTATGACGTTATGATCTTATCACCCATTGATCACCACCCTTCTCTCCTCACTATCAGACTTGAGGAAAAGAACAATCCGGTTCTCAATCACGCGGTACACTCGATCACCTGGGAAGGAAAACCATTGGATCGACTCCAGTATTGGGGAAGACGTGTAGTTAGGTTAGTATCTCTTCGGTCAAAATCGACTATCGGTAGAAAAACACTCGCCAAGAGTTTTCTTCTAAACCCCTCAGATAACGGCAACTTCCGTCCAGCGCTTTCTTCGTGGGTTCAATCGATACTCATTCAAGAAGAGAACAGAGTGCCCTTGTTCCGATACAGAGACCTCATCAATATAATCCAATGTAGGGAGCTTTTGTTGCGTTATTTGTTGTCTCTTACAAACTACAATGGAATCGATACAATTCGTCCTCTGCATATTAGAAATGCTGACAAATTTCACATCGCGTCAGTTCGTTTCTTCAGCTGACTGTTTGATGTTATTCTTACTTTTCTTCCTTGAGCCGAAGGCAAAAGGGAAAGTAATGAAATTGGTGTGGAAAAAAAATTGGGTGGGCAATATAGCAGCTTCACAATTTTAACATGGATATATAAAGTCAGTTGGTGATATTTTCAGCGAAATTGGTAGAATTGTTTCGGAGTTATGCACATGACTACAAATTTCGGGTTTTGCATATTCGCAGTCGTTATTACTGAACCGAAATGGGTTCGAAAACAATGAGCAATCGTATTGGAGTCATCCCACAATATTACCCTCAAAAGTTAAAATCAATTGGTCCATTAGAAACTGAGAAACCGGACTTTTAGGAAATTCATGTTTGCGCTGTCTCTCACGCTACCATTGCAATTCATTGGACCGACGGCCATGAAATTTCAGGACCTGCGCAGTCCCTGAAAATTTAGTCAGAATCGGACCATAATTGCGTATTTTCGCCGGGAACAAGGATTAACTACTGACAGACAGAGTCGGAACCAAAATTGTTCAGAACGTTCTGAAACGCAAAAAGCAAAAGGAAATTTTAGTTCTGGAGAACTCACTTTTTTCCTTTCACGAATAATAAATATAAATAGCTTCCTACCTCCGGTAGTTAGGAAGCAAAAGTTGCTTTTTCCTCTTAACATAAGACTGTCCTTGGAGTATAATCCACGGATAAGCATGGTTTCCAATTTAAAAAAACTTGTCCGACTAATTTAAAAAAAATTCGACTTTGGACTCGAGGTCTGTGAAGAAATGGGCGTTCCAGGGGTTCCAGGTGCGCGCATGCGCAATCGCTATCACTACTCCTATTTCCACCTGATACTCTGGCCCCGAACTATCATGCAAATTTGAGCGATTGTGGGAGTTCGCATTTCAACGGTGTTGACATTATAAACGCGTATTATACAACTTTTATTATAGCCTAGGTACTGGGTTTTTCAACATGAACCTGCCTTCTCGTTTCACTTCAAGGTTTTTCATACACTTCAAGCACCTACTATGTTGTTTGATCCAATCGTTTTTATTATCGATAATAGTTGTTATACTTACCAATAAACAGCTGAAGGTTTTGGTCATTTTAACAAAAGGAATCACAAAGTACTTTAGTAAGAACGATGGAGAACAGAAGTGCATTTTTATAAACACTTCAAAATTTTAGGTTTACGGGAGAGATTTCCAAAAAAGTGCAATCTTTAGCGTCGGAAATGAATAGAACTGGTTGAAAAAATTGGGAAGAAAAAGTATGTGACGACATCAGTCAAATATCTCCCCCTCCGCTTCCGCACGTGGGACCCGAGTGAGAGGGAAATTTATGAAACTGATGACGTCACTGGTTTTTTTTTTTTTTTTTTCTTCAGCTCATTCCCAAAAAACGTATTTAGATTTCGAAGATGGCAATTGGGATTAAGTGGTTTCCGAATGTGCTGAATCCTATTCTGAGGTTGAAAACCATTGAATTTTGACTCTCGTCTGCTCACAATGCAAAACACCATGCAAATACCAGTCTTTCATTAATAAATTTAATAGATTTCAGTAAACATGTATAGGGAATTGAATGTTAAAAGTGAATCAGGTGGAAAAGAGAAGAGGAAGAAGACACTTGCATTGTACCGGATCCAAAGTTCTCCTGCCAGGTCGAACCACAAGCGATATTTTCCATCGGGAAAGGAACTGGAGGGTATCGTGTAGTTTCATTCGTGTAATATCTCTTTTTTGAATGTTAGCTACGCCCAACTTTTCCATTTTCAACGCAATACACAGCCAAGCCTGATCTGAAAAATGAAACTATAGGAGTTATCCGACTTGTTCCATAACTCATGACACCGATATTGCCTCCGGAAAAAGTTAAGCAATAAAACAACGAGTGACCTCGCGCCAGTTACCGTTTTTTACTCTTCCTGTGTATTGCAAAAACGGAGAAGCACGATTCTCATCAGTACCTATATTTACTATACTAGCCGGTTACCCTTGCGTTGCATGGTCGTGCGTTACATAATGATGTACTCACCCCTCTCGATGTTGGTTGTCCAGGTCCTAAACGCTAGCTTCGCTCGCATGATCAGTTATGCGTGGCACTACCACGTACCTATTTAAATAGGTTATGTTCAAAAACCTCACCATTAACGTCTAACACACCAACAGACAAACGTTTTATATATATAAGAATCATATCAGGTATGAGAATCATGCTCTACACGGAATACCCGTTATTGCTCTACAGGTAACATTGGTCGTAATGACTGGCAAGGTTACGAAAAAAATAAAAAAAAATACGACTTACCGCTGAGTCAATGCTTCCTACATACTTGCACACGTTCAACTGAAGATGTCACGGAGTGTCAGCCCACAGATGATGGTAACGCACCCGCCCCTAGCTAAGAAAATTTTAACGGTAGCCGCCATCATGACGGATGTTCCGGGCAGAGGGTTAACCACTCACCATCTGTCTTCGAAGTTCTAACACAGACTCGTGGTTATGACTGAAATTCGTTTCAGTGTATCTGGGGGATGTAGTTTTAACTGACGCAGAGCATGCATCTTGACAGCATCTAAAATCTCCAAAATTAAACGAACCCTTAATGGTCAGGGCTACTTGTGAGTTGTGTACGTTTTAGCGAATTTTCGAAGGAAATGAAGCTATTGCAATGGTTTCAGAATTTTAGTAATGCATGCAAATTTGTCAAATGTTTCTTCATGGAAATCCGTTGCAGACCATTCTAGAACGATTCCTACGAACCTGAAGCGTAAAGATTGGTAAATAAATACGATTTTCTTTTGGGATATTAAGGAATTACCGCAAAATGTTTAGCATGGAACATGCTCTAACGGGGACCAACCTGGCAACACGAAGTTGGCTACTACCTCGGGTCGATTGATGTGGTCTAATGCAGCATGCATCAATTTCTGTAAGCGGCCGGGATGATGATGGTTGACCCTGGGATGGCAGCTATAACCAAAAATCACTGGACACCATACTTGTCCTGCTTATCGAAGGATTACTAACCAGTTTGGTCACCATTGGAGAAAAGGCGACGATTTGTCCTCGCTAGTTGCTTTTATATTTATTGTGGAAGTAGCGGAAATTTGATTCTGCGACTGGACGGTGATGCCTTCCAACGATTCATGCTGAACTAAAATATTACGAGTAAATCTGATGTGTTTTTTGTTTTGTTTTGTTTTCGTTTTTTTCTTTGGGTGAAGGAGTAGCGACAGGCTTACGAGTGCGGATTCCGTAAGCTATTACTCCCCTTAAGCATCCATTTTCTGACTGTTGTACGTGCGAATTGGACTTTCTGGTTAGCACAAAATGGTTATATAGATAGTTGAATAAGGTAGAGGTAGATGATCTAAACCACAGTTGAAATACGAAAACCTAGAAGGTAGAAGAGGATGTTGTTGAGAACTGATAAAATATTGTTTTCTCCTTGAATTCATTTTAAAGGCGTAGCCGTAGAGGTGTCGGGCAACGCTCCAAAAGTGGCACACAATGTGGATCCACCATGGGGTTTAGTGGGTTCCCTTCAATGTGGATCCGTCGGGGCGGTTTTTACCGCGGAAAATCTTTTTAATACATCCGATGGGAAAGCTTCCCAAGAGAGCTTTCCTCCCGCGTGAACCAAGGGATAAAAATAACAGGTATCGGAAATAGGCGGTTCTCGAAATTGTGGGATGGAGAACTTGGAAATCGTCCAAACTTGGTAGCAACTTAGTTCATTTTCTCCAAAGTTTGATAATAAAAACGTCTGCGAAGTTGGGTGTGGCACATAGCTTCCTCGGACCATTACGTTGATGTTCCGAGTATTCCACGTTTACGCATGCGCAGAGACTACCGTTGGTCGGCTAGCAATGAATCTCATAGGGGACCATCTAGGGCCTAACCCTCGTAATCCCTGAAAATGTCATCAAATTTGGATGGAAATTGTGGAAGTTATGCGTGTTGCAAGGCTTCCCGAACACACAGAAAGACACCAAAATTGTTCAGGAAGGTCTAATACGTAAAAAGAACTTGAAAATTTAATTTTGGAGGTAGAAAAAATGTTCACCTCTCAAAAGTAAAAACAATGCTTCCGCTACATTGGTAGACTCGGAAGCAAAACATGTATTAAAATCAAGATGGTGTTAAATAAACTCGTTACAATCTATAAAGTTCGTCGGTAAATCCCATTCGATTTTTGGTTTATTATGTTCAATAATGAACCTTTGGAATAAAGCACGGGAAAGAAATTGTTAACCGGCACACCC
>JAEMON010000005.1:21271613-21285676 GCA_030264115.1 Lygus lineolaris
CCCCCCCCCCCCCCTCACCATTCGTTAATTGATTTACCCCTAAAATAATTAATATCCCTTTAAAAAAATAATTAATACCCCTTTAAGTAATTACAGGTATGTAGGTACACATTGTCTCGTTACTAATTACGGTGGGTACGTACAATTCACAAGTTAATGAGATCTTTACGGATGGGTGATCAATATAGAAAATTAATAGTAAACCGTTGTGTAATAATTTGCACCGTTTCAGTTCCTCAGCCCATCTGAAAGGTGAATGGAAAGATTTGCAAATCAGCAAACATTCCAATTTCTTTAACACCTCTTTGTAAATGGTTCTCATCGACATCTGACCAACTTTCTTCACGTTGTTGTGGATTTAATGTCAGCAGAGATGTATGACCGTGTGTATCCTCATGGACCAAAATGAACAAAATCTGGTATTTATGTTAATCATACATAAACGGGTCCTATTGGGGGCTTGCTGTCCTGGAAGCTTGGACATACTGGTTGCCCCACGAACCCTGCAAAGTCAGTAACAATCGACAAGAGAATTGTGGGAGTCATGCCTTTTGCAAGGATTCCAAATTCCAAGTTTGCACAAATCGGTATATATATTTGTTTGTACAATATGACAATAATATTATTGCTGAGACCACTTCGAGTATCTCTTGAATTTCAGTTTTATTGAAAACCCAGTCATCCGTCGAAGCTCGACGTAGGCCGCATCGAACTATGAAAACAACTATTGCAGCGATTGCCAAAATAAACGGGAGACCCCTCCCTGTTCGGTTGTTTGCTGGAGCACTTATAGAATTCGAGCAGCTGTTCACAACGGGAACTGTAAACACAATGGTTTCATCGAATAAATAGAGACTACGATGGTCTGAACAGAATGGAAAGATGGAATCTTTTTGTTTGCATTTTTTTCTACTTTTGGAAGCTCTCTATTCAGTTGTAATGGTATAATAGTTAACTCCACTTTCAGATCCTTTGGGTCATGGACGACCTGTGTCGTGGCTAGTGTTTTGCTTTCTCGCCTTTCTTTGGCCAGCAAGCAGAAACACGCACTCCCAGGAAGGCCTAACCGGCCGATACCTTCTTACGTTTTTACCCCGCTTCTGCGACCTACAAGTTCGTTTTTTCGTATGTCAAGTCATTGTGTCACGACGTCTTCCTTGGTAAAGTAGGTATGGGAAGCTGTCTTGTCGTTTTTCGATTATTATGCCTTCATGACCATTATTCCGTTCATACAAGAAGAAGAAATCTGGTAAGAATCAAGAACCATAATCTTGCCATCGTTTTGTGTATACGATGATACCCTCCTGGGTATCGACGGAGGCGTGATTTTATAAAAACACAACTTTTCTAGTTCCTGCCAAGTCATGAGACAAGCCCCGATCATAACATGGTGATTTACCCACAAGGGCTTCGATTATTCGGAGAAAACAACAAAAAAGTCCCATTCATGCAGCATGAGTTGATGAGCGAATTTTCGAAGGATCATTTTAACCAAATTGGTGGGTGATTCTTATAGGAAATTTCACGCTGATTCCGAATATACCGTATGTTCCTATGTTTAAGATAGTGATTCACACAAAAACTTCAAAAAACCTGTTTTTTTAAAGCGATTTTTTACTCTAAATTTTCAACGAACTTATATATACCTATATATATATATATATATATAAAACTATAAGCAGTTTACTATTTTAAAAAATTTTACTAAAAATTTGAACCATTGCAATACCTTCATTTTCTTCGAAAATTCGGTAACACGATTGTGAATAGAAAATCGGGTTTGACTGAACAGAAAATTATAAATCGTTGTGTCATAAATATGCAGCGTTTTAAGACTATTGGTATATGATCCAGGGGAGTTCTGTCAAGAATAAAGGGAGGTTGTGGAGGAAGGGTTGAGTTGGACTGTCAATTTAACCTATGACCGTGATAAACAAATGCGGAGAAAAGTGGAAATGAAGGGTATTGAATCGTCTTCAAATTTGGTTGAGTTGTTGGGATATCTCCCTTGTTGTTACCTGAATAAATAACTTGGCTGTATAAGGTGGTTTTTAATTTAAAAACAAATAATCCCAAAATGATTCAAATTTTGTGAGGAACGAAAAACCTGAATGCGGAATCTAATCTGTTTGTCAAAAAGGTTCAGCTTCTACACGTGATTCCAGAGAAGAGGGGTTGTTTGAGGTATTAAGCAGATAACTGTATACTTGTAACTACAGCCTGTGTGGACCTGGATTGTTCAGGATCCAGGAAAAGGTTCTTTTTATCATTTTACTGATGTTGAAGATAACAGGAAGAAACCGAATCATTCTGAAGAAGTTTGGTAGCTAGGTACTTAGTGACATTTTTATAGGTAGTGACTGAACGGACAGAGATTGACCCCGTGCTTGACCACAAGCTTCCGTCACAATCTGACCAATGTTCCCAAAATAACTATTGGGTCGGTACAATTAGGAAGACCCAACCTTTGCACGACTTTCGGTTACCGCTAGCGCAAACCCTGCAAACCCTGACTCGGGCCGCCCACCTGCTCTAATAGGATAAAATTAATAATCCGAGACCTTACTGGGAGTTATAAGCCAAATTTCAAAGTAACGGTCCGTTGAGCCGATCAACGGGGGTTTGGCATCGCGGTCACAGCAAGAAAATCGGCTTTGGCGTCCTGTTGTTCCTCCAAAGTTGAATAATTGACAAACTAACCCAAAGCTCCCAGCAACATGAGAGGATCTTCAGGAGTCAAACCTATGTGGGTATATCGAGCGAACGATGTGTCCTGGATTATCAATCGTACAAACAGTTTAAAAACACTCTAGTTTTAAGGGACAGGGATATGACGGTTTGAACTAGTGATTAGAATAATATGCTAAGCTCAGAGGAGATATAGGACTGAATGTTCAGTTCTGACCTTCCTGATTGCCGCAGCTTTCAAGAATCGAGAGTGTACCTACCTACCAGTCGAAATTACATGGTAAATTGGTTTTAACGTCACAAAACTTACACTAATCCACCAAACACGCAAAAAACTTACCTGACTTCAACAAGACAACCTAAGTTCGCTCCACACTCCTTACGCTTCCTCATCAGTGGGAGGGTCAGAAATCCTCGATGGTAAAGCTTATGGCCTGATACCCAGTACAATATCATGATTGTTTTATTGTTACTTATATTTCTGGTTACTTACTAGATAGGTATAATTTATTTGTGTAGAGCCTGAAGAAGGGTACAAAGCGCACCCTTCATGCAAAACAAACTTCACTCTGCACACAGATGAGGCCGAATTAGTTCCAGTGACTCAACCAGCGCTCCACCTATGAATGTGCGCACGCTACCCAGCTGTTCGCCAACCATTACCGTTCGGCCCTATGTGACCCTCGCGACAAGTCGGTTTACAATCCCTCCATGACTGTCACCTGCGAATATCAGGGGGTCTGTAGAATCCAAATCTATCCAGTGGTAGTGCAGAAGAATAGTGAAATGTAAGGGGCCAGTCGGAAGGAAACCAAAGTCCCTGGGAAATCTGTGGCCTCAACATTTAGGATTCGACCCTGACCCTCTTTTTTGCTGCAAAATTTCGATTTTTTTTTTTTTATTATTATTATTATTATTTTTATTTATTTTTTTTTTTTTTTTATTCATCACAGTTTTGAAATTTTGTGGTCAGCCTCGTTAGAACCCCATTGTATACTTACATAGTACCTAATTGGTGGGGACTTTCGCGGTGACCATGTGTGTCAGTCGGCTCCAAAAACTATGAGTATACCACAATAGAATTTCAACCCGATGTAAAATACTCATAAATATAAATATGAGTGATTAGAGAAATTTTGGATAAAAAGCCATTGTTAGTTCAACATTGTTGATGAGTATGAGATTTCATACTTCACAAATAGCTCGTAGAAAAATTATATGAATAATTGACAAATATAAAATAATTAATGAATCCATGAACGACAGGAACTCGTACCAGCATTCTTGAGGGTTACATTTGAAATTTAGGGTCAAAAATAACTTTGCTGTTTTGGGAAAATTTTATTAACCTGAATGTAGAAACATGGAGTGTAATCGGAATCAGCGCAACATTTCCTACAAGAACGGCTCATTGAACTAACTCATTTTTGTTGAAATTCATATTTGACGAATCGTTAGAAGAAACTAGCTAAGTAAATCCATTCTTAAAAATCTTTATGATCATAAATACAGGTTTACGACCGTCCTTGATTTGACTATGCATAATTCTATTAATCAAAATTATTATAGCGTATTCAAAACCGAGCAGTTGTGAAACATCGAGTGGGATTCCTTTTTCTATTGTTGTGATTCGTAAATATGCAGAGTGGCAGCCACTGGAGAGCTCCTTTGACTGCCGACCACCAGATCCGCCCTTCGAGCCCTTATTTGTATTGCGAAAGAGCATCCCTCACCCATTCTTACTTGAGCCCGATGTAGCGCACCCTTGAGACTTCAAAAGTTTACATTTCGAAGAGGAGGGTGGAGAAAATCCAATATTTAACTTACATCTTCTCGACGGCCCCTTCTGAATTTTTCAAGGGGCGATGCGCAATGTATAAGCAATGAATCGCTTCGTTAACTTCGCATGTTGCTGGGTTTATTGTTGTTTGTCGCATCAAATCTTCCGGCGAGATGTCGTCTATGAATGGCGAGTATAGGCGAGGTTTAGAAGGAAAATGCCTTCCCAAGGAATACGTTCGAATAAGGTTCTGCGATAAATTTAAAGGTTATTTTTATAATGGAGATACCTACAATTATGTGTACCCGTACCTACTATCGAAGGGTCGGACTTTCTTGCAATGTTGCTCAACTTGATCCAGAGGCAGTTCGTCAAAGAATACATCAAGGTAGGGGTTGCCTAGCCTGTTTCCTTGGCTACTTTGGAAAACAGATTTTTAAAACTGGAAAAAATATTGGAGGTAATTTTCTTGGAGCCTTCTTATGATATTGTATTAGTACTCATATCACGTTCATTATGAACTGTGGAGGATAGAAACATAGGCCCGGTGCACACGGGAAGGTTAAAAACGCGCGGCTACCGGTCGAAGGATTTCTGGGTACCTAGAGGCTTATGGGTGACGCACTCGCTTGATTTCAACCGCCCGTTTGCACTGGGCCTAATATGGAAGTGAGTTCCATGTTACAAAAGTGAGGGTGCCCCACCCAACTGCCCACTCAACTTGACAGATGTTTTTTCTCTTGCATGAATACATAGCAGGTTCATTGAGTTACCTTTCGTTGAGTGGCGACAATTCATTTCAATGCTGGTGTGATGGAAGAAATAAAATTATCACACTGAATGATGACCAACGGGTAGGTTTCAGGAATGTCTAGTCACATGTCACTTGTGTTGTCATAGTTACCCTAAGCTCCCCTTCACAGAGGGGGGGGGGGGGGGGGGGGGGGGGGGGGGGCTACGGGGTTACTGACCTAGTGCATCACCCTGAAGTCCTCCTATAAAAATGCATAACCGGGCTCGACATCTTGGACGCCTTTTCTCTTCCCGTCGATTTGGCTCAATGATATAACTAGAACCAAATGGTTTTGGTTCTCTCACATTTTCAGGAATGTGGCGTTGTGTCAATGAATGTGTAATGAGCAGAGGAGGCTGAAATGAATGACGAGACAATTAGTAATTGAATGCGTATTTATTCGGGGTACTGGTCCCCTTTTATAGGCCCCATACACCCAGTGGAGGGGGGCCTACATCCCTCCACTGACTATTAGTGGGGAGCAGGAACCTGCCAGTTCCTGGTCCCCACAGAATGTAAATTAAATTAATAATGTCAATACTACTTGTAAAACTAAGCTAAACAATGTATATAAAATGTGATGTGTCATGGTACTAACATCAAATTAACTGAGAAATGCACTGATCTTCCGTTGAATTCAAAATCAGGTGATTGGTTGCTGAGATAAAGTCCAACAACAGTTTTCGCCCCTTTCTTAACTGTTTTCCCCTTTAGCCTTAAAGTTACATAGTAGAATTTCAGTTTCCTCATGGAAGTCGGATGAACTCGACGTCATTTATTACTGACAACATAATCAACCGAAATGAGGTAACAACAAATTATTTTCCGGAATCATTTTACCTCCTGACCTGCCGCCCACCAGTAAATACCTAGTTCTTTACTGGTAGATAAAGTTGATCGGACTGACTCTTTCATTCAAACACTGGAAATACTCCTCGTCGAACTCCAAGCCTGGAACGACCGATTCATGTGTTTACCCGACAGAATCTACGATTAAGTTGTTAGCGAGGGGGTGGAAAATAAGTCGAACAGTATTTCGAAGTTTTATCCGCTCCAGAGTCTTACCAAGAGAGAGAGAGAGAGACGTTACTTCCTATAAGTGCTCTTCAGCGTGTGACAGGGGCTTAGGGAAAGAGTAAGGACTCGTTCAACTTCCTCTCATGCAGCTGTTTCCGGGTCTTCCGCTGATATATCTTGGGCACATACAGGAGGTTCCATCCTCAAATATCTTGACTGATCAATCTAGACGACATCACAAGGCGATCAAAACGGTTTTGGATAATTCCTCATTTTGCTCTTCGGCCAAGGTAAGCCTTGTGATTACTTTCAGAAGTCGAAAAATTTCGTTGGTATTTTTCAAAAATTTAAATTTCCATTCGATTTTCACGTTTTATAGACATTAAAAGAAATTTGTCTCGTTGTCTGTTACGTTCTGCCTTCTGCAAAACGCGTAACTTCCAGAATGTCTAACAGGTTTCGATTAAATCCATCAAACATCAATATTCTTACTACCTAATTATCCGATTTCAATTATTCTTGTGTGATCTGAACCACAAGAATATGTTAGGTGGGGGCTTTTGATGTTCCTCGATGAATCAACAATCAATCAATAGCAGCATCTGCGCATGAAATCACCTAACCTATAGTATGAATCACCTATAGTTTGAAATCACCGAAATTCCAAATGTCCACCAGTTGTTCTATTCTGCTGAAATTTGGATGGTTGTTGAGGGCTGTCCTTTGAATGGTCAAATTGAAGTTAGTGGAAGATCAATACATTCATGTTATTCACACAAACGCATCCACCTGGCAGACTTTTTTTTTTTTTTTTTTTTAATCAGACCCAGTGTCTGAAAACATGCGTCAAAATTGCATCTAGTTAGTCAACAAAACGGATGAAAATATCACTGCCAGACGGAGGGCAGGACGGAGGGTCCTGAATTTTGATCCTTTGATACTCCTCATCATGCACCCTTCTGGAAACTTCCCTCTAGAGGAAAACCAGTTATTGAAAAACTATTATTTCTTCCTTAGACTTGTCTTTTTATCAACCAAAACCGTACAAAAAAAATCTCCCGTAACAACCTATTTGTGGTGAGAAGGGGTTGGATTTCCCGGATGAAGAGGATGAAGGGGAGTGCGCCGAAGTAATGATCACCAAGTCAGGTTTGAGCCAAGCAAGATGCGGGTGGTGACGCCACGGAGTAGGTACTTCTGTTGAGATTCCTAGGTCTAACTCCGTGGCACTTTTACAACACATGACCAGTGCTGCTGTCTGCAAACCCGAATGTTACTCACCTCCTGTGCTTTCAGATATTTCCTGTCACAGATCTTATAGGTACATCATATAAATATGAAAACTTCCGTTTTTTCTCCCTCCAGGTTCGCTCTAAATGTGAGGTTCGAGTCCAAACATGTATTAAGGGTGCGCGGGACGACGGGCTCGGGAAGCACCTGTACCATGCCCCAACGCAACTCAAAATCCTATTTATTATTTTTCACGTTTGAGATTCAGAAAATTCGTCGATTTACGTAAGTTAAACAATAATAATGACATTCTCAACGATGTAATTTTATCCCATCCAGAGAAAACTGGAAGAAACTGGGTTTTTCGTTGGTTTATTCCAGTTTATTCTGGATAGAATAAACTTAAAATTACGATTCACATCGTAAAGTACGAGTATGTCATTATTATTGTTCAACATACGTAAATCGATTAATTTTCAAAATCGCAAACGTGAAAAATAATAAATATTATTCTGAGTTGCGTTATGGCATTGTTTAGGTGCTTACCGAGCCCGTCGTCCCGCGCACCCTTAATGCACAAGATTACATTTTGGACATCGTGGCAAGAATTTCATACCCATGAACTGATGCATTGAAAAAATTGTATGAGACGGGATTCACATTTTTAACAGCAAAATCAGATCCAACTCCTGGTAAAGACGTGTAGGCGGCCCGTTGATTAGCAAAACCTCTTGTTCCGTAACCCCTTAATTGCTCGATGTATCTTCATAAAGGCACGTAAGTCGTAAAGTTTATTCATCTCGAAATTATTATAGTTTTGGGTTCGTGACGTCCAAAGGGGGCCCTAAATCGCCGCGTGGGCGACTCAACGCGGTCATCTCCCTCGAAGGCAAAATACCGCTGTCGGGGTTGTTACGGCTACTACCCACGCTCCCGTAGTAAAACCTCGCTATCCCGGGTAAATCTTATTAATATCTCATCCCCAGTGATCCACCCTGGCGGCCGACACCTTCCAGCGATATTGATGTAATTTTAATATAGGCGACGTTGTCTCGGGTTTTTCGTTATTGAAACGGAATTGAGTTTTTTTAATGGGCCCTCAAGCCATGAATTTTGCCGCGAAGATGGTTTTTCTTGATAACATTCAATCTGGAATCTAGCGGTGTTAACCGTGTACAGACGGGCAATAGCGATCGGGGTCCCGTACGAACAAGGAATTGTTGAACGAACTTGTGATGATGGTCCGCTTGGCAAAACTGGAGAAAGGGTCACGTCTTATACTCATAGGTCGAAGATGGGATTGTAGTGTTTTCTTGTTGTGAGGTAGGTCCACCTACTTAAAAAAAAAAAAAAAATTCAATAGGCATACCTTTGGAATTTAAGCATGAAAAAATGTGAACACCTCATTGACCAATCACTTCTGCAGTTCAAAGTCGTCGTTGATTTTTTTTTTTTTTTTTCGTTGCGAAATCGGCCAACATAATGCAGTACAGAAAGTATGGCCAGGGGTCGATGTTATAGGATGTCGTTAAGTCAGTACAGTCATGTCCTCATGAGCGTATTTTTGTATTGACCTTTTGAGCGTGTTGATGATCAACTACTTTTTTTAACTTTCAATACTCAGGTTCCCCAGAAAATACAGAAAGAGGAGCTCCTTACCGAATACCTTACTGCCACTATACTTAACCTTAACGTATAAATAGGTATACCTACCTACATAAAAGTGTTTAACTTTCAGAATCATTTAAAAAACAAACATCTTTAAACAGATAGGTACCCTAAACCATAACTGGGACTCTAAACCAAAACCGGGACCCTAAATCAGCCCGAGACCCCTTTATCTAATGGGGAAGTTTCAACTAACTGTTTCTCCGAGGTGATGGACGATTTGCACCTCCTGAACTGACACTCTTTCTACGCATTGTTACCTTCATATAATTAATCCCGGCACTCCTAGTTAGTATTTGTTAATCACATATTATTTCCATTTTGTTACTAATTTAACCTTTCTGTTGGGTATTTATTTGTTACTCGTTCGTTGTGGTATCAACACAACGCCTGGATCGTTATCGGCAATCAATGCCCACCTGTTATCACAGTTTTCGGCCAATGCCCAGCTGATTATATTCCCGCCATGTAGGTGGTTCTTAGTTCATTCAAATTTGTTCATTGAATTCTCGCCACCTCTTATGTTATATTATTTGTATCTTGTTCTCATATTGGGCAAATTCTCTAATTTTTACATTGATTTCAATCACCATCATGCTCCTTTTGTAAAAACACATGGCTGCTTCTGGATCATCCGATGGTGATGTCACGCCTTTCCCGAGTTTGCTGGAGACAGGCTGTCTACGCTCTTTCTCGTCGTATCCCAACTTCGCCGTCTCCTTTTTTCGCCCGCACCCGCTCAAATTCGCAAATTTATTATTAACTTTTCGCACTGAAAGTAATCGTGGCGATTCGACAAAAATGTTGGCCGGCGTGTGTGCCGGTAACTCAAATTCACGTGAAAATTACTGTAAAAATACGCGATCTCGCGACACCGGCCCCCTCTCGTCCACCCTCCAGGAGCACGCTTCGATCTGCACTCCACAAGTGGTGATTTGCCCCAAAATTCAGGTACAACATTATATTTGCCCAATTATAGGTATGGTGATTTCTGGAGTCCAGATTCACTTTCTTTGAGTCGAGAGTCTCCGCATTGATATTTACACGAAAGCTAGTCCGCCCTACTATAAGTGCTTTGGAAGTCCAGGCCTTATGCCTTCCGCTTAGGTAGGTAATAGGTAGCACTAGCTATACCCCCCTAATTTATCACAGTGCAATTGTTCATGGAGTGCCGGGTGCATTCCCCCCACTCTCCCTGAGTCCAATGTTTTGTGTCAAACATTTTTGGTTCCGTTCTAACCGGATTTTATTGGCGCTAGGCCTTTGTAAATTCACTTAGTGAATATTTTCACCTGTTGTACCTAATTGTAGGGATGGAAGATCGAATCGAAGATCGAAGTGGATCGATCTTTTCGGTCCGATTAAATTTTTAAAATCGAACCCAACTTGCCAGTGAATCGAAAAGATCGATCTATTTGTTGACGATTTCCGATTCGATTCTTTGCAAGTGATGTGGATTCGTGATTCGTGATGTGGAATCCCAACCTGCCAGAGAATCGAAAGGATCGATCTTTTTATGGACCATTTCCGATTCGATTCTTTGCTAGTGATGTGGATTCGTGATGTGGAACCCCAACTTGCCAGATAATCGAGGAGATCGATCTTTCTGAGGAATATTTCCGATTCCATTCTTTGCTAGTGATGTGGATTCGTGATGTGGAATACCAACTTGCCAGATAGTCGAAAAGATCGATCTTTTTGTGGACGATTCCCGATTCGATTCTTTGCTAGCGATGTGGATTCGTGATTTAGAATCCCAACTTGGATTCCAATGGGCACAAATTGGGAACTTAACCAATGAGCACACGACTTCACGTCCACAACCAGAGATAAACAACAACAACAAGAACAACAACAACAACAATCACAACTTGCCAGAGAATCGAGAAGATCGATCTTTTTGTGGACGATTTTCGATTCGAGGAGTTACAGCAGTCATCTAACAGCTTGAGCAAAATAGGAGAATCGAAAGATCGATTCACAGAGATCGATTCTTTTGAGCCGATTTATCGATCTTTTCTATTCAAAACTTTTGATTCGTCAATTCCCAAAAATCGATTCTTTTCATTTCGATCTCCATCCCTACCTACTTGTACCTGTGGTACCTAATTGATTTGAGCGGTAGGGTGAAACTGTAAGTATTCTGACATATCGCGCACTGGTTACAAGTTGGTAGTAAGTTGGAAGTCCAACATTTTTGAGCATTTTTAAGCTGAATATTGTCGTAGGTAAATACCTATTTATATTTTCAATTTTGTTTTGAATATTTTTGTATCTTTTGAGATAGCAGTGCTATCAGTTTGTTATCACCTGTTAGTAGGTATTTTCATTGCTACTTATTTATTTATTATTAATTCTCAAAAATGCCTAATGAAGGTGCAGACGATCTCCCTGTAGCTGATAGAGGCCCAGTTGTCCAGGCCTTATGCCTTCCGCTTAGGTAGGTAATAGGTAGCACTAGCTATAACCTCCTAATTTATCACAGTCCACTTGTTCAGAGAGTGCCGGGTGCATTCCCCCCACTCTCCTTGAGTCCAATGTTTTGAGTCAAACAGGGAACTTGCATGATTTTTTTTTTTTCTTATTTGAAAGATCTTATTGAGGGCATTCCAAAAAGTTGCTATATGAGGGGTGTCCGACGATTGAAAGTTTCCCAAAGTGGGTCTTGTAATTTGAACCTACTGACGGTACGGTTGAGCCTACTGACGGCACCGACCCCTGGTCAAGCCCACCTTTTTCGGGAAATAAATGACGTCACGCACTCCCTTTCAACCCATTTTCTGAGCAAACCAGCCGTAATTTCAAGCTGAAAAACTGCATCAGGTTGTTTTGAAGGGCACTGAATCAGATTTTGAGGTTCAAAATGCAAAATTCCTTAGGAACCCTTGCCCCGGTTTTTTTGCTGCTCGGGACCTTTTTCACTGTCGTCCGGGCAGGCACCATAGCAATTTAGGTGCAGTAGTACCTACCTACAATTGCTGAGACACACAGGAAAGTTTTGTTGCGAAGAAGATTTTTGTTTTCAATGAACTGGCCTCGAGTAATTCTAGGATATGTAAGGCTCAGCCTTAGTACATTATTATTATGGGCGGGAATAGTTTTGGTCCTTGTTCTGTCTTTATAAATATACTCGAAGATGTCTGAATAAATACAAAATTATGTACAAAGCAGTTGCTGAAGCTAAAACTTTAAAATTATCAAGTTCATGAAACACGAGATGATAATTATTATCATTGATTACCGGTAGGTACCGATCTTACAGAAGAATCCGTCGGAACAAGCAAGTCCAGTACAGGATGAAAGGACATCATCAGGCCGTTGAAAGAGTACTAATGATGTCGTTACATCAGAAGCGATCGCCACCTGTACACGGCTTGCTTGTTACGACGGATTCTTCCGTAAGGTATTGAACTAGATTCAAAGCCATTAGATGATAATCATTCTGAAGCGCTAAGCACCTTTCCTCGCCGGTTACAACCTTTACTGTATCCACGTGTCCTTTAAGCCCAGTTATTGCCTTCCGTTTGCTCTGTGTACAATAGAACTTGAGAACATAAATATAGGTAAATACGAGTGTACATCACCTAGTTAAAAATGGTGTTTTTGGGATGGGCTTGTGCGATGACCGGAAACGAGTGCATCTCATGCTAAACGCTTCCAGCCCGGATTAATAAACATTGGCCCGGACAAAAGTTAGCGGCCTTCTCACCGGCGGGTTCATGGGTTCTTCAAGAAATTATGAGCCGATTTACATGCAAGGAGCCGCTAACTCCCGGGCTCGCCCCCGACGGCGGTATATTGTGGGGAGCGAATCAACTATTCAAAACCACTTAAAGGCCCCATTAATAGGAAGGGGCCAAGTGGTCCGCCCAACATGGCCAGGCTGAATCTGAGGGTGCATCACACCGAATCCATCCTTCGCCATTGATAAAGTAAATTCACTGTAGGAGGAAACTTAAGGGTTAATAGGCTATTGGAAGATGCTGAAGAGCACTGAATTTCCCAAATATTTATTGTGATGATGGGATGGTATGACCACTTTCCGTTGAGGAAAGTACAATTTTGGAGTCTTCGTTTATTTATGTAGGTGAGTAGGTACATGTTTCGGTGGGCTCTGCTACAAAGTGGCCACCAAGTAGCCCACTGATATTTAGAAATGTCATATTTCCTCTTCAAAACAAATATTCTCAAAATCAATCAATAATTAATTCATTTCTCCGTTTAAATTTGAACTTTTCTAAAATCCATTTTGCGCCAATGTCGATCACTCAGAAAATCGAGTTTCGCAAACATTCTAGTCAGTTTTTTTAAACATTTATGAGCAAAAAAATTCTTCCGAAAAGCCTGGACCAATCATACAGACAACACTTGGCAGAAAATTGGGTTAAACGCGACGGGAGGCAGATGGATGGACAGCAGACTTTTTGGACAGACGGACAGATTTTTTTTCCCCGATTTTTGGGATGTACCTGATTTGAAACATTAAAAAACCAAATTTTGAGGAGAGTTTAAAATACACTTGATGCACGATCTTATACCTATTGTTGTCCATTCTCGCTTATTAACTTTCATAGATAGGGAGAACAAATATCCTCCAAAATTGAAATTTCTACTTGCTCTTTTGTATTTCAGTTCTCTTTGGAGAGTTTCGGTACCGTGTCTGTCTGCCTATGGTCAATCGTGTTGATGTTTATCATGTCAGTTTAGACAATTTTAAACGACATCGAAAATAATAATAATTAAAAATCGAAAATAATTATTATCATTGTAATATTCTTCTTGATGGTGTTGATAATTTTCTAAATTATCACATCAACGCGTGATAGTAATTTATATAACAAGGAGGAGGAGAGTTTAAAATACACTTGATGCACGATCTTATACCTA
>JAEMON010000005.1:21286676-21298734 GCA_030264115.1 Lygus lineolaris
TGTAATATTCTTCTTGATGGTGTTGATAATTTTCTAAATTATAACATCAACGCGTGATAGTAATTTATATAACAATTAGTTATTATTTTTATTATTTTATGTACATCAAGTATTTTCATTTACCAATGAAAGGATCCCCCTACCAATGTTACACTAATTGAAAAAGCTATAATACTTTTTTCTTCTTCATTTATTTATAGAATTATGCGGTCCTCCAAGATAGGTAGGTACCTAATGTACACTATCTAATTATCTCATTTAATTACATTTTTGATTGCATCTTCGGATGAAACAGCAGTGTTTATCAGAGCTTGAAAGGAATAAAAACTTGTGGTTAATTGAAAAACCTGGATTATTGCAAAACTAGGGTCCGTTCCTCCGAGTTTGCCATTAACCGAGTTCCTCTGTAGCATTAAACGGGGAAGAAGAAATAGTTAGGTCGATAGGTGTTATGAATGAAGCTCTTGAGTCCTCTCCTTCCCATTAACTTGAGTCTGTCGGTCACACGGAATTGGGCAGCTTTTCTAAAGCGGATTCAGGCAAACGAAACTTTCTTTACCACAACACAACAAAATACCTTGTTGGAAACAAACGAGTTTAACTTCTCCGATTTCCACTTGGCTCCTAGCGGCTCCGAAGATGGGAAAACAAGCCATTTTTTCCCCAATCAACGTTTGATATAGATTCGATTATTAATGATAAGATTGATTAGTATATATACAGGGTGTCGGTTGATGAATGGATGTGAATGTTAACTCCCTTATTTAAGGTTTTTTTTGAAAAACGCAAAATGACGTATTTCCTATTTTTTATTCTGAATCAAACTATGCTAGGGGCAATTTTTTGGACCGCGCCTCAGTGACGAAAAACCACAACTTAGTTTGTTCTAATGGAGACCCCCATTTTTTTATTATAGATTCAGATTTTACACAATTTCCTGAAGGAATAACCCCTCACTCAAGAGTGCACATAATATATAACCTGTTAATGTTTGTTTTTCGACTCAATCTTAAAATTTTAAATTTTCATTAAATTTCTGGAATGCTCAATTTTATCCACATACCAGAAAATCAACGTCACCACGTTATTCCGCACACATTTAAAACATGTACCTATCATATTTGGAAGTTTACTAATCCCAAAAACTCAATCTCTTGCTTCTAGGCCACATTTGGAGCGTATATGCGCCCGTTTTTGAGTAGGTACTCAACATTTCGAATGATGGGTCTTTTTTCACCATGAAAGTTTGTGTAGAATCTGAATCTGCAATGAACAATGTGGATTTCGATTCGGGAAAACGAAGTTGGTGTGCGTTACGCAGATTTGGTGCGGCAAAATAAACTGATCATAGCATATTTGGATGTGGAATAAAAAATAGGAAATACGTGTTCTTGCGTTTCTGTAAAAGCCATAAAATAATTAAAGTGAAATTCACATTCATTCATTAACGGACAGCCTCTATATTAGAACCTATTGAAAGGATTAATAAAGTGTTCAAAGTTGATAAAAGACGATTTGATTTTTGAAAATTCTGATTGACATCACGTTTCATTTAAAAGGTATATTGGTGGTATTCGACAAAATAATAATAATTTCGTAGTTGGTAACTTCAAAAAAAAAATTTGGTCGATCGGGTTGGTGCGAAGGACCCGTCGTGAAAAAATGTCGAAGAATCAAACATGAAGAATAAAAAGCCTCAAGAGTAAAGGAAACTGAAAAGACCTCAAATGATAAGATTCGGGCATAACGAAGCGTGATGGTTCGAAACCCAATAATAGGTTCCTTGGAAAACAATTGCGATGGCGCTGAACTTTACCGAAAACGCCTTGGAACACTTTTCATTCTGTCAGGACTGGAGCTGTCACTTTTTTCTCCATTCTCTCAGGTCTATTCAGTGAATGCTGCTACAAGATATTGTCAGCATTCATCCCAGTCCCTGTTATATAGATCATAGTGGTGTACAAATTTAAATGCCACAGAAGCCAACACCACTTTTGTTGTTACAAAAATTAATTGGGAAGCTACCTAATTATTCTTGGCAAAATTAAATTCTTCTATTAAAGTTTAATGATAGGGGAATGGGCACATCACTGTCAGCCAATGGGAGCTTTTTAAGCAAGTAACTCTGAAGTGGCGGAGCCCTAAATCGTGCCGAAGGGAGGTATCCTCCAATATAAGCGATAAGCTGCTATCGATACTGGTAGACATTGCTTTCCCATTGGCCATCCGGATCAGGGATCCCTTAGAGGTGGAGTCTTCAGCTCCTTCTTCTCCCTCCACTATACACTCCCTCTATCCACTAATTCGATCTGTTTGGATAGCCGAAGATTAAAGTACCGTGAACCTACACCTACGTGAACAGTTTTCGAAATTTCCGGCGTGGTTTTGACCAGGACAATCAATTGACTGGGAAATAGAACTACCTGGAAAACTAACTGGGAAAAGAACTAATTAATTTCCTTGTTGCCTTTGGCTGAAATACTGGCTTATAAACAGATTGTCAGCCTCAAAATTGCTACAGAATATTTCCTGTCAGATCAAGGCACGATATCATTATTTTATATGACATCGTGCCTCATATTATGAGACGTAGTAGGCGTGATAAGATAGCTGGGTCATAAAAAAACAACAATAAATCAATCCTGGTCTACCTTACGCCATCATATCACTCAGGAGGCTATTGAGCATACAAATAATGCCGCTATAGATTGAGTAGAAGAGGTAAATCAGGGGACTTTCCTTCTTTTAAGTACCCAAGAAATCATTTTTTTTTATTCCGAATGAAAGCCAGAGATGTTTCTTCGAGAGATCTTTTCCAATCTCTCCCTACCCCTCTATTCTACTCATGAATTCACTTCCGACATTCTACGTTAAAGAGGAAAACCGACATGAACGAATCTTGTTTCTATTTCTATCAAAATCGAGAAATATTATTTACATTCCATTTAATCTTTGATACTAATTTTTTTTCATATCATCTCTCCGAGGTCTTTACGATTATTCATTTTTCTTGAAATGAAACGACTTGAAATATTATCACACGAAAAAGAAATCTGTTTCTTGGTGTTTTATTCAGACTCCTCTAAGCTTCTCTAATATTACAGCTTTTTTTTTTTTTTTTTTTTTTTTTTTTAGCACAAATCCCAGTTTTCGTCAAACTTTTGACTGATAAATAACAACTATTAATATTATGTAACCGTATTCTGTACAATTTCGAATACCTATATTTGTCTCCTAAATTCCATTGTAAGATAAATGCCACAAATTTTTCCATCTTCGGTCCACCCAAGACCCGAAGGCCAATTTCTACCAGTTTACAACAAGCTTTTTATTTTCCCATCCATTCCTGCTTTCGATTCTACCAATACACGAGGGAGCGGAAGCATTGCGTTCACTTTTTGAAGGTTAAATTCGTTTTCCTCCAAAATCAAACTTTCCATCGCAACTGTTTGTCCATTCGGTCGATTTGTTTGTCTCTTCGTCCTCGGATCCTTGAATCACGCATCACTTTCACAATTGCATCCAGTTTCGGAGAAATTTTCAGGGATCCGGAAAGTTAGGCCCCAGATTAATGGTGCCCTCCATGCATACGCACCAATTTATCACGACCTAATCATCAGGTTTGCTCGAATTTGATAGATAATCTAAATTTCTAGATCCTCCCTCTTGAACAATAATATTAGTTAGATGATCCTGTACGAATTCCGTTGAAATTGTATCATGAGTAGCCACCTTCCTACATCAATTTCTCAGGGTCTATAACAAACCGATTTTGTTCAATTTCCATGGATGAATCTAAATATCTAAAATCTCCTTCTTGAACCATGATATCTACACATTTCAGTGATCTACACTACTTAATTTTCACCAAGGACGCAATTTATGTTACATGTTGAGGCTTTCTTTGGTGATTCCTACTTGTGGATGAAATTGTGGATATCAGGATAGCGGCAAATACGATCCTGGCGTTGATCCGGAATATAGTCCTCAACCACTTGGGAACCCTCCATCCTTGAGGTGGACCTCCGGGTTGTCCTGCATTATATCCAGGTTCTCCTGGCCTTGGTTGGGCTAGATCACTTGGTCTTACTGTTTACTGTTTACTGTTTACTGTTTACTGTTTACGCCCCCTGCCATTGTGAATATTCTCTTGGCCTTCCTCCAGGTCCAGTGATACCACCATCAGGTTAGCCTCCAGTTTCTCCTAGATACCCAGGTAGGCTGTGGATACCTAGCGTCCGGCGTTCATCTATGTCGAAGTCTTCTTCTAAGACCTAAAATAACAATAGTATTATTAACATTATTATTCATTATCGTTATGATAAAATAATATTTCAATGACTTGGAGTGAATATCTTCCTTTTTACGTGGTTACAGCGTGTTATCATTTCTTCTTTTCCGTTTCCATTTACATTCAAACTACTCAAGAACCAAATGTCGGTACCCTCTGCAGAGCAATCACATCAACCGTCGAACTAAGTTCTCTCTCCGACTTGGAACGACCACTTTTCGAAATTGGTATTATGTAGAGCTTGCCGGAGAGAAGAAGTACTTCTGGAAACAGAGAGAAATTTCAAAACTCTGGGAGTCGACTCGTAATGTCGGGAGTCCGTGGAATTCGATCAAAAAGGGGAAACTTTCGTGAAGAAACTTGCTTTGACGAGTTGGAACCTTGTTGGACATTTTTTATGAGCGGCGTAAGTTAACCCGTTCATACGCGAATGGGTTCTGAACTTCGCAAGTTTGTCACACTTCGCTCAGCGAAATGTGACAATATCGAGTTTACAGTTCGTTGTCAGTATCAAGTAACACCTGTTCACTCAATAAATCTAATTGGCAGATGCATGGTGTGTGACCTAATTGACGACTTTGGAATACTACTCCCTAGCTGTCAGTACCTATTCAAGGACGTATATATAGGTATATGAGGGGGAAAATAACTAACTTTTTAAATGAACAATTAACCTAAATTAAAACCTTCAAAAATGTCTTCTTCTTCTTTAGCCAGGAAATCTACATAGGTACGCCACTGGTTAGTACTATATTGTAACTTACGCGGGCAGTTGAGGGTCGCAATGTATCATAGTTAGGTAGCTTCTTGAATGGTTATTTTATTTAAAAATGTTAAATAGCTGTCACTTGGCTTCGGAGTATTCGCAATTTGTTGACAGTAAAATGATAAAAACCAACCACCACGTAATTATATAAAGGTACTTGTGTACAACGTTGTATTTGCGAAGTACCTAAAAGAATGGGATGAAGTGATCAAAGCCCTTCGTTAAACAATAAGAATGTCCATGTAACTGAATAAATCCGTAGCCAGCTGACAGCAAGCTTCTTCCCTCATTTTCTTCTAACCATTGTAATGAGCTAATGGGTCCTCCGAATGAATCCGACGCACCCTAATGAGTTCCTTGAAGAGGCGAAACTAGTTGGACATTAACCATTGAATAAAGCTACCTATATTATCTTCACCCACAACCTCCTTCTAAACTGTTTGATATAGTAGCTACAGAGAAGTTTCATATGAAAATCAAGAATGTGCACGAGAAGCTATTAGGTCAGTGCGGTCGAATGTACACAACAGGACGAATCTCCTTCAGGAACTGTCCACTTTGACCTACTTCTATTGTTATTTGCTCCGCATCTGGATTATATATATCTAGGGCCAGAAACCCCGTGTCAAGGCTGAGGGCAAAGTGAAGGATTTTAATAAAACAGGTATCGGACCTCTGCAGATCCGAACCGAGAGGGAATATTATGCGGACTGCAGGCATTCCCTCACGGCACGGCGCGGCATCGTGCGGCACGGCATGCCGCGTCTTCTGTTCCCCTTCGACTCCCGTTGACTGCTTTATTGGCCCGAGAGAAGACTAGGAGGAGGAAATGCTGTCATATTGGAAGTTTTGAGTGTATTTCCAATAAAGAAGGAATAGCTTCCGCGCTTTGTCATCATCCAGAAATAAAGAGGAAACAAAGAGAATCGATAGGGACCGGTATGTAGCCTCCTCATGTAGTACTACTCGAAGCAACGAGAATAAAGATGGTTTAGTAGGTAGGGAAATCGTAGTGTACTGTTACAATCCCTATTTTTATCTGGGGGGTCTTGACAAGTTATAGAGAAGTGGATCACATAGTTTATTATTATTTACAGGGGGAGGGGGAGGTTATTATTATTCTTCAACTGCCTACCTAATAATAATAATAAACATTTATTACTACTTGTTAGATTTTAATTTTCTTTTTTTTTTAATTGATTAAAAGATAGGATAATTTCAGAAATAATTAAGACATATTTTAGATTTCGCAAACAAAAGTTACATGATGTACAAAGTAATTAAAAGGTAGGTAGGTGAGCACGTGAAAATGATTACTTACCTAAATTCCTCAAAACTTAATTTTTTCCAGATTTCGGTTCATGAATGGCAGTGAGTTTGAGCAACTAATGGAGTGTCCAAATTAGTATTTAAATGGCCCCTGAACTACCTGAGAGTTGATTCAGATTTATAAACAAAAATATCCGGGCGTTGCACGGGATCGCTATCTGACTGAAGCTATTGTAGGTTGGGAGGCACCTGAAAAAACCTCCTATCCTGATCGATCAATAAACCATGGTACTACTCTGAAAAGGATTTTCGTTGAAGTAAAATTCGCGTCCTGAAATAGTTTGACCCAATTGTTTTTTTCCTGAAATTTGCTCTGAACTATCAAAGCTCAACGTACTTCAACCTGAAGGTGTCATTATCGTTTATTTAGCTGAGTTATTCATCAAGCGAAAAATGTACTGCGAGCGAGCGACCCTCCATAATAAGCTTCCTTTGTCTTAATTCACTTATATTGACTTTTAATCCCACCCTTAATCAGCTTTCTCCTTCAAATTAATTCACTCGGCCTGTTTAGTGATTAGTCAGTGGAGTGGCTCGAAAAGTAAGGCTTTCAATTCCGCCCCATTTTTTTCTCTTTTTTTGCTTTCTTCGTGCTTCCCACCTCTGCTAATGGAAGGGGCTCAGAATGAAAATGGGCAGCCCTCTTCTCTTTTTTGCTGCCTACCAGACCTTCCTACCTAATTTTAATCTATTTCTCAGATAAAGATTCGAGGGCGAGTAAACGTCAGAAACGAAGAGGGTTTTTTTGTTTAATTAATTTTCAGGATTCGGGAGTTCTTCGACGGTGTTTATTTTGACCGCTCGATAGTTATAGCTGGCTGGAAACTCGATCGGCCTTCACAGCATAGTTTGCTGGAAACCATTAAGGAGGTTGCTGAGAGACGTTGAAAGTTTAACTTCTTTCATCCAATAATATCGACCAATAAATTTCTTTTTTCGTCATTCTTCTTCTATTTCAAATCCCGATGACAATAAACTAGGTTGGTATCGAAATTTTGAATTTTGTTATCAATTTTGGAAATATCAGAATATTAATCGATCATTAATGGAAGTAAGTTATACCTACTTACAGCTAAAATAGTTAGGAGAGGAGTGGGGTGGGCAGTTATCCGTGTTTTCAACTTATTGGTCCCAGGTAGGTTATTTTATTATGAAGACAGGTAGGTCATAGTTATATCTGGTGAGAGTTCCTTCTTACTCAAGATATAGGTAGGCACTTTGTACACCCCCCTTCCCACCCTCTCCCTTAAGGATGTCTTCATATTCATAGTTACATTTATCGACTGATGGGTTTCATTTTTTTAATGAGTTACCAAGTTTGTCTCTGAGTTTCCACGTTTTTATGAGTTTCATATGTTTATTTTTACCTCGCATTAGTTTGGATAAATGAGTTTTTTCTATAGGAAAAAAGACTCCTATTTTGAAGTCGTTCAAAAACGGAATTTCATGGACGATAATATCCTTCTTGTTTGACGGCGGTGAAAATATCAAACTGAGTTTTGATTCCTTTTAAATCTGAATTGAACACAGAAAAAACACGGCAACACAGCACTCACAGTAAAATTGCAAACTGATCCACTGTGCGATTGTGTGTTGCTTTTCTTCCTGTCTCCTTATTAAATAAATGAAGCTGTTTCGTTCGTTTTCAATTTCGAACGAATCGGAATATATTACTATCTGACTTTCCGTCGTGTACCGACCTTCGTATAGTCACAACTGAATTTCCCTGTGATGCTGGGTGTTTTTCCCTCGGTATTTACCTACTGGTGGGCCACGGAGGAAATAAGGGTCTTAGCCGGGGATACATAACCCGAGAAAATACCCTCGAAATACGGGTAGGATCTAGGGTAGGTATGCTGAGGGAGTAAACCACCTCCCTTGGGGCCTCGGCAAAAGAAACCTGTTTCCCCAACTTCCATTCTTCTAATCCGCTGAATAGCGTTTGTGGAAGGGGAAAAGGGTTTGATCAAAACTCCTGCGATCCTGGGAGACCTCCATCACCCCCACGCATGTGATAAATCCCAAAATATGGAGTTTTATGATGTTTACCGAGCCAATAATAAATTGTGAAGATATCCCCCTGCGTACCGCCATCCAGCAAGAAAAGCCTTGTCAAATTAGTGTAATTTCACCAGATCGAGAACGTGAAAGCAGCAAGAAGTTGAACATTTGCTCACCAAAGTGCATAGGTACCCCTCTTGAACAGATGTCAAATCGAGCGTGTTCAAGAGGGTACGCTCGATTTGACATCCCAGCCAGAAAACCCATGTCAAATTAGTGTAGATTCACCAGATCGAGAACGCAGGAGTAGTTCGAAGTTGAACATTTGCTCACCAGAGTGCATAGGTACCCCTCTTGAACATATGTCAAATCGAGAGTACCCTCTTGAACACGCTCGATTTGACATCTTCTGTTCAAGAGGGGTACCTATGCACTCTGGTGAGCAAATGTTCAACTTCAAACTTCTCCCACATTCTCGATCTTGTGGATCTACACTAATTTGAAAAGGGTTTTCTGGCTGGATGGCGGTACGCAGGGAGGTCTGAAAAACGCAGGGGGGTCTGATGAAACGTTTTCATATAGCCTGGACACCTACGATTGACCATGTTGTTTGATTTACAATGAACAAAAATGTTGGTAGGTAAGTACCGAAGTAACTTTTCGTAGGTATGTCATAGTCATATGGATATGGGGAGAAGTACTTCATTCACTTCTTACTGTTCCTGAATACGTTGGGTGGTTTTGAGGCTGAAGAGTCTATATGGCTACTTCGTTTTTTCTTCTATTCATAAGCTGAGCGCTTTCGACACATACTTTGTCCGCTTCTGAGCTTTTGTTAAATGTTGTAGGCTTTGAGGCCATGGTTAGTCATATACGTCAATACATGGTTTAGTTTTAGTTTATAAATTGTAGACCTGGTCATCTAGCATTTTTGTAAGTAACCCGACTCTGGCTTTGTGTCCCCACATTGTCTCTTCTGTGGCATCACCCTGTTTTATCAGTTAATATTTAGTTCCTATACAGGTCCTGTGTTTGCTTGGTACTCCAGGAACTTTCCTGATTAGCTAAATGAAAAGTGTGTTATTTCTCACAAAAGTTTTAGTATTTTCACAATGCATAAGACCTCTTCAACTTCACACCTTTTAGAATATGTAAAAGTGAATCCTATTCTTTCATGCATAAAAACAAAAAGTCCAACACTTGCTGAACCCCAAAAGCTGATGGTTGGTAGCGTAGAAGTTCCCCAAGCTGAGAACCACTCACAATCTTCTGGTGAAGCATGGAAGTAAAAAACGAACACAGGACCTGTATAGGGACTAAAAATAAACTTATGAAACAGGGCGGTATGTATAAGAGACAATGTGGGGATACAAAACCAAAGTCAAACCATACCAAAATGCTAGATGACCAGGTCTACCTCCAATATAAACTAAAATTAAACCTTATAATGACGGTTACGGATAACCATGGCCCCAAAGCCAACAACATTTAACAAAAGCTTTAAAGAGGGCGCAATGTATGTGTCGAAAGCACTTATTAATAAAAGAAAAAACGAAGTAGCCATACATATACCTATATTACTTCACCCAAAAAACCACCTAACGAGTGGAAAAAAACATGGGCAAAACCAACCAACAGTTCCCATATTAGTTAGGTTTTTGAGGCGAGAAGTAAATTGGCTCTTCTCGATTCGATTGGTTTATTACCAATTATGTCGTGTCTTAGCTCTCTCACCCAGGTGGGACTCATCAGGGCTGCAATGTGCAAGGAAAAGATACATAAAAATTTATGAAACCTTAAAGGTAGGTATAAAATAGAAAAATAAGAATCTTATATAGAAACATATACATATATAACCACATCAAGATCGAATCGAGAAGAGCCAATTTACTTCACCCCTCAAAAACCTACCTACAATATATGGGCATACGTACCAAACCAGTTCCTAAAATTTGTTTTACCAAGTTGTTTTTAATTAATTTTTTTATTTTTATTTTATTTTTATTTCTATTTATTTTTTATTTTTTGCTTCCGAGTCTACCGGAGGTAGCGGAAGCTTTATTCTCACTTTGAGAGCCGAAAAAATTGTTTTCCTCCGAAATGGAAACTTCCACTCGCATTTTACGCTTCGGAGCTTCCTGGACAAATTTGGTTCCGTTTTTGTCGGTCTGACTGTATGTTCTTGTTTCCTGTTTTTTTGTTACAGCCATAGCTTCCAGAGTTGTCACCCGATTTTGTTAAAATGTTCAGGATTTATGTGGTGAGGACTCTTGATCACTCCATATGAGTTCTATCATGATTGAATCAACGGTATACGCTCTACGCATACGCTCACGTTTATTGTGTTCACGATTTTGTTGGCATTTGTCTAAACTGAACAATATCAACGCGATGAACCTAAACCATTTTTGATTCCAAATTTTCTCGGGCGCGAGGAAGGTATGTTCCTTCTCCACTTGGTAGAGTATTGATTTTTTTTTTTTTTTAAGTAATCCGAAAGATTGAAAGCAAAATGTTGACATGTATTTTAATGATTTTTCGTCCATAAGCATAAACCTAAACACAGTAAAGTTTAGGTTAGTTAAAAAACTCGAACTAAGTTTTTGAACCACGCGTTTTCTACCTACGCTCATAATAGTTTGTGTACCTACTTATGTACTTTCTTTTATCATGGGTTTTGGTGCTAGATACACAAATTTTGTTCCGTAGCCTACCCAACGTAGCTGAAGCTAGACTCGCATTCCAAAATCAAAGTTCTCACTCGTTCTCCCGTTTTAGGCCATATGAGTGTTTGTGTGCCCAAAAACTTGGGAAAACGTCAATGCAATGAAGAAAAAAATACTGTATGTGTGTGTTGATGTTTGCCAGTTTAGTATAGAATTTCAACACAATTGTGAATTTCTTGTTCAAGTCATTGAATATTCAGAAGCTGTGTGGCACACCCTCATTGCAGACTTCTATAGCTAATATCGTTATCTCCGCAATACTCGTATGAGTTCTCCACTCCTCTCATTGCCTTTTCGAATGATTTCCTCAACATTATATCGCAATACTGTTCGACTTTTATCTCCCATCGCCCATAAAACGGATGACATTCATCTTTTACCGAAGCAATTCAGAAGAAAAAATAGAATTGTACGAGTTCCTACGCAGCTCACCCCCTTCGAGTAACAAGCAAAGCCTTTGCAGCGCTGATATGAAGAAGGATAAGGACTTGGAGGGGCGGTGGAATAAGAGGGAGGGATGGGGTGGAGCGTTATGGTTAGAGACTGGAATTGAATGGAAAAAAAATCTGGCCCTGTATGCATCGGAAAGTACAAATATATGCAAAACGGCCCAAATAACGCCCAAAATATGCAAACTACCTTTAGCATTGAATAACAAAAGGGGTTTGAAGTGTTTTTTCAGTGTAGTAGTTCAAACAACACTCACTTCCTAGCTATTCATATTAAATTATTAGACAATAATATGTTTTTCGAGATTCTCTACTGTAAAATTATGTCCCCTGTCCGGCAGGAGGTACTTCATTGCAGCGATCTCATCTGGAGAGAACGGGATTGCACAAGCAGCTACCTGTCCCAAAATGTCCACAAAAATTCCTAAATCTCGGCTACCGAAGTGTTTATAGGGACTCTTAGGGCCGGTTTATCAATCACATTTGCAAGCCCGAA
>JAEMON010000005.1:21300687-21332873 GCA_030264115.1 Lygus lineolaris
TGTCGAAGAGTTGCAGTGTCGAAGAAGTGCACCCCACCCCCGTAATCCACTTTGAGCTAAGAGGCCAGTTTCTCGCCCTCTTGTCGAAAAAAAAATACTTGGCCCAAATTTTCGTTAGGTATGCAAATGTTTCCAAAAACGGGAATATATGCAAAAATATGTAGATTTAAATTCAAAATTTTTAAGTCAAATTGGTTGGAAACGCTTCATAACGTCGAAGTAAAGTGATATACCCATTAAAATAGCGATATGCAAAATTCCAGTCTGTAGTCATGGTGCTTCAGTGGTCGCTCTGAGTGAAGAAGCTTCACACCTGACAAATTTAAACAAGGATGTTATTGAAAAGGTATGTATTTGGTTCTGTTAAAATAAGCTAAATGAGTCAAAAACTCAAAGTTTGTATTTTGTACTACGTGATCTTGGTATGCCGAATGAGAATATACGGACAGTATTCGGGTCTTCGGGCTATTGGTCGATCTTATAAATACTTGAAGGAGCTCTGCAACAGGTTACTCTCTAAATAGCATCACTTCTCTGCTCCGTAGGCTGACTGGGCGTCTCTCATCATCAGCAGTGTTAGTTGCGAATCATGCTACTTTTCACAGCATGAAATGCTCTCCACGCAAAGCTGTCCACGCCATCATCTGCTGGGTTCACGTTTCTGCTTCTAAATCAATATTGGCCTGCCAGTCGAGAGCAGTGAGAGCCATTGAGGGCCTAAATTACCGGGCGGACTGAAGGCAGTCATTCATCAAGATCAAGAATAAAATTGTGACTCTTCCTGCAGCCTTCATCCTTGAATACCTGAAAGAGGTTCTGGGTTGAGAAGGGGTGAAATCTGATGGTAGATAAATAATAATTTCCCCCTCCCCTTGCTGCAATAAAGGTGACGGTACGTCATAGTCAACCCGGTCCAGCCATTGCGTAATAATTGGCAAGATCAGTTGACAGCTCTTGAATGGACTGAACCATCCCAGATAAATATATACAGTAGGCATAGATTAGGCCGTGAAAATAACATAGAGGGGACTGGTACCGAGTGATCCAGGCGTTGTCTGTTGAGAAATAGGGCGTTTTGTCACACCCTCTTTCTGGAAACTAGGATGGTGGTCTTTAAAATAGTGTGGGGCTCAGATCCAGGAAAGGGCATCTAGAAAACCTCAAGGTGAGAAGGCCTCCTCCATCATAATGGCAGTATTCCAAAAGTTTCTATTTGAGGTTAACTAAGCTCCTACAAGATTGGCAGAAATAACAAAGAAGAGATTTTTTATAGGTAGTCACAGGTTCCAATCTAGGAGTTTCATCTGAAAAACCTCTTGGAGTTATTTCACTCCTCCATTCAATGATGGGACTACACAGGCATATTTAAATTACCCAACTCATGGGATTTCTAATATTTTGAAGTTCAGCCATACAAATATTGGGAATAATACCTGTTCTGACTCCAATATATTTGTAAACCCTATGCATACTCATGTCTCTATCACAAGAGCTAGAACGAAATGGTAAAGGCTACCTTGCGGCTCGCTATACCATTTTTTATCGAGGTACTTACTAATGTGCGTGCAGGACAACATCACTGATAGTCATTTCCCAAAGTCCACGAACTCCTATCGAAATAATTACGAAATTCGTTTTAGATAGGTTCCTTGGTGAAATAAGAATTCAGAATTTCTTTTTGGTTAATTTCTTAAGCAGGAAGAGAGAAGTTGGTTGATTTGACTGTAAGAGTGGAATGAGACAATTTGGTTGTGTGTTCTAGGTTTGTCACAACTGCACCACCCCCCTCTGGCTCTGGAAGGTTGGCTCCAGAGTGAGGGAAGAGGCACCGCCCTACTGTGAAGGAGAGATGGGGGGGGGGGGGGGGGGGGGGGGGGGGGGGGCTTTCTCCCGAGCTTCCTGGTCTCTTTTTCTGATTTTGGCCTTAATTATTATTCTTTAAATTTATTATACTATCTAATTATTGTGTATGAGGCATAACAATACCCATTTAATTGAATTGATTTTGAAGGGATTTAAAACTCTAGAATAAGCGCTATGGCATTAAAGTAAAGTGAAATTAAAATGGATGCTCAAAGGCATGATGTGTGAATCGAATTTTAAAATTGAACTAATAAGCCAACTTGTATAAGCAAAGGGTACTTACAGATCCAGAGCATCTAGGAATCCCTTCTGGGAAACCTCCGCACCCCAACCCTCTCCTGAAGATAGGTGTTAAATATGAAAGTGGATTCAATACTGGTAAAATAAATCAGCTCACTGAACCACGCTCTGCTACGATGACAACGCTGAGAGGGGAGAGCTCGATATTTGGTTTCCGATAGAATTGGCGCATATCAATATGTTCCCCGGTAATATCGATATTTCCCCCGTTACCATAGTAGGGTCGTTCAACCTCATTTAAACACAGTTCTAAACACCTTTCGAAGTTTTAAACACCTAGCTTGAAGTTGAATGAAACCTTTTCCAAACCAAATGGTTGAAACCATTTCCAACCTCTGCTCATCACCCTTACGACCCTCAATACATCAATACATTACTTAATTTATAATGATTCACAGAGTTATTGCTGTACATCTCAAATCACCTAACAAATTAGAAATTATTCGAATGGCTAATTAAACAGAAGCGATAAACATTATTAGAAATATTTATACGTTTAACGAATTTATAAATGACAACTAGATTAATTCACGTGTATTTTTGTCCGTTGGCACGGCAATAAGTGAAGGGGGGAGGAGGGGGAGGGGTTCAATCAGAGGGGTCGAGGAGGGGGTATAAAATATCGATAATATCTACATTATGAAATATCCAAATTTTTTTCGATATCATCGTAGTGTCGATATTGTTTATGTACATTGTTTATGTTTTTGGATTATTAGGTTTTAGTTTAGTTCTTAGTCTAATTATTTTTACTAACGATTGCTTGTGCATTTTGTATTTTTTTGGCTTATAAAGCGGCTTCTTCTTCTTCCTCGTCTTCTACTTCTTCTTTCTCATCTGCTACTTCTTCTTCTTCTTATGGAGGGCAGATATTGAGCGGTGTGGTGGGGAAGGGGAGGGTGGTGAGGTTATAGAGGTTAGGGTGGGATTTAAAGACGGCCCTCTAGTTTCAAGGAGACCTTGGGAAGGTCTCCTCGAAATTTGGAATACGGATTCGGCTTGAAGAATCCTTGAAGACCATCTCAAGGCCTCCTTGAAACTTGAGGGGAAACGTAACGAATAATATCATCTGCACCAATTTATCTACCCTCCTTCTAAGCCTTGCGTATTTCTCTCCTTTTTTTTGTTGTCTACTGGTGGAGGCAAATCGGGGGTGACAAAACGCGGTGGAGGGAAAGAGCCGGCATGAGGGTGACAAGGGGGAGAAGAACGGGGCAAAAGGGGATGGCAAGGAGGTTTCCTCCAAGGAGTCCTCTGACTCAAAGACAACTCTCTACGAAGTGAGCGCATTTTCTCTTACGACTTCAAAAGTAACAAGAAGCTTTATTCTGCTCGTTCAGTTGATGCATGTCAGATTGACGAGATAACTTGTCGGGGAGCCTTCCCTCCCATCAGGTTCGCTCGTTACGTTTCTCAGTTACGTTCTTCAGTTACGTTCCGCAGTTACGTTACGACTGACAGCTCCCAGGGGTGGGATCTCAGGAGTCTTCCGCCAACACGGCCCTTCCTTGGGTTGTCTTATCGTCCTTTCACGGCAACTGAGAACGCAGGGTAGCGGGAAATGAAAAAATTAGAAACAAGCGCTGAGACACAAGAACAACCACTTGGATCGATACAACAACATGAAGTGCAACAAGCCCTTACAACATACTACATTTTTCAAGTATCTACCACGCTCTTCCCATACGTGTACATCGATACCTCCCACCTCACCATCGACTTCCAATCATATCACCCTCCTTCCTATCACTCTAAACACCCTCCACCAATCATACTAATTTTCTCTCACATCATTCCACCCTCGCTTTATGATCATATCCCCCGCCTCATCCATTCATTCCACCCACATCCCACAATTCAGTTCCTTTTAATACAATACTCGAACTTCCTCTCACACTCATGCCTCCCACAATCATGACCCCATCCTCACCCAATCATAACATACTCATCCATGCTCATTCATATCACACCCTTCCAACGATCATAAAACCTCGTATTACACCCCCCTCGCGTCACGATTACAACCATCCTCATCCTCTACTCATACTACCCACACCCCACTATTCGGTTTACCCTCCTCCTACGCTAAAACTTCCTTCCATAATCATAACTCCTTGGAGTAGGTAAACCTTGGACTAAACTGGACTAAATAAGACTAAGCTGGACTAAATCAGGCTATGGTGGACTAAATCGGACTAAGATGAATTGAATAGGACTAAACTGGACTTCATCGGAATAAATGGGACTAAATCAGGACCTAAATCAGAATCTAAATGGGACTAGTCAGGTTTAGTCCGGCTTAGTCCTGCTTGGTCCTATAGGACCAAGCACCTACGCACAGCGTTCCACGGACTAAGTCAGTGGTTGACCCCTCCTCGATTCCATCCTTCTCCAATCACATAAATATCATCCTCCTCGTCCACTCTTCCCCATAACAGCCACCTTGTAACCTTTTCCCGACATTATACCACCAAATCCTACAATTCGGTTCACAAACCTCCAACCCTTGAACTCCACAGGCAGTATACTCCAACCAATTATATCACCTGCCCCCCTATCTTATACCACCCTTCCAACGATCATATTGCCTTTACTCTTCATACTTACAACCCCTATCTCACGTTCACACCAGCCCGCTCCTACAATCATACCATTCCCCCCAACTGTGCATTTTACTGGAAATAACGAGTCCTGTAATCACTTTCCAAGTTCCAAACCCCCCCCATCCTCTCGATCCTCCTACTGCATCCATCTCTCTCTCTTCCCCACCAACTACACTCTTTCGTGTTTTCCTGTTACTCCGGCAATTAAATTCTATTTCGTGGTAGCCGGCCTCTCACGGATAAACGAGTGTTTCAATCATGAAAACCCCCTCCACCCTCCCTTCATCATCAACACCCCCTATTTTCCCGTAATTATCGTTCGAATTGCTCCAGAGATGCCCCATTTATACTGCTCCCCCTCATAATATGCACACTCATACACTCCACAGCATCCTATGTACATTCGTACACACACAGCTCCACTTATGCACATTCACATACTTTACACACCACCCGAATAGCACACCCCACCTGCCTCTAGCTTTCCGTTAATCGAATCGCTCGTCCCCGAATTTTCCATCGTCCTCCAGTTGTCCGATGATTGGACAAATAAGCGTATCTAAGCGACGAGCTCTCGGATTTGCCGACGCTAAAATTGATAGCCCGCTGCTACACAGTCCGACTGATAGGGAAACTGCGCGGGGTTTAATTGAAAATTCAATTAGCCCATTATTGCTCCAACAAAAGCAATCAAATAGAACGATATTTAGCTCAGCGAAATTTCGAAGAAAATTCAGTTACAGCAATGGCTTCAACATTTTAATAACGAAAAGTGTCAAAACTTTTCCCCATGGAATTCCGTTTGAGACCAGTTTTTTAAATGCACATAATGTTATGTATATCATTTTGTCGATTGGGAAGATGGGTACACAAATAAAAAAAACACAAAGCTCGCAAATAAAACTACTTTAAAATCAACTGTGAAGTAAAAGTCGGGCATCAACTTCATTCATATTCTTTCAAGAACAGGAAGCTCGCGAGAGCGGAAGATTGGAAACAATTCATAGGGACATGCAAGATAATATATGAATTGAATGCAAACAAGGGGGAATTCATCTTCGTATTTCTTATTGAAACGAAACAACGTCAAGATATTCGATAAATTACGCCACAATCTTATTGTAGGGTTGCGGGGAACCAGGGTGTGTGTGTGTGTGTGTGTGTGTGGGGGGGGGGGGGGGGGGGGGGGGGGGGGGGGGTGTTCTGTTAGCTTAACAACTGTTGGTGACAACAGTTGAGTCCTTAACTCGCGAGGTGGGTATTTTATGTCAATAGGATCGTAGTAGATGGGCGATCTGTACGGAAAATGATAAACCGTTGTGTAATAATTTGCAGCTTTTTTTAAACTCAATCAAAATCTTTTGTTATTTGCGTACCTACGTGCTTGGTGGGGTGTACTCGGTGCGCATTTATGAGGGACTTTTGGCAGCTTGAGAGTGTAAGAATTGGATTTTCGTTGCCATGAAGAAAACATAATCTTTATTTCTTGAACAAATATTAACAAATTTTTCGTATAAATCTGGTGAATAGGTAGTGGCTGAATTTAGTTTCTCGAATCATAAGTAATAAGCCATTAGTTCAATTAGGTAAAATTCACTTTGATTCCACTGTGCGGTCTGAAGTTGAAGAGGTCTAGACGCTGCTGTGTAGCACCAGGGAGGGAATTAGCGTTACATGTCAAAGGGAATCCGTTATCTCATTTCAAGAGCTGAAACCTGCTCTGAGAATCTCCGCCGCGTTCGAACAAAGGGCTCACCTAATTCCCTGTTGATTGGGGATTATTATTAATTAAAGGAAGGAACAGGCGGTAAACAGGGGAGCATTCGAGGCTATTAACGGGTGCAGTGAGTTTTCCTCCGGTTTCCATGACATCTGGGTTGTGGTCGGGTGAAGTGGGGATCAAACCCGTGCCTGCGAACGTTGATTAAGGCGTCATAGGTGAGAACTTGGATCGCTCATTGTTTGATGCCTAATTTATAGACACTGAGCGTCAATAGATCAACGCGATCACTAACGAATTCCTCCAGTCCCGTTTATTGTAGGTTTACCGAGTCATATAGGTTCCTATGGATTTTTAAGACCACCATCTATAGGTGGAAACCGAGATGAATTGAATGACCGGAACCGTGGACATTGGATAAGAATTGAGGCCAGGACCAGGAACCCCAAGCAGGAATGGAGGCTCAGGAATTGAGGGGGACTTTCGAAAGACCGGTTAACTTGTGAGTTGCAAGGGATAGATAGTCAACAGATGAAATCTATAAGTAAAACCAAGGGGTCCCAGGACTAAAAATCTTTCCTACTAAATTGGAATAAATTTGAATAAATTCAACTAGATGGACTAGTTGTCCAAGCAAACCTCGTAAACTTCAGTGAACTGGTCAGCATAGGTCTAAGCTGGACTGATTATACTAAATTGGACTGAATAGTACTAAATTTGACGATATAGAACTAAATCTAACTGTATAAGACTGAGACAGACTAATACTCCTGGGACTAAGCCGGACTAATACTCATGGGACTAAGCCATACTAAACCTTAAGATTTTCCCACGAAGTAAGTGAGTGGTTAACCCCTCGGTTTCGTAATTCGTATAAAAACAATTACGAGTATAGTAAAATTCGTATTTCGAATAGGCCGGTCTATCTGTTGATCCGATTTTGAATCTGGAAACTGATATATTATCATATATCCATATATGGATTCTGCTCGCAAAACTCTATGTCATGTATACCCGACATTTCAAAAAAATGTTCAAATTTGAGCAAACAAATTTTGAACACCATGGAAGACGATTTGAAAAAACATTAAAACTGAATGTACAAACCTGAGTTTGGTGATACCATTCACAAAAACCTTTGCAGAATGAAAATCGGTCACCCGTTCCTGAGGAAACCGGAAACTAATGTTGCCCCCGATAGTACAGCCATCTATCGAAAACATTTCTCACTAAAATTAGGGACATTTCGCCTTAAATCTATGTTGGGTATGACGGCAGAAGATGGGCCTCCATATCACTTTAAAGAAAATCATCCTTCAGGTCAACGTTAAGAATGAGGAACTATATCTAATTGAGGGTATCACATAAATTTCTTGATTATTTAGAGAAGTATCCAAAAAGTCCAATACATACTCGTACATGATGTTGTAGCTAAGATCCTAGAATTTACCCTACCCCTCCTCCAAAACTACCCCTCAATCTCCACGTTCTCACAATCTCAATCTCATGATACATTCAACAACGATTTCACACTCAAAGAACAAGTTCTTAAAATACACAAACTAACCAACCTTCGTCGAGAAGATACTCAGATAGAAATATCGAGTTGGGAAACTTTTGTTCCAGTTCCCTTTATCGGAGTAAGGGAACAGAACAGGGGAGGGTTCTTAGAGCAGGGGAGTTCTTGTAACGGTGGAGGGTCTGATTGCTCCGAAAGGAATGGAACACTTAGGTATGAGGAACCATCTGGGCCGACAACTTAAACTGAGTTAAGCGCAGAAAGTTGTGAGACCCCATCCCAACTGACGAAAGCAACTCCGCTGAGTGGAACGATGGATTTTCCTTTGATTCCACTCTTCTTCTCATAAGTCATGCTAATCTTGAAAGCTAAACCGACTCGGAGAGATTATATTGAAATCAAACAAACAGTTTTTCGCTTGAAATCAATACCGCGTTCAATCGCCCTTAGTGATCACTTTTGAGAAGATGAGTTAGCAAAGTGGAATTTGGAGGGTACGATCATAAACTTAATAAGTAAGCAAAATTGAAGGTAGAAACATTATTAATTTCCGCCGAGGTATGAGATCACGACATAGAAATTATCACCAAGAATATTCATACGCATTGTAACAAGAGGACAAAAAAATGTTTTTTAAATTTTATTATTCATGTTTGAAGCCATATTTCAGTGTCCATTATTTCAACTACTGCGACATGTACCGTCCAATCACAACTAACCGGTTTTGAAACATAGTCAATAAGAGTTTTAGTTTTATTGCCAAGGGTTGGAAAACAAAGTTTTATTTTTATTTATTTTTTAACACAGTTTTTTTGTTTTAAATAGTTTGAAAAACTGTTTTGTGCTTGTGTTTTTCGATAAAAACTGGGTTTTCCCTAGTTATTAGATAGTTTAAACACTGTTCAAAACATTTTTAAACTGTATTTTACTCAACGAATCAACCTCGACCAAAATACATTTTAATTTCTTATTTATTTTATTTTATTTTATTTTTTTTTTTTTCAACAATTTTTTGAAACGGTTTTTTAAACTGTTTTTTATGCTGTTTTAATCATTGTTAAAAACACTCATCTTTTTGAAATTGTTTTAAAAAACGTGTTTATATTTTATCACATGTATAGTAGGGACGCGTTAGAACAAATGTTTTAAACAGTTAGTACCAACCATGCTGCCAACATACAAAAATCATAAATGACAAGCCTCAAGAGGTCATAATTTCTACCTACCTCAGTGTGCCAATAAAGAAAATATAAAAGCATAATAGTTGCAGGAAACAACAACTGCGTGAGATGTGAGTACAAGAACGAGTACTTTAGTACATTTTCCTTGACAATGAATTGAGCTAATAAAAATTAGGCTAAATTATCTAATAACTTGCCGGACACCCCGTGCCATGCACGGGCGTATATAGGATATTCTTATATCCTGTCCCATAGGGAAATAGAATTCTTTGAGATGCTGGGTAACCAATTCGGAGCGTTTCACCCTCCCGAGGAACCGTAAGGTAGTTGGGTGATTTTGAAGTAGTAGCCTACGTCCACCTCGGAACCACCAGAATCTAACGAGAAAAACCCCGTGCAAATCCATCCAGTAATAGAGTTAGCAAATAGTCACAAACGAACAAACACTTGAACTCACAAACAAACGACGGAAATTATTAATAGAAATAATAATAATAACAATTTGAACATAAGCACCTATCTAAACGCATGAGTTTTCAGTAAGTTTCATTATACCTACTTTCTACTCTATTTGTTGTTGGAAAAAGTATTGATATTCTAAAATTTTATATTCTTTTTAGTTTTGTAATAATTTGCTTCGGTTCATGTACGATTGAGCCTCCCTTGAAAATGAACAGAGTTCGGACCCAAAACGTAGCAACTCCTGAAATCCCGAATTGTGACAAGTTACGCCGGATGAAGACACTCGAAACGGTATCTTGAGCTTCAATTAACTCTTAAGGCACCTTATAATAATTCCAAAGTTCCATTGAACACTCACTCATTAGCCCTTCCTTCTAACATGAAGTCACTTCCTTCTCAACCTTCCGAAAACTTTGGTTATTTCACCCAAAGTTAAAACAATAACAGCTTCCCAACGAACTTCTCCAGGAAGAGAGGGTCGACTAAGATATTGCTCGGCATATTTCCTCCGGGTTTATATTGTTCTCCGACGGGAAAAGGGGTTAATAGATTCAATATTTTCTTTGTCTCTTCGTCGGAATGAGGGAGCGAACGTCGGGAGCAAACGTGGAATACATTATAGAGAGCGTTTCTTTTCAGGGACTTGACAAAAGCCTTCATAACGCGAATAACAATGAAGAGCTGAACTCTTGGAGGGAGAGATGAGTTCAACTTTTAAGCGATGATGGATGATGGAGCCGGCTAATAAAATTTGGCGTTTCCTGCCCTATTTTTGACCGCGTTCAGGCAAATCACTGCAAACGAGAAATTATGCTTTGTACCATCGATGGAAATATAGGGCCTCCTTCATCTCTCTGGGGTGGCAGGTGATATACCAGTTTGACAGAATTCTGTGCTCATTGTTGAAGTTTCTGCCTAATTGCTACCGAATGAGAAGAAAAATCGAAATCAAAAAATCCACTCGGTTTTTGCTTTTCAGAGCTCAATGAACGATTTTGGTTCCGTATTTCTTTGTCTGTATATCTGTCTGTCTGTCTGTTGTCAATTCCTTGACTCACGCTAAACTGTACGAAATTGTGGTCAGATTTTGATGACAGGATTGTGCGGGTTAGCCCCGTGATGGTCCAATAATAATTTAACCGCCGTCTGACCACTAGTAGCGTATGCGCATGCTCAATCGTGAACTTCCTGAAACTCCGGTTGCTAAAAGCGAGGAATCGAACTTTTTGGGTGTACTAAACTATCAGAATGATACAAGAATGATTTTAATTTGTTTTTTTTACGACGAATAACGTGGTAATGTTAATTTCTCGAATCAAGCCTCATCATTTCAAATGTTAGGTAATGAAAAACAAAAAACAAAATTCTGGGTTGATCAATTTATTGACAAATCAAAAAATAATATAGGTACCTATCACCGCGTTATTCTGCGTGAATAAATACATTAAAATCATGTATCATACTTATTAGTTTACTAAACCAAAAAACTTCAATTTCTTGCTTTTAGAGCACATTTAGAAAGTAATTGGGTACATTATTTTTTGTTTTTGGGCACTTAAAATTTGGATTGGGGGTCAATTCTTCATGAAATTTTGCGTAGAATCCGAATCTACAATAAAGGAAGGGGGTCCCCATTTGAAATGACAAAGTTAGTGTACGTTTCGCCCCATAGCACGCCTTCGTGGCGCGCGAAATTGTCATTTTTGAAATCCTTGCTAACAAATAGTGAAGTTAAATAAAAATTTATTAGCAGTAAAATAGCGATTTTAGAGGGGGGGGAGTAGGTTACATAATCGCAACTGCAAAGTTTCTGTCTCGAAGAGTAGCAGGTTGAAGAACGGCGACATCTGTCCAGTACCTCTATATTCGTGAACCAGACAAATACAACAACTGGCAGAAAGTACAGGCCGGGGGGAAATGAATGAACTCGGATTAGCTCTCGTCGTTGCCATCGTGGAAACATTATGAGCAATTTACCAGAAGTCACACGAAACTGCGGAAGTTGGATGAAGTTACCAGTGAAATCATTACAGGGCCGCCCGGCCCTGTCGCCCATCGTTGGCGTTTGCAAATGTTTCCCTCCAAGCAGAGATTGTTCATCGTGAAGAACGAGTTGGCTAATGACAATTCAGTTGTTGACAACTTCAATATGATCGGAGCTCGTGAACCGTGCGACCGTTGTATTGTGGAAGTTGAGGTTTCAGTGCTGGAGAGACAAGTCCCATTGTCCAGGTATCATAACACTTGGATTGTTGGTTGGTGATCCCGGTCTTGCGTTTCGCTACCTCGTCTAATTGAATGGTTCGTCAACAGTTTTCAAAGCGGTAGCGAATCGAAGTTTCTGCTATGGGAGTTGGATTGATGAAAATCAGTTGTCAGGTTCTATACGAGTATGGAAACTCAGGTTGTCACCTCATTCCACACTTCCAAAACGGAGATCCTAAACAGTTTGAATTCAGTTACCAGACGGGATACAAGAGTGAATTTGGTACTTTTGGTTTATTATCATCAAAAAAGGAACCTTTGAAATCGAGCATTATTTCCTCTGGACGTACCTTGAAAACTCGATCTTACTCGCCTCGCCGGGGGGCCATTATCCCCCTTATAACAATTCTGTTATATCTCTTCTTACCATGATTCTATTATTATATTATTGGAAACTAGCGAATCTCTCCGTTAAACACGAATAGACCTACTTTGACAAAACGATCGTTCAGAAACACCTAGCAGGAACACCAAACAACCGCGTCAACATCTGTTTACCGTGTAAAGCTTAACGGTGTGCTATTCTACAATAATTAACTCCAACAATGCAAACTTATATTATCTCAACCATCAAAATTGTGCTCGACTATCAACGAAAGCTTCAATACGGCATTTCAACGATCTATCTTGATTGATGAAATCTGAAAGGCCAAACTCACAGAAATCGTTGTGGTACGGTTGCCACCGTTACAAAACGTCTTTTCGCTGGATTCCTTTCCGTGCTTTTTTGCTTTGGCTGGATATAGCCTCTTACTTGGCCAAGAACATACCTATTCTCATTACTTATTAACCATTTTGCAAAAAAAAAAACCTCATGAAAATCGGCCCACGAATCGTCACAGACAGGCAGACCGAACGACCTGGAATCCAGACCATTGGAATTGAGCATGAGGAGGAAAATTTTCTTCCTCTCAAAATTTGATGTGTTACGTTTCAACCTACATGTGTGTGTACCAATGTAGGTAGGTACTTGATTGAAATCCAAATGCATGTTATTACCGTAATTTAATTTTCATATTTTTATTCGTTTCGTCCCACACTGGACGGGATAGGAACAGGCACATAGGCCAGAAAGAAGTGGCTCCCAAAACCTGGTTAGTTTGCCGCAAAACGACGTCGGTTTTCCTCTAACGACTCCTCGCGGCTTCTTTATAAATGAATGGCGAACCCAGAAGGGAAAAGCCGGCAGGGCGTTTCATTTAGTACCTTCATAAACCGTAAGCCTCCTCTCCCTTCCCCACCAATCCCCTCCCTTCCAGCCTCTCACTACCTCTTCCTTCCAAGAACCAAGATTTGCTCGGCTGATAGCCCGACGCTGATCAACGACCCACCATTTTCTCTTGGAAACCGCCCTGGCTGGCTGTGCCGCGCGAAGGAAGACGCGGGAATCGTTTCGCCTACCTCAAACCGTCAGGAGTCGAGCAATAAACGAAAAACCCTTCCCAGACTCAACCATCGCCCATCTGGTTCCCCTCCTATGAAATAAACAACGTTCAGCCTCTGCTTTCTTGGCAGTCATGCCTGTTTTCCGAGCAAAGACTTCACCATATAAAGTTGAACTCACGTTCATTCAGTTTCGAAGATTCCTCACAAGAATTGAGCCTCACTTTCATTCTCTTATTCATTGTGGTTCTTAATGAATGAACCTTCCCATTTTCGTCACAAAAAGGGAAAACAATTTTTTTCAAACGGTACCCCCTCCCCATGATGATTGACGAAGAATTCAAACATTACATTTTCGAGCGCCGCGCACGCGCCACTGACTTTGTTTTTGTATATGGCAACTACCGAAACTATGTATTCGTGCAAGAAATAAAAAAAAAATTTTGTTCTCCACTTGCTTTTTACGTTTCACAGCTTTCTGAACAATTTTGGTTCCGTGTCTGTCCGTCTGTCTGTCGGTCTGTCTGTGGTCAATTCCTTGTCCCAGGCAAAACTACATGAAGATGTGTTCCGAATTTGACGGAATTTTCAGGGATTGGGCGGGTTAGCTCTGTGATGGTCCCCTATTAATTTCATCGCCATGGCACCACTAGTAGCCTGGGCGCATGCGCAAACGTGAATTTCCTGAAACCCCTGTATCTCAGTTCCCAATTGACCTATTTCGCTCAAATTTGCAGGGTAGTTGTGAGCTGACCCCTAGACAATAACCTATGAATTTCGTCACGATTGGATCAGTAGTAGCTACTGCGCAAGCGCAAACTTGAAATTTGTTGTCAAAGGTGTATCTCCGGAACTACTCGACCGATTCCGGTACGCCAGTTAGACCCTGGAGGGTCCCCTATTAATTTCATCGCCATCAGGCCACTAGTAGCTTGTGCGCATGCGCAACCGTAAATTTTCTGAAACTATGATTTCTCTGTTCCTAATGGACCGATTCCGCTCAAAGTCGGAGGGTAGTTGGAGGTTGACAATTACCTTCGAATTTTAATACGATTCTATCAGTAATACCTACTGCGTATGCACTATTTTGAAATGATTTTCATAGCCATAACTCCGGAACTACTCGACCAATTCTATTGAACTTTTCAGAGATTGTACGGAGTAGCCCCTACTCATGTTCCTATTAATTTATTAGCCATTGGACCATTAGTAGCGTGTGCGCATGCGCTAACGTAAATTTCCTGATACTACGATTCCTCAGTTCCTAATGGAAGGATTTTGCTCAATTTTGGAGGGTAGTTGACGGCTGAATTACCTATGAATTTCGCCACAATTGGGTAAGCGATGGCTACTGCGCATGCCCAAACTTGAAATTTATTGTCATAGGCTTGCTCCTAAATCCGAAACTATTCTACCGATTTCGTTAAAATGTTTTATAACAAACTGATTCTATACGTCCATGTTGCAAAAGTGAGGAAGGTATACTGCCCACCCAGCTTGGCAGCCGTTTTTTATTGCAGATTCGGATTCTACGAAAAATTTTATGAACATTTGACCCCTCAATCGATTTTTGGTTTATTATTTTCAATAATGAACCTTTTTTTTTCAAGGCTCCCTACCAGTAAGCCCTCAAAATCGCTCAACCCAGAAATTACGCAAAAAAGTGGCTTCAAACTACACCTCTCCATAAGAGGTAGTTTCTTATGGATCTTATGCATCTCATCGTGATTCTTTTTCGTTCATTAGGTACGGCCGTTTAAATGAAAATAAATAAAAATAAAATATCTGATTTTTGGGAACCCAGAGTGTGGCGCATGAAATTTCATTATTTTCCAACAATGAACCACTTGGTGATATCATTTTTTTTTTTTTTTTTTTGATTTGATCAAACCGAGATTACAGCCCAAAACATGGTCGTTATTTAAGAAAAATCACCTTGTTACCGACAACCATGTTTTAGGCTGCAATCTCGGTTTAATCAAGTAAAATAAGAAAAATGATATCACCTCGTGATTCAGCGTCGAAAAATAATTAAATTGCTTGCCGCACCCTAGGTTCCCAAAAATCAGATTGTCGCTCAAATTCACGGTTGAGCGATTTTGAGCGCTTGCTGGTAGGGTTGAGAGCCTTGAAATCGATGGAGATGTCAAATGTTCATGAAATTTTGCGTAGAATCCGAATTTGCGATAAGAAATGGTGGTTGCCTTTCGAAAAAACAAAGCTGTGCCCGTTTCGCGCATTTTTGTGAAAATGTAATATTTGAATTCCGTTTGAAAAATTTACTTACCCTTTTTGTGACGAAAATGGGAAGGGTGATACATTCATTAAGAACCACCCTGTATATAGAGCGCTTTGAAGGCATCTGTGTCAGCAATTTATTCAACCAATTAACGAGTCATTATAGAAATCTAGTAATGAGTATTGAATGAATACGAAAAATAAATCTAGGAACTCAGTTCTCCATTACCAGTTACTGTTAATGAGCTACTGGTTCATTACTGTAATGAATCCTACCTCGTTAATGATTTGAAAGAGATATTTTTTTGAATAGAATAAAACAGTTCAGTAACTCTAATGTAGTTTGTAGGTAAACGTTGGACAGTTTAGGACACAAGTATCGGACACGGCGTAGCGGGACTATACCTCCTTCAAGACCGTCATGTAATGGGTGTTTCGTCTATTCACGAATGTCGTCAATACAGACAAAATATCCCAGGTTAGATCTAAAGGGCTAGCTTCAAAAGTTATTTTGCCGTCTCCCAATACCATAGGAATAGCAACACAGACTGACTTCAGTGCCTATCTATACCCCTCGACACCCTGATGCTGATGTCCTTATAAACCGAAATCGCTCACCTCCTGTAACTCTACTCGCTATGCGACGGATTCTCTCATACCGTGCTTAAACAAAATATCGCCGATCCCGCGGTTTTATTCGAAAAGTTCGCACCTGCCAGAGTCTTTGAAGTCAATTTGTAAGTTGAAATTTTCTCTTGGAATTTCGTTCATGACTCATATGTTTATTCATTCGTTTACAATTCTCTTTCGAGCCCTAACAACACTGTTTCTACGGATATGGTTAACATTTATTATGAATCGTTTATCTTGAACGAATCTCTTGATTGAGAGCTTAACAAGAAGATAAGAATTGATGGGTATCCGATGGTCGAAGGAGCGATAGTAACCCCTGAAGTATAAAAGAGACTCCCTTCCGCCTTGGAGGACCCACAAAGACCAGAATAAGATGACATTTTTTGTTGCCTCGGTGGTTTTCGGTGAATTTCGCCATGTTATAACTCACGTAATAACCATGTGACAGTGGCTGTATCCATGACTCGGCGTCTGAACTAATACCAATTATAGCTATTATAGCCCTCCATTTATCCATAGGTCCTCGAAGTGAATAGCAAACATGCAGCACTCGAGCGGAGCTTTGAGTAACTATGCTCCCACTCTGGGTATCACTTGCTTGAGTAGCTTAGAAAGTCAGTTGTTGTGAAACATTTCTAAATTTTTGGTGTCAAGTTTCAGCGATCCCGATTTTGAACTTAATTATCAATAGAATCTGAGCTACTCATGCCTCTGAAATTGTCGTAGTTTAGATTGTATAAAGGCGCATTACGTCCGAATCCTTCGTGGCGTGATATTTCTCTTCTAATTATACCCACCTAACATTATTTGAACATATCTTTCAAATATCCAAGTTTTAAAACGAGTCGACCTCGTCAGGTTGAAACAAGTTATGATTTCCCCTCTTGCTTCTCTTTCGGACTACTTTCCGATAAATAAAGCCCCTCGTCGGAGATACGGAAAATGTTTGTTCCCAACACGTGAAAGCTTGTCAATATCCGGTTTGCCAAAAAGAAAGAAAAAACTTGCTGGATTGAGTCTGAGAATTCATATCCTTAATGGAACTCGGTGTCGTGTTGATCCAGTTTTTTTCACGATGGCATTTTATCACGTCGTCGTTTGTGTTACTTATTTCCTCTCGGGGCCGATGGATAAATAAAGAATCGAGCGGATTCTCATTGTTTCGCGAACACACGTTTTGCCTTTCATTAGCGTCACGATGTGTCGCTGCGAACGCCTCTGAATTCATGAAAAAACCCTGAAAAATATCAACAATATTAGCGGGTTGATCAATAAAAACTACGTTCCACCAGGCCGATATTTCGTGTAATTCATTATCCATCTTCAGGGCCTAGAAGGACTGTCAAGTGATATTCAACTCAAATGTTTGTCAACTGTTTTTTTATAGTCATGCCTTCCGGAAACTTCTCACTTCACAGTCCTTCAATCTAGGCCCTGAACATGATGTGTAATAAATCACTCAAAACGTTGGCCTCGTGGAATGTAGTTTTCATTTGCCCATCCTCAAGATTTTATCCTCACATTAGGATGCTGAGTGGTCTGAAAAATTTGATTTGATCGTAACAATAGCTTGGTATTATGAAATGATGATTTTTTTTCTCAATTGGTAGTTTGAGTTAGAAGTGATTAGGCAACAATATTCTAAGGTTTTAGTTTCCTTACTTGACTCGATAGGTTTGTTTATACACAATCTCATGAACAGAGGATCCCATCGTTTAGGTCTATTCGGTTAAGGAAAGTACTACAAATTTCGAGGGGGATTAAGCATTATCTTCCTCGATTAATTCCGAAGGATTTTTTGGTTTTATCATTGGATAGGTAGGTATAATAAACCAAAAGTGGTCATCCAAACATGACTAACTTACATAACATAATACATTTATGATATAGGTAGGTATGTGATGGTAAAATAGATAAATACAAAATAATATTTATATTACTCTTAGAACAAAAATGATATGTAGGAAATTTCTCATTCTTGTTCATACCGAAATTTTTTAACGTTTTCGAGCTAACAACACATCGATAGCAACGAGGGTGCCTTCCCATATATTAATTTAATAAATAATCATATAGACACCTCTCGTTTTGTAGTATTCAAAAATAAATCTAACAGCAATAAGTCAATCCCGATTAGTGAATTACTCTTCAAATCGACTCCAGTATGGAAGAAGACTCTTTTGAGCATTTAACGCGAGGAAACGACGACATCGTCTCATGACGTGCAAAATGGACTGAAATCTTTCAATCATAATCAGTACCTGTCAAGATTTTTTCTTTGCAACATCCCAACCAAGACAGAGCTAACGTCTTTCCAACGGCTGAAAAATTCAAAAAAATGACATAATTTCATCTACTTCAACTCGTTTTCATAAATTTGTTTGATTAGTAGTGTTTTACGTCAAACACATAATTAATAGAGAGTTTTTGCTCTTCCCGCCATCCCCACGGAAACAAACCCGAAAACGAAATGTGTCTCCTTTCCGAAAATTGAAATAGGTACCTATCAAATATCTCCAACCAGAGAATTTGTGAAATTCTGCGTTTATATACAACTAGAGGCCTGTTGGGGCTTGGAAAACCCCAATCTAGTGAGTAGATGGCCTAAGAGGCCCCTGTACCTCCGTTAGCCATTTGCTGTACTACATTTCTAGGTCTTTCGGTTCTGGTACAGGACGTTGGTGTTCCTCTTACGCGTAGGTAGGTACCTCACGGCACCCCTTCGATATAACGAGTCCTCCACCTTGATTTGCCGAACCGTTTTAAACACTCTTCCTCTTTTATTTTTATTAAGTTTTTACTTTCCCTGGAAAACATGGTTTTTCACAGATTTATGTGATCCCTTATCGAAATGAATGATTCGAGTGTCTTGCCAAGTATTGTTCATAAGAACGTGTGGTTCAAAAACTAGTGTGTGGTTCATGTAAGAAGTTCTGTTCTACACAGAACTTCTCCACCTCACCCACACAGTCCGCGTTGTGAATAGGCAAAACCCGCACGACCAGGAGGTCTTGAAGGAGGGATATACCCAAAACGCCGTCATCTCTTCCACCCTATAAGTACGGACTTCCAATAGCGCCATCAAGCTTAAATTTCTTCTAATTCCGTCAAGTTGGTAACCATTTCTTCTTTTTTATCTGCATTGGGGGCTTTGAATGTCTTCCTATGCTGTTAAGTACCTACTATGTATTTTTCTTCAGGCTAGCTTGTGAGGTTTAAGGAAATCTATGTCAAAGACAGATGCATCAAGTCTACATGCGGGAGCGGATATTTGTAGAATGTTTTTTATATACCTATCTGAATGAAAATACCTATTAATAACTACATTTGGGTACAACTGGAATAATGCCCAGAGGGTAATATTATTGAGAGAAAAGGCGTGAAACGTTTGGGTTCATCACAGCTGTCGTATTTATTGGGCAAACTTCAAAATAATAATCTATGAACAATATACCATTCTCAACCATCCTCAACACGAATCAGTTGAGAAAAAAAATCGAAATTTTATCTCCTTCAGGTACTTGAGTAAGGGTGTATGAATGGGTGTGTGCGTTTGGATGTATGAACTGCCGTAACTTGCAAATCCCCACTTTTTGATGGTAGTTGGAGGACAGTTCCTAGACGGTCCCATTCGAATTTAGTCGCATTCGAATCATTCATAGTTACCACATAATGAAAACCGGCCGAGCCTTGTAATCCACGGATTACTATACACCCGATGTTTTATTTCAATTCATCAATCAGAATCAGAAGCTTTCAGTCCCAGGGTTGAACCTTGCCGAACAATGGAACCGCTAGAATCTCCAGAATGTACTGGAATCTTGCATTTACATAATTCATAATATTAACGTGTGATCGTGTTAAAGGTGAGGAATTTAGTGTGAAGTCTCTCACCGGATGTTGGCGAATTTTCGAAGAAAATGAAGCTATTGCAATGGCTTCAAAATTTTTGTAATCCAAATTTATGAGAAATCCGTTTCATACCATTCTAGAACGATTCCTGGACTTTAACACTTATATATATGTATGTATATATATTTATATATATATACATATATATGTGGCATTCCAGACGCTATCTGACCGAGCGGTCGAGATAAAAATTCCAAAAAAAGTTTACAATGTCAATAATATCAAAAGAAAGGATGAGTAAAATTTTGAAAATTTAGAGTCAAAAATCGCTTTAAAAAACGTGTTTTTTTAGGTTTCCGGTGTAAATTACCATCTTAAATATAGGAACATTATGGTATATTCGGAGCAGCGTGGAATTTCCTATAAGAATCACCCATCAAATCGGTTAAAATTATTCTTTCAAAATTCGCTCATCAACTCATGCTGCATTGAATGGAACTTTTTTCCCATCTTTTCCTTAGCAGAATTGTTATCCTCGGCTGCAATTCCAACGTTCAAAAGTTTCTCAGTTATCCTGAAGAAAATTAAATAGGACAGGTCAACGCTACTGCCGTCCATCAGTATTCATACAATTTTCAAAAGAGGTGAAAGCACCATAGAACTACACTCTACCCTACCTAAAGTACTCACCTTCACCAGACCTGAACTTTAATTCCCCACGAAGAAAACTGTTGTCAACACTGATGAAGGAGAAGAAGTTGAGAGTTACCGGTTCGGTTCCTGGTGTCTCACAAGATATTTTGGGTCGGGAGCGGCTTTTGTGTTTGACAAACCGTGAATCCAACGAGAGAGACTCTTGCAGGTTAGGGATGAGGGGGAGGGGGGATTTATAACTGTATTTTTCTCTCTTTGCCTCCTATATTTCTCCTCGCTCTTTTTCCAAGGGTAATCCCGCGTTTCGAAGCAGGTAGGTATAATACCGCTTCGGACTCCTTTAGTTTAAGCCTCTCAGTGACTACATTTATCTCCGAGATGCAGCGGCCTTTTGAAATAGACAGCCCTGAAGTAAGATGTTTTTCATTTTGAGGATATTCCGTTGAAATCCAAGTTCTCCAATATTTTCCTTGAGATTCTAAACAGTTCTCATTGTTAGTAGAGGAAACAGATCCTGATTGCTCGGGTTGAAAAAAAAAATTATATTGGTTATCCAATGTGAGGTAGAAGTGCCAACAACTGGGAGCAAGATTTTACACAAATTATAACCATACCGTTTTATGTTTCCTTATCATTCTATTAAAGTTCAAATAATCGGTTTTGAATGTGAGCTTCAAACCCCTATTATATAATGATAGTGAAAACACCATTTTAGTTCGTAATAATTTGGTCTCATAACGAAATCAAAGTCTCTAAACAATCAAAGGACGAAATCCTTGTTTCTAATAGTAGTGAAATTAAACAATAAGAATGTTGGTGTCAAATTAGGTTATAGGTATCCATCTTTTATTCAAGGTACTTTGCATATTTTGACCTTACATCATGAGACGAAGAATGAGATGCAAAATGCCATTAAGAAAAGAGGACTTACCTAGCCCATTTGAAACTAACCGTTATAAATAAAATATATTTAAGGATTATAAATTTATGTTTATATATAATTTATATTATCACCTATTAATTATTAATGTATGCCTATCCAATCATCTATAAAAATCAAATTAATTAGCATGAAAATGAAAACAAATGGAAAAATGTATGATTTTGAGGAATCTGCATCAGAAATACCTAATTACTACGGTTTTACCTACCCGTTGAGGTACACATTTATTCATTCTCAGCACTCCAAAGGAAGCAAAGAAAATCATACTCCATCGGTCTGAAGGCAAGCGCAATCCTGAAATTGCATGCTACTCCACAGTGATTACATTTTAACATTCCAATTTTCAAGGGGCCAAGGAACTGATTTAATTCATTTTTCCCATTTTTCTCAGCCAATTTTTGGCCGATTTTGATGCGATTCTTCATGTTATTCAATTTTCTAGGGGAACCAGCTATGTGTAATTTCGATTTTGTTTTTTGAATGTTTAATGTCCCTTCTTAAAATTTAATTTGGCTTAAAAGGACCCCATCCCCTTAGGGAATGATAAAATAGGAAGAATGTCGCCAATCGCATCAAAATCTGTTGACGAAAATGAGAAAAACTCTGCAACACTAAAATGGTAAGGGGAGCGGGTAAGGGGGAGGTTGTCCGGTGTTAAACTTATTGGTCCTAACGAGTAATAATGTTATAGTAAGAGTTTCAGTAAAACCTTCGGAAGCTGCTTTTATTTAGGCATGTTTGAGGAATTCGTAGGGCTCACTCACTTGCGCCCTTAAAACGAGGCATACGCACGGCGTAGGCTTATTATAAGCACGTCATTGATGAAGGATAAGATGTCACACACTGAACTCTTGAACTTTGAGTTCAATATTGAGTGACTAAAAGGCTCTGTAAGGTACGCCTTTTCACATCTAAACATGCTTGGTTTATGAAGTACATAAAATATCAGCTCATTTCACACCCAGACGGATTTCATCCAATTTATTGTGCAGGAATACTTCGAGGAAGAAGATGGAGTTTAATAAGACGAAAAGGATACGTAGGTATATTGCAACTTATGAAAAGTGAAGTTTTCAGTCCCAACATGTCGACGTCTAGGTAGTTCATGGCCCCCCAGGTCGTCTCATGCCAGTTTTATGATGAAGTAAAAACCTCTGTCCGTTGTGTGAGAAGAGCATAAGGTCGAAAAGTGTGTATGTCTGTGCCTTAAGAGAGTGTAGAGATGGAAGGGGGGTGTTTAGAGTTATGGGAGAGATAGAGAGGTTCAACTCACGAGAAGTTAATAAAATGGAAGTGCACCCCTTCGAAAAACTCGGTCTTTTACTGCTTCTTACTCTTCTTATAGGAGAAGTGCAGTCGGTCAAGGTTGAGCTGCCGGAAGTGTTTCATTTATGACTCTGAACCACGTTGGCGATAACCACCCGTCTGTGAGCCAAATCAAAATTTAAAAAAAGTTCTACCTGGTGTTTTGCCTAGCACTATAATTCATTTCTTACCCGCTACATAATATGGGTGGATACGTCATTAAATGTGTACGACAGTGGAACTCAGATTAACCGCGTTAGTCTGAGACGTAGGAACCTACCCCGGATAATCAGGAAACCCGGTTAATCAATGTCAGTATCATAATCATCACCACATGAGTCACCCAATTCCTCATCGTCTCCCATCCTCGAATCAATAGGTTCAGCCAGCTCAGCATCACTCATATGGAATTTAACCTTGCCAGCTGCCATCCAAGTGTTAATATCTTGTGGTGTGATATCTTAAAAAATATTGCAATGATGAATCGGTTAAGGTGTGATCATACGTATACTGTATATTTTTCGTGAGGAAAATATGTTTTCCAATATACTCATAGTTTCACAAGTTTTTGTCACACATGGAGACAATATGACAGGAAAACCTTAATTTACTCCACCTCTCAACCCAAAACGTTCCCTCTGCAATGCAAGAGAGGCTTAAACGCATAAGAAACTTATGGGAAATTTTCTTTTTAGGCCTGCAAAACATGGAGAAATCAGGAAGTTTTGAATTCTGTGGTTTAATCTTATTGATTTTGATGCCAATGAAAACATTTTTGTGGGTTTTATAACTATAACTAGCCGGTTACCCGTGCGTTGCACGGTCCCAAACGTCAACCTACTCACTTAGCTCGCGGTTGGTTGTCCAGATCCCAAAATCTTTTTTCGGTTGCGTGACAGCCCTTGGGTCGGGTACTCATTCTCAAGTTATGGCTTGATCAAGGGAAATAAGGATTCATTTCCTTAAATTAGGTTTCCGAAAATGTCGGCATGCTCGTTCAGTGTTGTAATGTATTTCAACTTATTTGACTTTGTTTTAGCTAGCTAATACACTGTTGTGAACGAAAGCCTCAGAAGGAAGGATACACAAACAATCGGTATTCGACGGCCAGAGGTTGATAGAGGTGCAGGCCACCGGAATCCATCAGATTTTGGCGTGTAAACAAGGTTTGAACCCCCTTGAAGTACCATAATTTGTCAACAATTTCCCGTCCACAATAGCACTAGCATTCTACGAGTACTATTCAATTCAGCGTTCTCCCATGATATAGTTATTGTTTATTCAGTACATATCAACTCATACAGGCATGTGCTTATACATGCATACTTTCACTAAGAAGCTCCGCTAGATCGTTCTTCCATCCGACCATCCTAGCGAGTTCCTCCACGCAATCGTCACATTCGCCGTGCATGATGATATCGCGGTTCCCACCTCCCAGCCAGATGGGTTTGTCCGGCACCTTGTACTGGTCTCCCGAAGCATTCACTTTGTCCCCCAAAGGCATTTTGTTGACGAACAGCCGTGGGCAGGTTGAGGGCACGCTGGTTATCAAGGACGCAAACGGCTCCACGACCAGAGACGTCCCCATCACGATCAGCAGGTCGCAATTGCCGTAATCCGAGGCGATTTTGGCCTGGTAGTTTTCAGGCAGTGGGTCCCCGAAGAGCACAATGTCAGGTCTGATGACCGCGGAGCAGACTTCACACTTTGGAACTATCTTGCTGCGAACCTCTTCTTTCAACCAAGACAAGGAGTACTCTTTCTGGCATCTGGAGCAATGTGACGTCCTCAGCGACCCGTGAGCCTCTATCAACTTATCAGATGCTATACCTGGCCACCCCAAAAAACAAAATAAGTACCACGTTGATAATGTTCTCTGCAAATTTATTAAACAAGCTCTGTTCTATGAAAAAGTAGGAAGGAGCATGTAAGCTGATTGGAAGCTAAAATTATTCTTATGTCCGCTCTTAACGTACGTAATGAGATTGAGGCTGCCGAAAAAAAATGTAGGCTGATTAGCTGTGTTTCTAGGTTAATACCGGTCATCAATGACTTGCATGGTTCACAAGGATTGGTCTTGCAGTCAGTTCCAGTTCCATCTGTCAAAGGTGCAGCTCATTCTTGTTAAAATATTTGAGTTGTGATGGAAAGTTTGTACCTGGTAATGGAAAGACTAGTAGGATACCTATACTACCTTCTTAAAACAGTATGTGCGGTCTCTCAGCCTAATCATCCTCATTGATTCAACCTGCCTACATTCTCAAAGATGCAAACAAAGCACTGTGAATCCCCATTGATGGGAGAAAAAAGACACCAATTGTGTTACATTGTTATTTTCATTTCAATTTTGAAAAATCCATTGCTCCACAGCTTGAATATTGAATTGTGAATTCATGCCTAGAGTCGTTCTATGAGTATAATTTACTAGGTATCAGATGTTGACTTATCATTCCGGAAGTCCTAGCAGAGTAGGTATTGTAGTTTACTTACCGGCTTGGCGGTCAAGTCCATCGATGTTCTGGGTGTAGTGCCTCCTCAAAACACCTTTGTCCTCCAAGAGTTTGACAAAGTAGTGGGCCTTCGTCGGACGGAAATCCTTCCAGAGCATGCTCTCCTTCAAAACGACGTAGAGAGGTTCAGGATTCGATTCGAAGTAGGTGCTTTCAAATACCGCGTGGTTGCTGGGCAGTTTGTAGTCTTTCATTTTGCTGTACAGGCCGCAGGCTGCTGATCTGAAGTCCGGTATGCCCGCCGCAGTGCTGATTCCTGCACCGACCATCGTCACGACGTTTTTGACGTGGGGCCCCTTCAACTTCTCGACGATCTCCATCAAAGAATGAGGAACTTTGTTATTGTACATCGTTTTAGAAGGTCTAAGTACGTCTCCTTGAGCTTGGGCCATTGGTATTTCAATATTAATCAAGTTAGGATAAGTGAAAATCAAAGACTGTTGACTTCAAGAAAGTTGCAGGGGGGTTTATTGGTCACCAGGCTGTAAAAATCAGGTAGGTATATACGAGTAGTTTAGTTTAGTGTAGGTGGGTAGTTAGGTGTTGAGATTAATCTAAGTGATGTTTGTGTAGGTAATGCGGTGCCATTTCACTGTTAAAATGCGTGTTCATTAATTTATAACAAGTTTCTGGGGATACAACTCGAGGACAGAATTTACAGCCGTTACAACACACATCTGTAAGTAGTAACTCCTTGATGTAATACGAATAGGGTACCTACCTACATTTGTTTATGGTTTAGATAAATATTTCTACTTATCGGTAAGCATTTCAATCAACTTGTTCTTTCTGTTCTAGAGAGATCAGTTTTAGAAGGTCGGGGGAGGAGTAAGAAACTAGTTTTTTAATGGGTTATGCAACACATTTTTTGCCTAAAACAACTAAAAACAAAAATCTTAAAAAACGGCTATTTTTCCTCCGAAACATAACTAACTTCTCATTAGCTCAGCTAACTTCCTGGGGATACGTAGACTAAGTGAAGATTGATGGAGTGGAGGTCCTGAACGTGGTTATTTTCACTGTGAAGCCGGGGAACTCATTTGGGTAATGCAACACGTTCCCAAGTCAAACGAAATAGCCACATTTGTGCAGTTTCCCCACGGAAGAAGAATGAATGAGGAAATAGAATGAAATGCTTTTTGAGGTGAACGCTGGCTGTAACTCTTTTGTCACATGCGCTATTTGGAATTCGTTTTTCATTATCAATTCAATGATTACCCTTTCATTCGGTTACCTGCTTTTAATTACTTTGTGACTCGCGTTTACTCTTGAAGAGGAAGTTGTTTTTCTACTATCAACATTTACACTCGCATTTTACAGTTTTGACCTTCTTGAACAAATATGGTTCAATGTCTGTCGGTGGCGATCTACATTCAGGTCTGTTTGTGCTCGAGAATCCTTGCAACAAGCAAAACTTTGATTCTTATCAAATACATACAGCGATTGTTCGGTTTAGGCTCGGTTGCTCCTCTACGAATTTCATTTAAAAACGCGAAGCTCGATCCCCTGCACGATGAAGCTATTTGCCATACCCAATTTATTAGCAGACTAAGATAAAATGAATCTTCCTGTCAGCATAAGAAGAACTTACTGGCAGGAATACACCTAGTTACCTAAGTAATTTATACCAACCCCTCCATCGCAGCTTGATAAGACGAATTATTCCTGATTCCCTCTCTCCCGTATGAAATTCGTAATAAGGCGGCAAGGCGATCAAAAAACATGAGATCTCCACACACTTCTGTAGGCTATGAATGAAGTTATTTTCATCGGAATCTCAAGACCTTTTAGAATCCTGCATTTGAAGAAAGTCCGTCAAAACCCCACGGAGAAGGTAAGAATAGACACAAAGAATTCCTAGGATTCCCGTCGGGTCCACCTTGGCTATTGACCGCGGCACTGAGGGTTTTGGAGATGCTGCCTACCGCTTTTCACTCTGATGTTCGCAGGAAATTCCGAGGTTTGATTCTGGTTGGATGCCTGTGCGACCAACTAATTAAATTGGGGCCGAATTCCTCGTTGATTGTTCCGGGGAGGAGGGTCAAACGAACGAGCGTACTAATCGGCCCTTGCGGGTTTAGGGCCCCAATCCTCTCGAATTGTCTAATTAGATTAATTAACACCATAAAATGCGGTAATTAGCCACGTTAATGGTTGGGAATCGGCGTGATGTTTGAATAATCCAACCATTTCTGTTGCTGCATTCATGAAATGAAAACTCGTTGAAGGTAAATTAAATTATTCGGGTCCTAACCAAAAAGTTCCATTCAATGCAGCAGGAGTTGATGAGCGAATTTCCAAGGAATAATTTTAACCGATTTGGTGGGTGATTCTTATAGTAACTTTCACGCTGATTCCGAATATACCATAATGTTCCTATGTTTAAATTGGTAATTTACACAAAAACCACAAACAACGCGTTTTTAAGCGATTTTTGACTTTAAATTTTCTAAATTTAAACCTTTCAACTACTTAAACTTTTCATCACTGAAACATCCATAACTCCCTTAATTTACAGTGTAAAATTGAAAATAAATATACCATTGGAAGGAGCGTTAAATTTCCTATTTCCTTGATGGAAAACCCAAGTTTTTCAAGTAGACAAAACGGGTGGAAAATGAATTTGAAGAGGAAAAATTGCCAAACTTGAAAATCGCCACTTTTTTCAACCGCTCTTAGGTACCTGTCGACTAGCATGTGATTTTTTGCCTGCAAACCTGAAAGTTGTGCCTAAGTGTCAGCTATCCAACGGTGTAGTATTTCCTAATTCTGGTGTACTATCCCATGGAGAAAATTGTGTTTGAATGCAAAAAAAAGTGGGGTTTTTCAAGGAAATCGATTGTTTTATGGTGTTGACGACCTTACCATTTCATGATGAGATAAGTATCGTTTTCCAGGTAATTTTTCACGATGAATCGAGTGGTGACACTCCCGATTCAATTTGACTGATACAAAATTGATTTTTCGATAAAATTAGTGAATCTTTGGACATACCAGCGTATTAAAACCATAATTATTTTAGTAGGTAATCTTTGTGTGAATCATTACTCAGATTCACCTGAATTGTTCACTAGCTCAAACAAACATGGTCTGCTGGAAACTTAAGATGGTCGGCCACTTGGAGCAGGCCGTTTTCCTCGAGGTTCGAGATTCTACATATCAGTGCCTGGACTGCTCATTTTTAAGATCCACTCCTATTCACACAGACGTGCAGATTCCTTCGTTAAGAGAAATACTCATCATGAATACCCCATTGGATTGAGACCTTCTTATACTTGATCGCTATCGATTAGTCAATAAGTAGTAACTCAACCTGGATTTCATTGAGATCCGCCGTCACAACGATGTGAACGAATCACTCGCAGGGCAGCGGTGAAACATAACTTCCTGACTCATCCTCTCCTGGATATCACTGAATTCGTTTTAATTTCCCTTACTATTACTAGTATTAACCCTTTGCAATACACGTGGGCTTTTCTGACCTATGAGGGAAATTGAAGGGGTTGCGTTGGCAACACTCGAATTCATGAGAGCCCTGAGCGCCTCCGTAAATTCCTTTCAGTTAGTTTTTGAGGGACTGGTGTGGTTCTAGTTTGACTTTTCTTATTCTGGAAGACTGAGTAGAAAAAACTTTATTGTAAAACATAACTACTAACGTAGAAAAGTTACATTTTGGATATGCAGAACAGCATAATTTGCATCAATTAGGGTGGTAGGCCAAAAAAGCCCACGTGTCACCAGACATTGGAAAATTTCACGTGTCATGCAAAGGGTTATTGTGGGCTTACATCTCATACATCTCTGACCAAAAGTGTTTAACTTGGTTTTTCTCTTGTTACAGTGCAGTGGAAGCGTGGTAGGAGCGACGCGAGTGAGCAGCGAATCCACTTGTCCTATGCTTGCGGGCCGCACTCGGCGGAGACCGCAAGTCCAAGCGTCGGCGCCCAGCAGGAAATTGAGGTAAAGTTATTGTGTTAAAGTTAAGGTGCCTTTCCAAATCTGACTGTAAACGCGGCTGGTCGTATACTTACGTCATTTCTTACAGCCCGAACAGGGGAAACGGAATATAAAGGAGGGGAAGGAAAATTTGGACCTTAGTTCCCTCGGAAAAACGTGTCATGCAGGCACGGGAGAAGAATTGAAAAGATGCAAGTTCTTGGAGTGCAAATTTGCATAGATTTTGGTGACGAAGGGATTTTTCACATTATTCCGGTACTCCTCAGAATGTTTTGGGATTTTCCGATGGTGGAGCGGGTAGACCAGCTGCCCATACAACATAGTTTTCCTCTCAACCAAGCTTGATGAAAGGTACCTAAGGAGGACCGTGAAGGGTTTGAACCTCACCGTAACTAGTGATTATGGATTGATCAGCTTAGCTCAGACGCTCAGAGGAGATGCTTGGGCTGTTGGTTCAGACCTGATCGCCCTTGTCGCCATATAGCTTTCTAGAATCGAGAATGCATCAGTCGAAATGACATGGTAAATCTATTTTACCGGATCAGGAGGGAAAAGGGGAGGGGGGGGGGTAGAGTATAGGTGATTTTTTTCTAGGTATCACATGCTCAATGCGACCTGAGAGGAATGGGTCTGTGCGTGCTTATTTCGACTTGTACAAACATTGAGTTTTCGGAAGCTCAACCCGTTCGACCTGACAACAATAATAAATTCAATATCGCTCTTAATATTTTGATTTACCTTCCATTAAATTCGTGGAATATCTTCGGGCCAGGTGAAAACGTTTCTTCCCAAACAGTTTGAAAATGTCATGAGAGGGGGAGGAGGATTCCTTGCAAGGTTTTTAATGGGACAACTGTTTCCCCTCCCGAGGAAATTGGATTCAAAGTGAATTACCCGACGCGGTCGCTACTGCGTCCGTGGGGGCCAACAACCCGTTTTTCGCTCGTGAACCGAATGAAAAAATATCGTTCACTTCTGCCCCAACTTTGAACGTTTACCAAGCGTTGAATCGTGGGGGAAGACCTTGTAGGTATCCAGGAATAGTGTTCTCGTTCATTGATTTCAATAGTGAACCTAAGAATGAAGGGTAAAAAAGGTGCCATTCATGCAGCATGAGTAGATGAGCGAATTTTCAAAGAATAATTTTAACCGATTTGGTGGGTTATTCTTATATCAAAAAATTTCAAAAACCTCAAAAAACATGTTTTTAGAGATTTTTGAAACTAAATTTTCAAAATTTGAACCTTTGGAGTACCCCAAAAGTTTTGGCTAATGAACTCATCCTTTCTTTTTATATTATTGACATTTTGAAATTTTTTCGGATTTTTCATCTCGATTCCTCGGTCAGATATCGTCTGGCGTGACACATATATAAATACATAAATATACACCTATATATATATATAAATATATACATATAAAAAAGTGTTAAATTTCAGGAATCGTTTTAGAATGGTCTGAAACGGGTTTCCATGAAGAAAAAGTTCAAAAATTTGCATTACAAAAATTTTGAAGCCATTGTAATAGCTGCATTTTCTTCGAAAATTCGCTAAAAGAAATAAGTAAAGCTCAAACCTTCATCAAAATATGCTGATTTACGTGGAGTAATGGATGAATGGGTTTAAGAAATATTTAGGCATTACAAGACTCGGGAATATAAGGCCTTCTAAAGCAAGCAATAACGGCATGAGGGAAAAATCATCTCAAAAAAATATAGGTACACTTACAGTGTATCAAAAGAGGTGCTCTTAGAACGGAACGGACTGTGGAAAAACTAATCAGCATTTCAATATCCATGATACATTAATTTAATACCCACCACATGAGAGAAGAGTCAGGCCTACTATAATAACTCCTATACCTACTATATATTTTATTTACCTCAGTTATAATGTTGTGTAACAAAAATAATATCTATCTTGCAAGAAATATGAAATCTATTAGGTGGATAAATTATGTTTTGACAACTCTCCTTGGTTAGGCACTCCATGATATTTGTAGTTTAAAACTTTTCGTTTCAAAGATACCTATACAAACCAAACCTCCTCCTGCAAACGACTGGAAATTTTGGCTAATTATCATTTTAATGATAGAAGTGCAGTGATTTACTTTTAGAGGTTAATATAGCAAAATTAATAAACCCTTTGTTCAATAATTCGCAGCGCTTTTAGTTTATCCTCGAAATGGGGTAAAGAAGTTTTAAGGTATAATGGAAAGCTCTGACCGTCATGATGTACAGAAAGCCCTACTTCATATATTTCATATCATGATCAATGACTTCGGACTTTCAATCCGCCCTTCACCTCACCTCGTCCACAAGCCCGGTTAATCAACTCGGATTTTCACCACTTTGTGACGTATTTTTCAAACTTCCCCCGGCCTTCCGTCCTGACCTCGTCAAACCTTGGACTCATCGTTCGCTGGTTGATTACAAACTCCCAAAGGCATCCGGTTTTAAAATTAATGGACGGAAGTCGAAGCTTGATTAAAACCGGAAGAGAAGAAGGTAAAGATGGGAGGGAAACTGGTGAACGATGAGCTGAGCTATAGAGAATACCAGTGATTCGTTTTAGTGACATTTTTTGTAACTACGTTTTCCTACCTAGCAAACCAATGTCTAAAACATTTTCGCCCTCCATATCACAAAAATTTCGACTCTGTAAGAATAGCGTTGAATCGAGAATATAAGTTCTTGGTTGGAATATATTTCTTGGTTGTTTAAAAATCGGGATTTCAAAAAAAAATCGAAGAAGAAAAATAAATTCTGGGATTATTTGTTTTTAAATTAAAAAAACCAC
>JAEMON010000005.1:21381693-21398126 GCA_030264115.1 Lygus lineolaris
AATAATAAGAAATGTATCAAAAGTGAATATAAATGAAGTTCCGATGTTTTGATTAGGGATTATTCTATTGGTCAATTGATTCCCCTCAGGATTTCAGCGGAAATGAATAGTTTTGAGGCATGTACGTCGTTTCGATGTGTAGGTAGTAATAAGCGATCAGATTTGAACGGTAGTAATCTAGGGTATAATTATAAAGAACTTACTACTTATACTTATAAAGAGGCGCAAAGTTCATGATGTGGTGCTATAATCTTCAATTCCTAACTCTTGTCCCTATCGCTGCTCATCGATTTCCACGTGAGCGCATTTACTCCGCTCTCTCGAAAGTCACTGTAGAATCACGTACCGATATATATCGTAGTATTAATATTTTTGAACCGATATATCGGTTATAGTAATACCCTACCTTTAAATATCGGTGAAGCAATAAATCGATATTTTTGGCTTCGATGGCCATCCTAACCCCTCAGAATCAAGCATGAAGGAATAAAATTGAAACAGATTTACTTAAAACACGGACATATTATTTTCCAAAACGTGGGGCCAATTAATCAAATTTTGTAATAAGAAGAAGAAAGGAAGGAAGTTGATGGACAATACAGGACGTATTGAATCGGTTAGTAGGCACGGTTTATGATTTTCAATGATTAATGAACCTTTGGAATGGAGCACGGAAACAATTTTGAACCCCACTCAAAATGGATGTTTGACGTCTCAAGGTACAAAGATAGGTAGTACCTACGGCATCCGAAATTCGAATTTGTTAAAAATCCGTCAGTTCGCCACACCGCACAGTTGGACGGAAGTCATATTTCTGCACACGCATAGACCTCTCGTTCTTAAAAATCGTGAGAAATTATCCAATATTTGGCCCCTTTATATTTTCAAGGGTGGGGAACAAGAATATGGGGTCAGAATGGAAAAATCCTCACAAAAAAAGGAAAAAACTAAGAATTGTATGAATTTGTATTCATGAATTTCACTTCAAACACAAAAATAAACTTTTTTTTTCAATGTACATCCATAATTTCCAGATTTTCCACATAATTTTCTTCTAACGGACATCCTGAGCCATTGATAGAATCCTGCAACGAATTATCGTCCATATCTATATCATTCTCTTCGAGAAATCGGCATGGCCTGAAGAAAATTCTTCTTCTTGAATTTTTTTTAAACTCGCACTCTTTCCACGAGAAATGGGAATGAACTGATGATATCAGTCGAGTATAAATTATCATCAGTAGTATACATCTAATGAATTTTGGCCGAGTTTTGTGATGTTTACCTCTTTATAGCGATTTTGAAATGGCCTATCTGCCCCAGGTGGATCGCGGCGGATGTTATTGTTTTAAATTTATCTCACTCAATACCTCAAGCATGAGAGGGAAAGTCCGTTTCACACGTCGAGAAATCGCTGTTTTTGTAAAAACCACGGCAAAAACAAAAATTTTTATAGAAAAAAAGTAACGCTTTATTCAACGGTCTTTTAACCTCGAATGAGCAACTTCCTCATCCAAATTTGCCAATACAAATTTCACACCATTCCCATGTTTACCGAAACAATCCGAAAAAGTGCTCATAAACCTGAGTTATATACCTAGAGCAAGTTTATGTAGTTTCGCGAGTCAAAATAGAAATTTAAACAATTTCCCAAAGTCGCGGTTTTTGGCTGTTTTTTCCGTCACGTCCGTCGCATTTTTCCCGAACTATTGAACCAAAATTGACGAATCCGGCATGACGATTCAGTTTGGGATCTGTTATTCCCCTGAATCTCAGATTCTCAGCGTTATATAACTTCTAAGGGGTGAAATCAGGTGTTGAAATATACCAAAGTGCCCCCATGCCCAACAACTTTCAACCGGACGAAATTTTTTTCTCCGACCGAGCAGGTATTTATTCGTTCATTCCGTTCACTGAAATTTATTATTGAGAGAATACGAAGAACGGTGAGATTCAGAAACGTCCACTGAAGTTTTAGCAGTTTTCAGATTAAAAGGATCTCCCGTCCCTCAACCGCAGGAGGTCTCCCAGATAAAATGGGACATTCATTACATTTTAATTAGGGAGAAAAAAAATACCTTTACCCCCACCCCTCCTCCGTCCCTTACTACCACTTTAACTCTCTGCCTACCCCCTTGTTCTCTCTTAGCCCGACCTCATCCGCCTCGGGTCCACCAGATTTTTTTTCATCCTCCTCTTTTTTAATGCCTGGGCTAATTCAATTAAAATCCGTTTTTCTATATTAAAGTCCGGGTATCATCCTCTGCTCGCACTTTTCTAGAAGTAATGTCATAAAAACTAGGAGCCTAAGGTAGCCTGCAGGTAACTTGTTATTAAATCAATTTCAAAGGAAGGAAAAATTATTATTACAAGTTTTCCATAGTGATGCGAAAAAAAGAAGGTGACTTGCTTTGAGAAGATAAAAGATGAAAATTAATGAATTAATCACAAAACTATTGATTGATTTCCATATCAGGCCGTACTAAACTATTGATTAGTACCTACAAGGAATAATAATCAGTCTCGGTACCTATGGAAGCAGTCAATTTAAGTAACGAATCATTTCATCATGAATTTCTCTGTTTCAAAAAACGTTTAACTTTGATAATGTTTCTTTTTTGCTAAAAGACTGTTACTTGTAACAATGAATTGACTGAATGCAAAGAACCCTGAAATCAGTGAGTTGGATATTAAGATCGAAAAAGATGACTCAGCACGACGAAGTGATCGGGACTGGGGTCCACAGAAAAAACTGCTACCAAAGGGATTACCAAAGACATTTAATGGTTTAATAAATAAATTTGTAAGTTCCTCACTGGACCATGTTGGTATGGTTGTGTGGTTGGCAATTGGGAAATCTCTTCATGGTGTGTCTGCCGATCCATTGTCCGGGTTACCTGTATGGTGGGGTTTCCACTGAATATGGCATAATATGGTGCATACCTAATGGTGGAAATTAAGCTCTGTTAAGGGATTTTATGAATGCCTGAATCCAGGGTTGTTGATTTTGTCGAGCATTGACACATTGTTGAGTTTTGTTGTTGCTGTTCTCCGGTTGTGGAAGAAAGAAGTTGATAGTTGTTATCAGTTGTCAAATTTTGTTTGCTTTGTGAAAGATTTATACCTACCTGCATAAAAATAGAATGAAGTATTTTTTGTATAATGTGATTAGTGCTATAGATTATTCAGTGATGTTTTAGTTGTTTTTTGCTCATGATATTAGTTTGCAATAGTTTGGAATAATTTATTCAATTTTACAAGCATAGGTTAGTATCTTGATCTGTTGTTAAATGCCTACCTACTTCTTGTTGTTTGGACTTATATTTACTCATAACTGCTTATCTTAAACTTAATCATTAACTTAATTTATTTTAATAATTACACGCTACTGTTGATCTACAGTGATACCTACTCACCAGTTTGGTTCTTCATGGGTGTTGACGGTGGTGTGATGGTCACGCTATAGGCTTCCCTTCGAGTAGTAAGTTTTATATTTTTTTGATTTATTTTTATTTTTATGGATTTACATACTTAATCTTTTGTGAAATTTGCCGTAATTTTGTATAGTGTGCCGTTGAGGGAAAATATTGTTATTGTCAAGCAGGCCCTGATGAAGTGTATATATTTCACGAAAGCTCGGCAAAGGAGGTGTGTTTTTTCTGTGGATCACAATCTCGATCACTTTGACGTACGAAATCAGTGAGAACCGGAAAATAGTTGCTTTTTTTTAAATATATAATGAACAGACTGGAGAAGCAAACACAACCACATCACAGGCAAACTAATAGAATAGCCAGTAATTCTATTAATCGCAAAACCTTGTGCTGTTTGTGTTTTTTTAATATTTTTATCTCTAGAACGCCTCGTTACCTTTATCTTTCTCCAAACTTGTGTTAGCCTCGGTTACAGGGGGCGAGCGACAACAAACTATTACGTACTTTCAGTCGTGTTTGTCCTCTAATATCTAAATTATTACTGGCAATTAGCGTTTCAAAGCTTCCTGAAAATATTTTTTTCCGGGCCAAACTTCGAAACTATTCGTCCGATTTTTATGAAATTTGTAGGATTGGGGAACTTGCATGTGTAGGAATTTTCCGTTTTGAACCTCAAAATCTGATTCAGCGCCCTTAAAAAACCCCTGATACCAATTTCCTGTTTGAAATTACTTACTGGTTTTACCAGGAAACAGGTTGAAAGGGAGCGCTTGACGTCATTTAGGTTCCGCAAAAGATATTAACTGAGGGACCCACTCGGGCAGGCGGAGGGTCGGTTACGTCAGTTTGGTTAACATTAAAAAAAAAAAAAATTCGTTGAGTTTCATTCGTGGGATACCCCTAATATAGCAGCTTTTGGAAAGCTCTCACTAAGATCTTTCAAATTACAAAATAAAAAATAACCTTGGAAGTTCCCCATTGTGCAGGTAGGACCAAAAACAGGGATGCTCCAAAAGACACCCCACTCGAATCGATTGAGAACCCACTGTCTTCGGTTCTCAATACACACCAAATTCTGGTATTAAGAATGCGTCCTAAAAAGGGTTGGACTGTGCTGTTATGGCCAAAATATGGACTTGGTAGGTATAATGTATGTACCACCATAATATCAAGATTTACTCGATTAAATGGTTGCACCGTGCACTTAGTACCTCTCTGATACAAGAGGCCCCCAAAGACAGGTATAAGGGGACTGGGCCTCGAAGATGGAGCCGCCATAGGACTCCAAGGGGAGGCTTAGAAAGAAAAAATATGAAGAAGAGAGAAAGCCAAAAGAAAGAAATTAATATAACACCTTGAGATCCCCCCCCCCCCCCCCCCCCCCCCCCCCCCACTCCTCCCTCGTTTCTCATTCTGTGTCTCGAACAAAATATACTGATATAGAAAAAATATATTCGATTACGATGGAAGTCCTCATGTAGATTCATTTTTCTTTCATCAGACTTCACCTAGAATCTCGGAATCTTCCGCCACAAAAGAGACATTTGATATCGCAATTACGAGTACATTGTATTACCGCTGTCCTCAGCAGAAAGGCTGGAGCATCCAGTTTAATCTAGAGGAGAGATGCAAACGAAGCAATGGGATTCACAGCTTCGAGGTTCCTTTTTTATCTATTCCATTCATCCCCGAAGGATAAAGACGCTCTAAATCCCACTCCTTCGGATGAGGTAATCCGATCCCGGACTCTGAGGTCTAAAGGAGCCTAAGCTGTGCTCATCAAAAGATAAAGTCTTCGGGCCAAACACAAACGAAGTTCTCTAATGTCTGAATTCCCAACTCTTTTGATGTGGCTCTCCTTGATAGACGTTGAGGTGGGCGCATTCTCCCAAATGATTACACTAAAGACCGAAAGAGTACGTGTTATATTTCGAGCTAACCATTGTAGGTACATTGCAAATTTAGGGGAAGTTGGGGATTACAAAATGATCGAGTTAGGTATGCAGTTGTCAACGATGACCGGAACCAAAGTTGCGCAGGAAGACTCACAACGTTGGAAGCGGGTGAAGATTATGATTTGGAGGAGGATTTTTTGCATGTTAATAAGCTATAATGGAAAAAAACGTCCCATTCATGCAGCATGAGTTCATAAGCGAATTTCTAAAGAATAATTTTATTCGATTAGGTGAGTGATTCTTATATCATTATTATGTCCCTATGTTTAAGATGGTAATTTCCACAAAAAACCTCAAAAACGCGTTTCTTAGCGATTTTTGACTCTAAATTTTCAAAATTTGAACCCTTGGAGTGCTCCAAAAATTCTGGCCCAACGAACTCGACCTTTATTTCGATGTTATTGACATTTTTAAATTTCACATAATATGTGAATATATTCAAGTGTGAATATATTCACATAATAAATGATATATTATATAAACATATATATATATAAGTTTTAAATTTCAGTAATCATTTTAGAATGGTCTGAAACGGATTTCCATGAAGGTAAAGTTCAAAAATTTCCATAATTCAAATTTTGAAGCCATTGCAGTAGCTTCATTATTTCGAAAATTAGCTAATTACACTTTTCAGAAGTTATTACAAAACTGCTGCTACTCGGTCATAAATTACAGCCTTTGAAGCAAAATTACTCTTTCCAGCTTTAAGTTATTACAGGGTAAGAGAAGTATTGTAAACACATGCAAATAATAACGATTAGTGAAGTTTTGGGTTGGGGTAAGAGGAGAAAGTGGTACCCTGTCAAACCATGATCGGGCATGCAGTTAGAACTTCGTTTAACCAAGGTCAAAGCTGCGGTTGGAACCTTATCAAACTACGTTTGTTGTGGACGGAAAAACGTCAAAAATTACGGTACTTCGAGGGGGTACAAAACTTTTCGACACAGCGAAATCTGAAGGATTTCTTTGGCCTCAACTTTCATGACCAAGTTGCTCCACTTTGACTTATTGACTTATTGGTTTACTGACCTGCCGGCCACAAAGCATCGGAAGAAGAATATAAACATAATAGAAAGATATGGGAATATAAATAAAGAAATATAAAGATAAGAGACAAGCAGAGACAAGGATGACAAGCAAAAGCTCAAATATTTTGTTCTAATAGGTTCACAGTATTTGGCTCAAACTCTACGATAAGCTCAAGATTTTTTACTAAGTTTTCCACTTCAAGAAAGTATCGAAGACTACACTAAATTAAATACAGAAACCATCAATCTTTCTCTTCGGGAGAGTCGGTTAAATATCCGATCCCCTTGAAATCCCAACAAGAGCGGGAGGAGCCTTTTGTTTTGAGTTGTAAAGGCGTTTCAGGGGAAACCCAACGAGGGGATCAGAGGCCGAAACGTCAAAATATTCAAAATGATCGAGTACAAAGCCGTCAGCGATGGGAAACAACTTGTAAGCAATACGCGGAGAGGATCGATGTTTTCCCATCCTATATCCTCTTGCTCACCATCTCGTTTTGTGCCTTTTCTACCGTAACGCTAATGCTTCATTTTCTCCCTCTTTCTCATGCCGTGAACCTCATTTTCTATGACGTCAGTATCATTATGGAGAGGAAAGAAAAGAGAGGGGGAGGGGGTTAGAAGAGAAGATTAAAAACGACTTCAGAGTTTGCTTGTCGAATGTGGAATCGTCCGTAATTGCGTCCTGGTATGCTGGAGAAGCGTTGAACAGTTCTTCAACATTTTGCTAGTAAATTTCTGTTTTCGTGATTCATCTTCTTTTTCAAACCTCAAGGGCAATGAACTACTAAAATTTTAAATCTTCCAATCAAAATTTAGATTACCGAATTTTGATAGGCAGTAAGTTGTTGGCGGGTCTTGAGATTTGAATGATATAAGACAGATCGATTGATCGATTATACCAATTGAATGTTCAGGGGAGAGATCATTCCTTTTTATTGGTCCGAAGTAGTAATAAATTTACATTAAGAGTTTATATAATCTCTTTGAAAGCGATTCAAGTATTTTTTTGGATATTTTGGGCATTTTTTCTTTATTTCTTTCTCCAAATTCCTTGAGGAGGGAGGTTCAATGGGATTTGCTACTCTCGGAGGTCCCTTAAGCATCTTTTAATAGGGCGTCCTTAGCCTTCCCCTAATCCTAAGCTAAGGAAACTCACGGGCAACCTTTACGTCTTTTTTAGGAAACGTTGATGAACAGGACCCAAGGAGTCGTCCACTCTTTTCTTCTGAGTTCTAAAGTTCGAACAATTAATCTGCCTCGACCAAACCCTGGCGGTGAGTGGATGGGTACCGGGAAAATTGGGAACCCTAGAGTAGCATGGATGTGCTACAATGGGGAATAAACGTTCTTTCAACTATTTCGAATTGTTGGTCTACCGGGGAGCTTCCAAAAAGGTGTAACATATAGGGCCAGGCGTGAATAAATGTGGGTGAAAAGGGGGAGAAAAACCATGTGACGTCATCAATCAAATGGCTTGCCAATTCCGACCCACATCTGATCCGTAAAAAGGCCTAGCCGTTATTTATTTATTTATATTTTTATTTATTTATTTTATTTTATTTTTTTTTCTTTGTAGGACCTAATGGATAGTTTGAGGATTTATTTGATGTGGGCATGGACTAGTTTTTTAGTACAAGGTGAGCAGAAGCCTTCATGCCTCCAACCCCAAATATACCCTGCCTGCGTTCCCCAAAGAATTATCCGGCCTCAAGTGGATAAAATAGTCTGGAGCTTCTTTTTTAAGAAAACCATCGTATTAGGATTGAAACAATGAGAACATGGTAGCTGCGAGGAACCAGGTGACCGCAGGAACCGCGAGACCTGTTTTTAATTAGATCACCAATAAAGATCGGCTTCAAATGCCGCTTTGCTTCAGGTGAACCGTTCACGTATAGGCCGTCAGGGTAATGCAGAGTTCGTCCGTCATTGCAGTAGTCGTTGCCGCAATATTCGCACACTTCGGTGGTCACATTTTTGGCGATTCTAGAGCAATCTGTAAACCACTAAGCACTTGAGAAATAATGACGCAATAGGTATATGAACTAATGAAAATAAATAAAAAATAGTTGCCAAGTCATACTGTGTGCATTTACAATGAATTCAAGGTTATCGTTAGGAGAGTAGTATAATAAATTGATTTGGATATGTAGAGTTATTGGAAACGAAGGGAGCGAGAGAGACTTCTCACGTTACCCATATTGCTTCCGAGTCTACCTAAAGTACCAACCGCAGGCTGTTTTTACTTTGAAAATCGAAAAAATCGTTGTCCCCCAAAATTGAAATTTCCACTTTCGCGTATTAAGTTTCGGAGCTTCCTGAACAGAATTAGTTCCGTGCCTGTCTGTCTACCCGCATTTCCTTGGTATAGCCATACCTTTCAGGGTTTTCGTCCTATTTTGTTCAAATTTTCAGCGATTATGCGGGTAGCGCCCTTTAAGTGCCCATATGAATTTCATCATGATTGAATCAATGGTTGTTTTAAACTTTCACAAAAGTACTACTTTTTACACAAAAGTATTACTTTTTCAAATTTATGTTGCCGTTTTGTCTAAACTGAAAAATATCAACACGATCAAGAATTTTGAACTTACCCAGTTTTGATCCGATTTTTGATTTAAAATTTTCTTGGGACGCGAGGAATTTCCACTGGGCTGAGTATTTTTTACTTTATTTTAGCGAATTTTCGAAGAAAATGAAGAAGATGATTGCAATGGCTTCAAAATTTTTGTAATGCAAATTTTTGAAAATTTTCTTCATGGAAATACGTTTCAGACCATTCCAAAACGATTCGTGAAAATTAACACTTTTTAATACCTATGTATATATATTTATATATATATTCATATGTTTATATAAATGTGTAATTCCAGACGATCCTCGAGGGATCGAGATAAAAAATCCAAAAAAAACTTTAAAATGACAATAATATCGAAAGTAAGGATGAGTTTTTGGAGTACTCCAAGGCGTCAAATTTTGAAAATTTAGTTTCAAAAATCGCTTTAAAAAAACGTGTTTTTTGAGGTTTTTGTGTGAAATACCATCCTTAACATAGGAACTTATGGTATATTCGGAATCAGCGTGAAATTTCCTATGAGAATCACTGACAAAATCGGTCAAAATTATTCTTTGAAAATTCGCTCACCAACTCATGCTGCATGAATGGAACTTTTAATGAATACAATGGGCTCTAGCTCAACCAAAAAAATCAGTTCTCACAAGATAAAATATGTGATCGCTGCTTGTCTATCAATTGGGAAACATTAATTTGGCCTCCCTTCCTAAGGGACTCACATAAAAATGAACCGTCGCCGTCGGTCGTTAGGAACAGCTTCGATCAGGATGAAAGAGGAGGTCTGTGAGGAGGTCTACCATATGACGTACTCCCAGAAACTCCTGATCATCTTTATATTACAGATTTCATTGATAAGTGTCAAAATCACTGACGTTTGATTGTGACTCAATCAGGCATGAACGGTAACACCAATTTTGATGGGGGTTTCCACAAATTGAGGGCCAGGTTAAGATATAGCAGAATACTCTCGTCCTCTTTTTTCATCTATAGAATCGATGGCCTATCACGACCGACAAACGAGTGAATGCGACCGTCACTAGGTAAGTATATAGGTTTGTCACTACGCTAGGTCTCAGGTTTTTTGTCGTTCTTGTATCAGCAGGTGACGTTTCAAGAGAATGAAGAAGCTTAATTATATCGTTGGCAATTCATGCACCACTAAGCCGCTAGTATAAATAATCTGTATGCTTCATTTTTACGTGTCCCCCCTTCGGAGTAATCAAGACCAGAAGAAGAGAGCAAGGTCTTGGGTTCGAATCAAAGTACTCAATGTATTTCTCCCTTAATTTTACATCACCCACCTTCGTCCCCTCCTATCACTGGGTTGGGGTTGCTCGACTTTCCGCATCCTCTGACTGCGAAGCAGCGGAAACTGACTTTGTACACCACTGTCATGCACCAGATCGCCTCCGGATCACATTTGACTGGCTCCTGACCTGTGAGTTTGAAGGACCTATCGCAAGCTGCTGTTCGGTCCTGGTAACATAAGAGAGCAGTGATGACAGAAATGCTGGAGAATATTATTATGTGCCAAACTACTGTGCCTGTTTGTGTTTGGAACAGCAGACATTTTAGATGCATAATACATTATAGCATTGATTAGTCTGTTAAATCGTGTTATTTTGTTGTTAATTCTTGGTCGTATCTTGGAGCGTTCTCAATATCAAAATGTTACCTGGATTTTTTAATAAGACGTACCTACCTACTAAGCAGTGTAATACTATACCTACTACTTCGATATAGATTTCTTCTGCATGTGGGGCCTCAATCATCCTACACCCTCTTATTATTTAACATGATATTACTTAACCGTCATTATCACAAAATGGGCCACAAACCATGGTAGGAAGAATGCTGAGACTACAAACTATATTCCGAACATTCCTAGCACCTTAATAGTTATAAGATTCAATTTTGGTAGGTAAAGGTAGTCTAAAAGCCAGATAAAAATTATTCACCTTTTGAATTGAATAACTGTTGAAATCTTAATATTGTAATCGTCAATAATCCTGATTTACAGGGAACTAAGCTTCGCTCGGGATCGTTAGAAACACGACTGTGTTCACCTAATAGTTGTCACTTGTACCCTATAACCATGGCAAGCCCAAGTTTGGAAGAAAAGTAAGGAGGCATTCTAGAGATAAATGTGCAAACTTATTAACATAAAAACATATAAGATAAAATGACTAGCTCCTTCAATCAGTTACAATTAAGATTTTTACAATTAAGTACCTACAACTATTCCTTGGTTCTCACTGATTTCCATTGACTTTTGGGTTTGATCCAATCCATCAGTTAGTTCCTTTGTTACAAGTAACTTAAGTACTTACCTCGGGGCTGCCTTTCAATGGATTGGATCAGGATGATATCACTTCCCTCAAGATACAGTAGAAGCCTTAATAAAATGTGGCACAATTTCCTTCCCTCACGCCTCGCCGACAATTCAACACCACATGCGGTGAAGACGACGGAAACAAGATGGATCGCTCTCTAACTTAACGGAAGGAACTATTCGGTGATAAAGCGAATCCTATCAATCTTAAAAAAGCGGGGAAGGAATGAAACGTCACTCGGCGACCCCGATAGCCCACCAGGGGCCTGGCAAGCGATATTCCCCACCAAACAAACAAGGGTATATGAGATTGTGAGTCCCTCCGTCAAACATTAATAAAGGACCAACGAGGGAACCAAATCTACTACCCTATCTATATCTTCTCGAGACTCCTTCCCGACTTCTTTATTAACTAGTTTCTAAGCTACGAGTTGTTCCCTTTTCCACTGTAATATATTTTAGCTGAAGGCTTTTCTGGCACTTACTGAAATACTAGCGAACCTCTCCGCCCTGGTCACATAGATAGCTTAGGTGACAGTACCAAACAACCGTGTCAAAATCGATTCACTCATAGCTTGACCGTAGGTAGGTATATGTTATTAAAAAAAAAAAATTACGTATTCAACAATGCAAATATGTTATTGTAACCATCAAGAGAAGCTATTAGGTACTATTTTTTTTAACGATCTATCCTATTTTCAACGATCACGAATAGTGAAATCTGAACACTCAACTATTCGTTCAACAACTCAATCGTTTTGGTACCATTGGAACCCTGACAAAAAGTTATTTTCGCTGGATCCCATTACAATTCATTTCGTACCCATCATTATGCAAAGAAAAATCAAAATAGGTGCAGCCGTTGCAGCCACAAAACTAATTTTACATTAGGTATTAGTCCCGACTGTTCTCTTATCATCTTTCTCCTACCGTCTCCCACAGTGACCTATTGAAAACTCTATAAACTTTTATTATTTTAATTACCTAATTTATTATTTTTTGTTCTATATTAAATCTTCAAGCAACCTACTCAAATACAATTTTACTTCTAACTACATTACCTATACATAAAATGCTAAATGTTTTAGGAATGGAGTATGAAACCTAGAAATAACTATCAGTATTGGAGTACCTACCTACATTGAAGGCAGACAAAAGCAGTTTCAAATAAAGAAATGAAGGAGAGGAGAAATGATATCATTTCAATTAATAAAGACAGCAGCATCACGAATAGCTGGATGATGTGGTTCCTCTGGATGTTGGTTAGTTCACACCTACAAGTAGTTCAGACCTCGTGCCTATGAGAATAATGACTAGTAGGATAAGACTCCAAGTTAAATGTATAAGGCTGATGGAAGTAGCTGAAAACCACAGAAACATTGTACACCAAAACTCATTCTCATAAAAGGAAAATGGTTACACCATCCGACGAAATACATTGCAAGGTATGGTCTAGGAAAGTCGCACTCATTTAGCAGTTCACTGGCTTGCACTGCTTGTAGAGTAAACGGGGTACAATGTACATGAAAATGTTAACATACTTCATAAAAAATTGCGTGGTTCCCGCACAGTCACATTTACAGATTACACTAGCCAAATGATATACATTTAACATCTAACAAAATCTTGAAGAAAGACTATCCTACGTCCTAAGATTACGTGGTTACATCAAAAAGAAATAGTTTTCTTGCATAATTTCTACAGAGCTATGATTATCCAACGTAGGCACTGGTTAGCAGTGGCTCTTAGCCAGGTATTCCAGTTTTCAACAGCCACGTTAGTACCTGTCGCGTATAGTTAGGCCTGGAATGTTTTTGGGGTAGTTTCCTTTGACTATCTAGAGCTCTAGATATTATAATATTTTCAGATATTTAATCTACATAGAAAATGATAAACCGTTGTGTATTAATTTGCAGCGTTTTCATTCAGAATCCTAACTTGAAAACCAAACAAAATAATCTAATAATTCCAAGAAGAGTCAAGATCAGTACGGCGCTCAGGTTATATCCCTCCTTCAAGACTGAAAGGTTGTGCGGGTTTTGCATAGCCGGACGCCGACGCCGCAGTGGGGCGTTTAGGATCCAGGTCTCTTATATATATTATCTTATCTATAATTTATATTCATCAATTATAAATACATATGACAATGAGAATAGAATCAACTGAAGTTATTATTATACATTCTCAGTGGTGTAAGGTGGCATGGCAATTTTGGCTTGAGGCACTAGGAATACACGTGAAACGCCGATCATTATTTGGGTATATGAAGAAAAAAATAAGGAAGACAAAAAGTTTCGATTATACGATAAACCATCTTAGGAGTCTACATTAATAATTAAGTCTGTTAGCATGCAATTTTTTACCTGAATTGATATATAGGTTTTCCAAAATCAGATTGAGAATTTTCCAAATCAAATTGAGAATTTTCCAAATCAAATTGAGAATTTTCAAAATCAAATTGAGAACTCACATCTTTTTTTTTTTTTTTTTACACAGGAAGATATTTGCACCACGTGCAAAGAAGTTTGCACCACGGAAGATGTTTGCAAATCCCGTCCAAAAAGGAATATGTTGTTTATTGTTTCCAGCCATCTGGACGACGGTAGATAGCCAATGTGAGGGAAGGGGCTGCAGACGGGCAAAGTGCAATGTAGGATAGATAAGTGGACAGTTCGGTTGATGTGATACCTACTAACGTACCTGTCTTCCGATTTCTTTGATAAAAATACTAACAGATAAACACTGTTCGTAGTTTCGTCATTAAAAATGAAAAGTTCTCAATTTGATTAGGAAAATTCTCAATTTGACTTGGAAAACTTATAGATTGATTCTTGATGAGGTGTGAAATTCTGGATGTGACTTAATCAATTGGCGCTAACAACCCAATGTCCCTACAGATTAATATCATAAATGAGATCTAGGTAGGTACTCTCAAGAATCATTAAACAAGTTAGTAGGTGAGTACTACCCTTGTAAGCGATTACGTCCAAAATTTGGAGAGAAAAAAAATTTTTGGAAATATAGACTAACCTAAGTATGTGCAGTTTGATCAATAATATCGATGCCTATACTTACTCCGAAACCTGATTAGTAAAATAACAATAGAAAACATCCTTTTAAATCGAACAAAATTAATGAAAGCGTAACCGCGATTCAGAGACGTCGGAAGAAAAAAAGTTCATTCATGCAGCATGAGTTGGTGAGCGAATTTTCAAAGAAAAATTTTAACCGATTTGGTGGATGATTCTTATAGGAAATTTCACGCTGATTCCGAACATACTATATGCTACTATGTATAGCATGGTATTTCACACCAAAAACCTGAAAAAAAAACACGTTTTTTAGCGATTTTTGAAACTAAATTTTCAAAATTTGACCCCTTGGAGTACTCCAAAAATTCTGGCCAACGAACTCATCCTTACTTTTGATATTATTGACATTTTAAATATTTTTTGGATTTTTTAATTCGATTCCTCGGGCAGATATCGTCTGGAGTGACACATATATATATAAATATATATATACTCATATAAAAATATATATATACATATGAAAAAGTGTTCAATTTCAGGAATCGTTTTAGAATGGTCTGAAACGGATTTCCATGAAGGAAATGTTAAAAAATTTGCATTACAAAAATTTTGAAGCCATTGCAATAGCTTCAATTTCTTCGAAAATTCGCTAATATGCGTCGTTACAATGGGCTGTACAACAATTGTTTTTGAAAATCCGGCTGAATTCCAAATTAAGATATTGAGCGGGTCAAATGTTGTGCCAATACAATTTTCCATGTTGGTAAAGAAGATGCAAGTACAAACTACGGCATCGAAGACAAAAAAGGAGGTAAGGAGGTCTTTCGCCCGCTCGAAGTTTTTAGATTACCCCATGTCTTTGAATCGACCGGCTTATTCAAGGAAAAAATGGCTTCTATACCTACTTTCATCATTGATGTACACGACGAAACTTCGCCCCAAACTTACCCTTCTTAATTCAAAAGAACCAGCCATTTGATGGTATCCCGCGATTGATGTTTCATAAAACTTGCCCTCAATGGTCGGTAAGAGACGAAATGGGGGGGAAAGTTGAAACTTCTTACGGGCGAGGAAATAGGCATTCAAGGAGTATCCTGTTCAAAAGTTACTCGTAGGTACCTATCTACTTGTTTAAGCGTATGACTTCCAAGGGCTGTCAGAGCTGTAGCACTTTGAATTCGTTTCTAATTTGTTTTGTGTTCTTCGGTTTCGTTTGCAAGAGAAAATATCATAAATTATCGAATTTTCGAAGAAAATGAAGCGATTGCAATGCCTTCAAAATTTTAGTTATGCAAATTTTTGAAAATTTTCTTCATGGAAATCTGTTTTAGAGGTTTTGGGTGTAAATTACCATCAGGGAAGATTATGATACATTTATATTTGGGATCAGCGTAAAATTTCCTATGAGAATCACCCACCAAAACGGTTAAAATGATTCTTTGAAAACTCGCACATCAACCCATGCTGCATGAATAAAACTTTTTTCTGTTTGTTCTAACTGATTTATAATGGGCAATAGTTTTTTATGGTTAGGGGGGCTCATCGCCCTGGATGACTGTTATTCTGCGATTGGGGATTTTGAGGGTGTTGAATATGGGGTCAAAAGTGGACAATTGGAATAGTTGGCAGTTTTAAAAGTGAAAGTAGTCCCCACTTTTTGAATTGTCGTTGAATCAATGAAATTCAATAGGTTGCTTGATTTATTACCCAATTTGTTAAACAACTTTTTCAGTATAAAATTATCTACTCAGGTGTTTTTGACCAAATTCACTAATTACAACAGACAAGCTTTTTAAGGTAGGTAGATAAATAGGTATTATCAGCCTTTTCGAATATCGCCCGCTATAGGAACACTTAACACGATATTTCGTTGATATTGCAGGAACCTTCTAATGATCTGTAAGTAGTTTCAAACTTTTTATTACGTGGTAATTTCCTACTTATAATAATTATTACGGTTAATAATACGTTATAAATCACGTTCATAAGAAAATCCATCGTTTGTCGGGGTCTCAATAATAGGTAACCATACTTACTAGGTAACTTATCATACGCATTTTTGAATAACTCAAAAACG
>JAEMON010000005.1:21405620-21451537 GCA_030264115.1 Lygus lineolaris
TAAAAAAGGAACTGAAAAATTCAAAATTACGAAATTAAAATTGTTGGTCCCCCTGGAAAATTGAATAAACCGCATCAAAATTGGCTGAGGAAAATTGGGAAAACTGAATTACATCATTATGTTGCCCCTTAAAAAGTAATCCACCAGGTTGCACTAGTGTCGGCCTGAAATGTTAGGGTAGGTAGTTCCAGAACTTAGGTTTCCTTTCGGGTTGAGTTGACTTCGATCCCTGGAGGGGTTGGACCAATTTAAGAACTAACACAGTTGGAACAGCACAGGATTGTCGATTTCAGGAACTCAAACAGGGTTAGAACGCAGTTTTGTGATCCGAATGTGCGCAGTAAGTTCTGTGTGGAATCAGTACTTGAACTGACTGTGGTTGAAATAAACCTTCTACGAACTCAACTTTTTAACTAGATCCGTGCAATTTTAAGGAACTTATTATAATTCTACTAGCCGATGTATTGTGTTATATCCTATGTACCTACCTACACGAAGTCGAAACAGAACATAAATTGTGATAGAAACTGTAGTACCTATATTTGGAATCAGCCCAAAATGTAGTACTTAGGGGTACCCCAATGGCTTGGGTATACCTACGGTGGAAGATATTCATGGATGATTCACACAAATGTGGCCCTCTCGTAAAAAAAGTTACAAGCAATATGGTTGGTTTAAAAAGTTGAATGAAATAGCCTTTGGTAGGAAGCCTCACATCACACAGTGACTCGAAATAGGTTTTCCTGGACAAAATAACCAAACGTGCCACCACCGTCGCCTTTTGGTTCTAAAGGTAGGTGGAAGAGATGGTGGCCCACCTTTTGAACGAAAAGGAGACAGTGGTGGGGAGGTTTGCCAACTTTTCCTAAGGTTTGCCACTGTTCCCAACATTAAGAAGACGACCTCTAGACCTCCATGTTATTATTCAAACGGCACTACAGAAATCTGTTAAGGGTTGCCAACTTACGTTTTCCAGTAGGTACACAGTTTTTCAATATCAATTAAAATAATGGTAGGTACCTAATTCGATTTTTGATCACATTTACCAGAGCACGTCCCATATCTAACATTTTCTATCTCATTTCTATTCTATGATTCTTCAACAACTTTTCAGTAAAAAAAAAAAAATAAATAAAACGTAGCTAAAAATCTGTTGAATCCGATGATTTGATAGAGCCGGCAACACTGTGGGTGGGTCTAGGCTGACCGAATCCCCCTCGTTCAGCTATTTCCACTGATACTACCCTTTGAATGTAGGTAAACTAGGATAGTTTGCTGTAGGAGAAACTGATATTCTGAATTAGGTAGGAACAAGATTCGCGATCGTATAACAAATCAGCGAGAAGTAGGATATTCTTGTTTAAATCAATAATTTTTGTTTTGACTTCAAAACTGTAATACCTGTAATTTCCTAAAATGTTCTCACAGCGAAAAAATCTTTCAAATGCTGATCTGTATCAGACCCTCAAAATATAATATTGAATGATATTTTAAGAAATGATTGCACGTTTCGTGATGTCTGCAAAATGGTAACATCTCAATTTCATTCCCTGTATTATTCTTATTATTAATTCTCGTGACTAGATAATTTATCGTGCTGAAGAATTCATTCCTAGTGTAGACCTTTGTAAGGTGATCTACGGGTATTTTAAAACTAAGCCTCTATTTTGAATGCTACAAGCACTCGAGGTGAATATTAAGAAACACACAAAAACAAGTAAAATTTTACCTATTTAATATTTATGTACCTACGGGACAGCTCCAAAAATCGAGTCTGAATTTATTGTCTTGGTTTGGATGCACCGTTTCAGCTTTTAGTGAATACAAATTTCAACTTTTTGCGTGAATTCAAACTTTTCCAACTTCTGATTAACAAATTCGTTTTGAAATTATTGTCGTTTATGTGGTAATTTTTAAAATTACATACTTACTCAAGATTGCCATAATAATCTGCTTTATTTCGATAGTTTTCTATCAATAGTTTGACATCCCTATTTGGCCAAGTCTACCGCAAGTTCTGCTGTACCTAGAGAAAGCACCTCTTTGTCATGTTTATGGCTCGTCAGCCACGCGTGCGCCATAGCTCAGGTAAAGTGGTTAATTGAAATAGGATTAATGAGCGTTAGAAAATAATAATCATAATGATTGTGTCGGCCTTTAAAGACAAATTCAATGTTTACTGAGTACAGTTTCATGGAAGTTGGAAAAGTTATGATCAACAAAGTTTTTTTTATTATGTTAAATGCATTCTTTGGGATTCCGATCATTAAAATGGGTGGGTCTGGGTTAGTGGGGGTTTGGTGGGTATTTAAGACTGAACTTCCTATCAGCATAGTAGGAGGGGATTGTGTAGGTACTTGTCATTTCATTTACGGTATGCATGATTCGTTTGTGACTGCGTTCGGCGTCAAGCTTGGATTAGATTATTACAGTTAGGTCTCTCAAGTTCCACACGTTTATTCTTCCCAGATCAGTGAATGATGATGAGATGTTAATCGTAGATTTTATTCAGAGCTCTGGTGGTCATTAGAATTTTGATTAGAAGCGATTTACCTGGTTCACGTACAAAGGGACGTCCCATATTATAGCGTACGCACTGGCAATCATCCAGGTTTATGAGCGAAGTCTGCTCTATATTTGAAAAATTGGACGGCTTGAAGAAAGAAGAACTTTCGTATTATTGTTATTGAGTAACAATTTTGAAAAAAGTTTATTTTCGATGTTGTTATTCTAACGGACTGTTCACTTTGTATTCAAATACTCATAATAAGACGTACCTGCCGTATCATAATATCTATTACCATATTAAACTAAAGAAATCGTATTATGAAAAAAACGTAAGGACCTTAATAAATAAACATGGTGTTTCACGAGACGTTCTGGTTCCAAAATGGTAACCGAAAGAGTGGGATGAGATAACTGTTATTTTAGCCCCAGCTAACTCGGTGGGCGACGGAAGATTGAGTCCAAATCCCTTCGAGCAGTGGAAAATTCAGCCAAAACCCTAATCCGACCCCTGTAGCAAGTGGGAAATTCATCCCAACCCAAAGATTACCTGGGTCGAAGGATTTGGGGAGTAGAAAACTGAACCCACAAAACAAAAAAAAATTCAGTCAGAAATGACGCGTCAATGGGGAGCATGTTAACTAGGTAGGAGGTACCTATTCATGCCTGAGGGGCGTAGTGGTTGCTCAATGAACAACAAGCCCATGAGGCGTAAGGCTGCCTGCCATACACTTTTCCAACTGGCCAGCAAGAAAGGCTTGTCATATCCTTGTAGGTATATGAATTTTTAGTGTGAGGGGTATTCGAGCAGCTGTTGATTTTGATGAGTATAACCACGTTGACTTTGTTGTTTGCCATCGTACAGACGGATTGACCGGCCTGGGGTCCTGGGCTGAGTTTCCCATTTCGCTTTCTCTTGGGCCCAAGGGAAGGGACCGTCCGCGAACTATGGCCGCCGAGATAATGACACCTCAGACTTGGGCTCAATCTTCCTCCGCCCAACTCGGTAACTATTTTGCAAAGCTTTTAGAGTCACTTGTTAGGGGCATATACAGGGTGTCTCACTTATGGTCCGAAAAACTTCTCTCACGTGTTGTACAGGTAATTTCCAACAAAATTTGTCCCCTAAATTTTTTTAAAACCAATAAAAACCTGAGTTTTTTCACTTTTAAGATTTTTTCGTGTTTTTGACCTTTGGTCACAGAAAAGGCCACAACTCCCTTAATATGAAGAGTAAAACCAATTCTGAGTACATTGATGTCAAGAGCGTTGAATTTCCCATATTCTCATCCCCTAACGATAATTTTTTGAAGGGAACTTCAGGGTGAAAAAAAAATGAGTTCGAAAAGTTAATTTTGTCAAATCTTGAAAAAAAAAAGTCCCGTTCATGCAGCATGAGTTGATGAGCAAATTTTGAAATAATCATTTTACTTTGGTGAATGTACCATATGTTCCTATGTTTAAGATAGTAATTTACACCAAAAGCCTCAAAAAACACGTTTTTAAGCGATTTTGAAACTAAATTTTCAAAAGTCAACTCAAGTTATTTGTGTTCCAGAAAGATAAGAACGAGGTCTTTGATAATTGTCTCGTGATCAGTGGAATGAGGAGTCCTAGTGAGGCTAATGAGACAAATTTCGAATTTATCTGGAAAACTCCTTTGAAGATCTCCCTTAGTGTTAGGTCGATCTTTGCGTTAAAAAAAAGATTCCCATGGATCGAAATCTAGATTTCGGAAGAATAATTTCGGGCTTAAGCAGGTTGGAATCTTTTGAACAAATATAAAACGGTGTTGTAGTGGTTTTTGTTTTAATTTTTTTTCTTTTGAAAGATCTCAGTGAGGTGCTGTATGAGTATGAGGAGTATCCAACAAGCAAAACTGACCGAAAACCGGTTTTGTAAATTTAACCGTTATGGCATCACCTACATGAGCAGGACCCTCATCGCCCAGCGCACAGTCCCTGGAAAATGTGGGTTTTCCTGACAAAAATGTGGTCTTCTCCATTCTTGTAGGATATTTAGAGCTGATTCCGAATGTACCATTTTGTTATTTTTACCTACAATAGCCAATGAGCTGAGCAATCATTGAAAAACTTTGAAAATTAACGTTGGTGACCGCTCCGAAAATTTGTTTTTGTAAGAAGAAAATTTGTAGAATATCAGATTCTGCTTCGATTGAGACCAATGCCAGCTTACCAAAACCGTGCATTTTTGGTGACTTTTCAAAATTTTCCCGAGTTGCCAAGACTTTTTCAGTAGAGCGTGGTAACTTTCAAGAAGTTTTGAAAAATCACTAAAAATTATGGCTACACCATTAGTAAACTGGTGTTGGTATCAATCGACGCAGAATTTGATAGTCTGCAACTTTACTTATGTACAAAAACGATTTTTGGCGGCCAAAACACATCATTGGTCAAAGACGACAATTGTCTAGTTCTTTCTTGATTGCGCAGCTGATTGGCTAATTTAGGGAGGTAAGTAACGTGTGGTGTATTCGGAATCAGTGCGAAATTTTCTATATTAAGACTGGAGGAGACCATCTTATTTTCTGGAAACCCCCTATTTCGAGGCACTCTGGAGCGTCTGGGGAACCTGCATAACGTGTCATCCTGTATTTTAACCAGTTTTCTAGTCAAAATAGACGTGAGTTCAAGCTGCAAATTGGGTTGGGGTCAAGGCCGCAATGTTATGATTTTGAGTTTCAAAATGACAATTCCTACCCAGGATGCAAGTTCCCCACTCGGACATCGGACTATTCCAACATTTCGATAGTAAAAGTTTAAGACCTTGTAAGTACAAAACTTCAAATTTCACAGGAGACGAAAAAAACCTTCTCACACAAAATGCAATTATTTTATGGTTTCATCGATTTTTGTCCCCCAGGCTGTTATCTGGTAACCTGTTATTAAGAAAATAACACTAACCGGATAACTTGCAAGTTTCTACACACGGCCACAGAGAAGAGGTGGGACAAAGGCGGGAAAAACGCATTCGCCTGAAGGATCAATTCCTAAAAAACTACCTATTCCACTGAACGTAAGAAAATCGCCAAAATCCGACTTACGAGGTCTTACACTTTTACTATTGATTTTCAACAAAATTCTGTTGACTTCTAATTCTGGACCCAGGTCTAAAATCTTGGATAGTTACAATCAGAGAATATATGGAAATGAGGGTGGTCACGTGAAACAGCCAATGTACCTTCAAAGTGTCCTTTAAGCTTTCAATAGTGATAATCAATTTAGATTGGAAATAATTTGTTATAAGGTGCTCGATTGCGTCATTCTTATCATGTTCACTGATCCGTTTTTGAATTTTATAACTTGACGTTCCGAACGAGGTACGTTAGTGGGTTTAGTTATTTGGTGAGCTGTGGGGATTTTCTTCTTGGGAGCGGCGATTTACTTGGCGCCTCGTTGTGATGCTCAGGCGAAGGTGTGAGTCTACCCCCAGATGATCCCTCCTTCTTCCCAGAGAGGTGTACCATCGTGTCCAGGTGTCGAAACCTGCAGCAGTCAATCGAAAAACAGTTTGGTTTGAAAAAATCGGTTTTTGAAGGGGAGACGGTTTTAAAAGGATTTTAGTCTCTTGCAATGTAACTTTTACCTACATAATAACTTTCGTAATATCTGATTTTCCTGGTCATATTCCATCTTATTGAGCTTGGAATCAATCATGGCAAAAAATAAACTCCTTGACATAACAATGTTCAACAGTTGAAATAATTGTTTGAATAATCTCATAATAATTTACATTTATTATGTTTAAAAAATTTACTTAGAGTCATGTTCTCTTTTACCTCAAATGGGGACGGGTAGAAGACCACTTGTCGCTGAAACCTTGAGGAACTCTATTATTACATGTGGAATTTATTTTCTTCTTATACTCATGTTGAAAATTATAATAATATAAAGCTACCGTATATTATTTGTTGTGTGACTCTCAACAAAAAGTTACCGACAGACTTTATATTGTCGGACCCAACGGAGTCTCACATTGCAGGGTACTTGGATTTATAATTATTGGTTTAAAAAAAAAAAACCGTCCCCAAGCAGTTGTTAGATGAATGGTTGAGGAACATCAGAATGTTATGGCGGGTTCAAGGTACATTGTCTAATCCTAGATTGGAAAATGGAGGCGATGTTGGACTACTAGACTTTGCTCTTCTTTACTGAAGAAATTAATGAACATTATTCTGACCCATGAATGAAATTAGTGAAATTATTTACCCATGATAGAGTTAAGGAAAAACTAGTTATGATTAGTTATCAAAAATCAATTCATTGTTGTATGAGAGGTTGGGTAAGAGAGGGCTCAGCTTTCCAACCGTTCATTTCTCCTCAGAAAGGCTTTGCCTACCTACTTTTTGCCAAAATAATTGAAGTTTGTGAATCGACTAAAAATAGTAGCCTCCAAACCGTCCAACATTGATGAAAATAGTGTTGTTTTTCGAAGATTCTGTGTTCCCCAACCGTTGGAATTATATTACCTAACTGCAAGTTCGTTGGCTCCGGCTTCTTGGAACAGAAATGCGAGGGGCCAGCTTATCCAGGAGGCGCTGAAATATTTAATGAGAACATTTCATTATCCGATTTAAATTTTTCTACAAAACTTAGTTTTACAGTGGGGTGTTCTAGTCATTAAAAAAAGTGTATCGCTTGGGGTTTACGAAAATTGGGTCTGTTTATCGAGAAAATGTTGACATAAAATTGGAGAAGCAAATAGAAATTTAAGTTTTGAGAAGAGCAGGCTTGTGACGTAAACGTAATTCTCTCCATACTGAAGCTGATTGCAGAGAGAAGTTTATTAACTGATTCACTCCAATTTTGTTGCCCTGAAAGAAGTTATTTAATTATGTAAGATTATCAGAGATAATATTGAATAATGAAGCAATGTTAGACTGAAAGAGCGGAGTCCTTGATCACCTAGATCACTACCAATACCTACTATAATAGCTTACATCTTCTACACACATGCTGGGTGTGTCACGATGTAAAGGCTTTTTCAACATCCGATATGTTTATTCCAAATTTCCTATCTTAAATTACACTATCATCGCCTTCCCCTAGACTTGTGACGGTACGTCCGAGCTCTCAACAGGTAGCGCCTTGGTCGCTGGCGACCCAGTCCCACTATGGTTTTTTACGGCCTATTCTATGGCTGCTACTGGGATGGTGAGTCCATTCAAGATCTGTCGCCTGATCCGGCCAATTATTGCACAATGGCTGGACTGGGTCTAAATAGGACGTACCGTCACCTACCTTTCTTGCAGAAAGGGGGAGGGGGAAATTATGCGGTACCTACCATCAGATTTCACCCTCTCTCTACCTTGACAGACTATACGTCCTTCTCACAGTTAAGGCCATTTCACACTTGCGTCCTGGACGCAGACGCCGAAGGGTGAAGAGGACTGAGAGGAGAACCAATGAGAGTGCTTTCCACTGCTTTGCGCTCCTTCCTCTATCGCTTTCCCTTTGCTCCCAGACGACCGCCTTGGGGCGCGGGCGTCCCAACTGCCAGTAAGCAGGAATTAGAGCCGCCCCTAATTCCTGTGGCCGGGCAGTCGAGACGCCGAGAAACAACCTTCTTTTAACCTAGCCTCTTCTCCATGACTGCATTCGTTCTGTCTTTTTGTCTTCTGTTCTTTACTCCAGGTATCATTCATATTGAGAGATAAGTCCTAGTAAATCAAGATGCTCACAAACACGAATCACCTTTGTATTGTGATGAGTCCCAGTCACAAGTCGAATTGTTTTTAAAGAAGGTAGGTACCTACACCTACCAAAAGAGCGAGGTGAATATTTTCGAAAAATGAGTGGGTAGGGGATAATTGGCAAGCAATGAGACGGTGACTTCTTCTGCTAAATTCGATGTATTTAACAATACATATGATTGGAGACCGGTTTCGACTATATCGTCATCCTCAGTCCTAAAAATAAACAAAAAACTTTCTCAGTTTGACTGTCTCACTATTTGCAACAGTTTTCATTCATATTTCACCTTACCCACATAAGTATATCCATATTAAGTATATTCACATATCCATTCATATTTCACCTTACCATTATTTTTTACCAAATTTCTTAGCATCCCCCCCGCCGCTACCCTTCAATATTCACTTACTTTATTTTGTATTCGAATTTTAGTGCAATACACCTAGTTGTCAGTACTTAAGTAGTCAAGTGAGACAGTCAAACTGAGAAAGTTTTTTGTTTATTTTTACGGCTGAGGATGACGATATACTCGAAACCGGTCTCCAATCATATGTATTGTTAAATACATCGAATATAGCAGAGGAAGTCACCGTCTCATTGCTTGCCGATCATCCTGATTCAAGCACCTCTGCACCATCGGCAATATCCACACAGTGAGTAGGTAGTAAGTATTTCCCAATTCTCTCCAATCATGAAAATTTAAAATTACAATGTTGAAATTTCAGTTTTTAAGATCGAAATCTCATAAAACTCCAAGAACTTCCTGTCTGGAATAATAACTACCTAGGTCCTAGATCATAAAAATCGAGGAATTTGGAATAAAAATGGAAAGGTATGTTTACCTACCTCCTAAAAGGCACTTTGAAAATAGGCAGGAAGGTACTATTGACTAAGTCTATTGTGAAAACTTGTGTGGTAGGTATTTAGTGAGTACCAGCCTATCATAAAAATGAGCAATATTTATTTTCCAATTAGTCAATTTTCCTTAGGTTTTCCTTAGGGGGGGGGGGGGGGGGGGGGGGGGGGGGGATTTTGATGTATTTTCCCTCAAACTTTGTTGAATGTTAGTATCTTGGCACATATTTGGATTTTCTGAAATGCCCTAGAGGTCATAATCTAGAATGTTCTATCAACATTTTCAGTTTCAGTTTGAAAAGAAGGAGTGCACATTACCAGCATAATGAGACGTGGAAAAAGTCGTAGGTAGGAAAAAATACAATGGAAAATTTGGTTATAGACGTGCATTTCAATCGTGGCCGCTTCGAGGTTCGAAAATATCGACGATCCTAATAAAGTCAATAAATGGAACGTTGCTCATACGACCTTGAATACGGTCCGTTAGAGAACACGCTCTTTCTCGTTAGAAAGTCCTCTCAGTTGCATGAAATTTACTACAGATCGCAAGTACATAAATAAATTTCTGGGTGAAAATTTCACGCCCATGAATCCATGGCATTTCGCAATCACAGTATTATGTCGTATTCATGCTATGAAGATGATTATTTATTTGCAATTAACGTATATATTCTCGTGATCCTTTGAAGACCCAGCAAAAAAGTTTTCCTTGAACGAATTTAAACGATTTTTTAATACAATGAAATTTCCGTGAAATGAATTGAGGATTTGATATTTTCTCTGGTGTACGTTGGCAGGATTCATACTGGGCAGGCTTGGTAGCGTTGTCAGCAACCCCGTTGTCCGAACTGGTTTCGATATCGTCTTCGTCGTCTGTGACGTGCGATGTGTGCCTCCTCGCTCCCGGCAAGGACTTTGCGATCTTGGGGTTGTAGATTTTCGGATCCGACACCATCCTGACGAAAAACGACCTTTTGTAGGCCAGGGTCTCTTTCCTCTTCCTGTCCAGAAGCTCGAAAACTTCATCAGCATTTTCCTGCGATAAGCGAATGTCGTTTTGAATTCGAAAGAGAATCAATGGAGTAAACTAAAAATCGCATATTCACATATTCATCTACTTTGATAGTGCTTTCGTGGCATCCTTGTCACCTTTCTCATGAAGGCATTTATTCAAATATTCAAACTCGAAGCTACATCTTTATTTTTCAGTTTTCAAAATTGAATACAGAATTGATTTTCTTATTTACCATGTATGCAGGTATACTACATTCTGGAGCTAAGACACTTGAAAGCTTTGTGCATTGAATTAAGAAACTTCTATGATCTGATACACTATACTCATGCCTAGTATGTATACCTACTGCTGTAATCTGTCAGACTTAGGATTCGAAATCTACTTCTAACTACATAATTCCAATATTTATGGCGAGTATGTATTTCAACTTTCAACCCAATTAATCACCAATAATGGATTCCGTAGTTTTTAGTAAATTATTGATTAAATCATAATTAAATCATAAATATACCAGATATTCAGGTAAGTACCTTTTCTTTCTCGAATTCTACAGCATCAAGGAGTTCGGCTGCATGTTCAGTTATCACCTTCCAAGCGTAATCTGTGAGCAATGCAATAATATTATCAGTAATCTTGCGTATAAATAACGGAATTTTCCTTAATTTTAACCTTTTCTTTAACCAAATTGAAATATTCAAATCAAATTGAAATATTCAAATCAAATTGAAATATTCAAATCAAATTGAAGTACTTATTCCAATTCCTTTTGTTTTTAAATCGAACTTGAAAAATGACATAACCTAATGAAAATGGAAAGTAATAATTAGAGAGTCCCTGAACCTCAAATTCCTGAAGATGAAGCTGAGATTCCCTAACCAAAATTCGAATATGTTTCTCCAATTTCAAGAACATTGAATTTCTACTTTGAATGTTTGATGGTATGAAAATTCCGAATAATCTCTTTCCCCGAACTTCCCCTCCATAAGACAAAATTGCAAAAGCTGCTTGAAATAGGCTTCAATAGGTTCATCTAATTTAGACTAAATCTAGCGATATTACACTTCACTAATTATTTATTTACTGGTGCTTAGAACGAGGACAATGTAATTGACTCTTGGACAAATCAAGATATTGGTGCTGGTTGTTATAGGGAGGATTTGTACTCAACCAAGGAAGTATTAGGGAGATAAGATGGATCGAGTTGTAAAGCCAGGTTCACATGGTCCAGAAAAGTAGTCCACATTTAGGAAGGGAAGTTCCTAGTAAAGAAAACAGTGCTGTCAGGGTGGTTGAGTGGACAGGTAAACAACAAATTCGCGCATAGATATCATGATGGACAGCTGGCTCATGAAATTTATCCATGATCTGCTATGATGGCGGCTGCCATTCTGGAAAATATCTAAAAATTCTGTATTCATATCCACAACTCTACACTGGTTGGTGGTGGCCAATCAGAATGCAGCCATTCCCCTTTCAAGCCCGGACCGACCAGACCATGTGAACCGCGCTTGAGCTCAGGATGTACAGTGAGGGTAACATAAACAAACACGGTCGTATACCCTTTTCTTTCTTTTATTGCATTTTAATTGCTTTGAACTGGGTCGATTCCTCTCTGCTTAAGACCAACTGACGATGTTAGCGTTGTGTAAGTTGACGTACCCACATCTTCCTCGGTCGCGTGTTGTGCCACTGCGCAGAATCTAATGGTGTACTTGTCGTTGACATTGGCTGGGACCATATGCAATTTCCCACTTCCATTTATATTACTCAGCAGTTTCTCGTTCTGTTTGTCTGTCCCTTTCAGCCGGAAACATACCAACCCTAGCTGCAACAAAGGAAATAGCCTGCGAGTCCATTTAGTTAATAACAAATTATAGCAGTTTTTGTTTCACAATGGTTTCTTTTGTCAACAACAAATTAATTCTGAACAGTTACTACAATTAAATGCAACCTTGTGTGATATTTCGTTGTACTTAGTTTGGCTTCCTGACTACCATAGGTAGGGAAACCTTAATTCGTTCAGGAGGTTCCCTCAGGATGATCCCCTATGAATTTCATTGCGAATGAATCAGTTGGAGTCACGGTGCTTGTGGAAAATAAAAATAGTGGGGAACGAATTCTCAATCATTTAGAGGACAGTCAACTTGATCATATGTTATTTTCACATAACCTGTAGAATAAAATTCAGAGCTTGGCAAACTGTTTTGTATGTCTACATTTGGAACAGTCGAGTAATCAGGGAAGAGGACGGCCAAGGGATATCCTCAGAGACAGCGTAATAGTATCAAATATCATCATCAAAACCTGTTCTACCAAAACTTGACTGTATCAGGTACACACTCTGGCCAAGAACTTTGTCATTGTTTTGTAAAACAAAAACAACGAAATGGGTGCAGCTGTTTGAGTGTGAATATAAGACAGATAGACATGGAATAGAAAATATTTATATTGGTTTGGACTGTTCAGGGTGTTTACTGAGCATGTTACGGATTATATCCTGACTACTAGATGGTAAAATGACGACGGATTCTACCAATTTACTTTTGTTTTATCATTTCAAACATACAGCGTAGGAATGCATGTACCCTTATTTCATTGGACGTCCCTTTAGATGTGAAATAGAACAGAATTCGAAAATCAATGATCAACGATACCTAACACGTAAAGCCATGAGGCGCAGCCCCGTGGAGCGTTGGAAGTCCCAAAACTGAACAGCATTCCAATATTTATCATCAGTGATACCCAACCCGTGAATCCGTGTAGCGCCATCCCCTGGTGCCAGTCTGGCACCTTCGCGCCAGCCCATGGTGGCGTTGGGATATCTGAGTTGAACCAAAAAATCTTGCAATTGGGTGTGAACTTAGCTCCGGGGAGCGCACATATTATTTGAAAAAAAAAAACACGTTTTCTCGGCATTAACCCCCCCTTCTCACGGCAAATGAAAATAATATTAATTGGGTAATTTCATACTCGTAGTATAAATTTACTTACCTTCACCTCGTTGCAAACTAAGAACCTCTGGTCTGACCTGACCAAAGCCTCAAACTGTTTGGCGAGCTTACAATGATGCCTGATATACTGCTGAAGTCCGGATATCCCGTAAGAGCGAATCACAAACCAAAGTTTCAGTGACCTGAATCGCCTGCTCAAGGGTACTCCCCAATGTCTGCAATGAGAGATCAGAGTACGAATTGAATTGTTGAATGAAATAATAAATTATGTATGGTTGTTTCTCATTTTGATAGGTGGCTTCGACAATTTTCAATGTTTTTAGGGAGGAGACAGTGTTGAGTGGGGTAGCCATCTTGGTTGGCCTACCTTATCAGACTGCAAATTACAGATTTTAGTATTGCTAGCTATATGAAGGCTGAGTCTTGAAGCCTAACGACTTGAGCTATTTCATCTCATGATTTTATTACTGAAAGAAACATAAGGGGTGCTCGCGGAGTTCTACTTAGACATGGGAGGCCATCAATCCTCTCTCCACCATCCCTACAAGGGGACACTCTGAGTGATCCTCACTGCTGCAGCTCGATTTCATTGACAACTCCGCCCCAATCAATCTCGGCCTCTCAAAGCCCAGCTTTCAAAGTAGCCTCTGGCTGGGACATGAGGACTTAGGACCTACCATAGCTAAAGAAAGTTTGGCAGTAGCAGCGTTTTGCTTCCTCATACCGAAGGTAGGAAGCTACTTCAGTTTTTACCCCATTCCTGATATTTCACGTATCATCTTTACAATGGCACGATCAACACAATCTTTACCATGCCTTATGATTCCAAGAGGTTTTTTTTTTTTTCATATTTGAAAATGAGGTTTTTGGGTGAAATCTTACTCAATTGGTATCACCTAGCATAAGTACCAGAATATGTTTTCCCTTTAGTTAGCATTCTGCAGGTTTTTTCAATTCAGTCTCAAATATCTACCTGTAATCGATCGCTGAGTGAGAGTATCCGTGTTGGAGATAGAGAGGATCAACGACCAGTGCCGAAGTAAGTCGGATCCTGTCCCTCACCCACATCGTCGATATGTCGAAGTTGACAAGGAGCCACTTGTTGGGATTCGTGTTGAAGGAATCGGCGTACTCGATGCCATTCAGAAGGTGCTTCAGCTCTGGCAAGATAAATGCGTTGCCGGCGTAAGCCGCATCCACGTGCAGCCAGACAGAGGGGAACATTCGACAGATAGGTCCTGAAAGGTTTTGCTCTGTGAAAATTTCCTCTTGGTTATGTAGGACCTACATGTTTATCATAGTAGTAAACTTACTTCTTGATGATGTAGGTGCATGACCAATAAGAAAAATAACTAGATAATGAATTAAATACTCCATCCCCTAATAGATGGCAGTTGCTTACTCACCCTTCACCAAGTTGTATTCAATATCTAGTTTGCTGACATCTTACAGTCGTACTCACCTATTTCTCCTAGGTTGTCAAAACTGCAACACGACGTCGTTCCCAACGTGGTTGATACATAAAAAGGAATAAGTCCCATTGCAGCATCCTCTTCCATAGCCTGGAAATATAGGTATTCTATCAAATCAGTAATACAAATATTAAAGTATTATATTCCAGTATGGGTAAGATAACTCAGATTTTGTAGAGATAGCCTGTATTGTTGTTTGTATGTCGCGGTAGTTACAGTGGATTGGTACTTGCTTGTCGTAAAGTTGCTCCTCTTAAACAACACTTGTCGTCTGGCTCCAGAATCCTCAGTTTTACGAAGCATATCATGGCCGCCTTTTCAACACAGGAATGCGCTTCTTTAGAACAATAAGCCATCAGTTTTGAGAGCAGCATTCCTTCCTCCACAAACGGGTGCAGCTGCTTCAGTCTCTTGATGGCTTGCGCTCTAGCGGCCAGCATTGTGACGAGCACACATTCTGACGCTGACGTCTGTAACGTTTCCAATTTTATCAAGCATCTTCTGGTTTTTGAATTATACGAGGTTTTGGTGGTTAATGAAATACATGCTACAGACGTATTATAATAATATACATGATTTAATGTATTCTTCTTCCTAGAGGCACTTTTACTTAACTTCTGATGCTATAAACATGATGCAAGTAGGAAAACATAGTAGTAAGTAGGAAACATTGTGCAGGGTGATACAAAAGGTGCCTACGCATTCTTGAAATGGTTCGAGGCAGCTCATCGAAGAGAAGCGGGGTTGATCTTAATTAAATCCTTCTGAGAGTGTTGAACAATAGGTGTCCACTGTTAAGACTACTTAGAAAATAGGCGTTCCGTTTAGTGATTTTTACTCCAAGTCAATTTCGTGGGGCTTATAACTCTGAACCCTTACCCGACTGCAACCAAATCCTGAGATGGGACCAGAACTTCTTCAAGATGTTTAATGTGATGATGAAAGGCCACGTTCAGTCAGTAAGCTGAGAGTGCTAGGAAGGCTATTTACAGATGGAATGGTCACTCTGTAATAAAAACCACTGAAAACCCCCCTCTACAATTCTGAGCCCGGGTACTTGCTATTTCAAAAATATTCGTACCTTTTGAGTCTCTTTGAAATTAAACTAAACTAGAAACAAAAATTTAAGCCTTAATATATTTATCAGATCAGTCTCGGAATCATACTTAATTACTTACAAACTTAGATACTGTGTTGAACTATAGGGAACTTCAGTACCTACATAGGTATTATTTTGAACTCATGGCGCACGTAAGAATCATCCAATTCTCACCTCGTTTTGAAAATGCAAGCTCTTGTAAAATGGCTAAATCATTGGAGGGATAATTGTTGATTGAGAACCACCCAAAACTCTTTTTTAATAACATTGAAGCTTTTTTATGCGTGGCGACCTGAGTTTATTGGAATAATTTGACGCTACAGAGCTTGATGGTAGAGATCGTTCTATGCCCATTACCGTCCCTAAGTACCTACCTTGGGTTATGACATCAATCAAAGCTGTCATCAGTCATTTCCACAGCATCATGAGGAGTTCTTGCCCTTTGAAACCCGATCGGTGAAAAGTACAAGTATTGTTTATGTAGTGCTTCGAGGTTGTGTTTCATGTGATGAGATTGGTAAAATACCTGTGTTTTCCCGCGATCAAGAGTTGTTCATAATCATTATCATAATCATCTTAATTTTTAAGATAAATTTAAGTACCTAATACCTAAACGTTCCTCGTGTGGTGGAAGCCTAGAGACAGAATAGGTTGATTGTTTTAAATATTGTAAGATGTCTTTATATCCAGAAAAACAATTGGGAAACAGAAATTTACATAATAGAAAATCCAGTTAATCATTTTAAATTAAATTTGAAAGTTGGGGTCTATCGTCAGTGAGCGCTGCTTAATTTTTTGCCCGCCTACATTGTCTCTCAACTAGGGATATTATCATAATATATATTTTACAATAATGACCGATTTCGAATATATAACTCGTCGATTCGGAGGCACAACTTATTGAGAAGAGAAACCACAAAAATGTGTCTTGAAAGATTCGAATCGAGGACCATTGATGTCCTCTGATTTTCTCACTAAAGTACGTAGCTTGTTATTTCTTATTCAATCCTATCGTTCAGGAAATATCTTGCTATAGAGGAATTGTATGGCCGATTGTCGATATTTATGACCTGGGAGATCCGCCTTCGGTATATTTAAACCGAAAATGATTGATGTCACCTCCAGCCCTGACTCTTTTCACATGCTAAACCCCGAAAACCCTTCCCCAGGCGCCGATCCCCTGCAAACCCTGAAGGTTCGAGTTAGGAAGGGATATCTTCGAGTCGCGAGGGGCCGAGATGGGCATCCACTGGGCCATGAGATGAGAAAATCTTATCGGTAGATTAAACTCGAAAACCTTCTCTATGCCGAACTCACTTGAATGACGCCGCCTCCTTTGCTCCCATCGGCGTTCGCCAGGAACTCGTCCGGCAAACCGATCGCTTTCCCTGCATAACAAAGAACGTCAACGGATTTTTTTTTTTTTTTTTTTTTTCATCTTGAAATGGAATTTCAAAACTGAACTATCTTCGATAGGAAAATATGAGATGCACTCTACCTACTCTGGAAACCTTTCCATTGAAACATTAATCGTGTTCCTAAGGATTATGGAGCTTTCTTTGAAAATAGACGTATTTCTTCTCCACTTGTCTACTTCCTATAAAAATGCTTTTTATTAAAAAAAAAAAAAAAAATGCATTACCTAGCTCACTAGATTGATCAAATAATTATTCTCGCTTTACTCCACTATAATTACCATTTGTATGGACTCTTTCAAGGATTATAGGTTTCTCTGCCATAAGGATTTTTTGATGAAAGGTAGATATAAAAGTTCCATTCGTGCAGCGTGAGTTGATGAGCGAATTTTCAAAGAATAATTTAGATCAATTTTGTGGGTGATTCTCATAGGGAATTCCGTATATACCATATGTTTCTATGTTTAAGATGGTAATTTACACCACCAACCTATAAAAAAAACTTTTTTAAAGCGATTTTTGACTCTACATTTTCAAAGTTTGACCCCTTGGACCACTCCAAAAATTCTGGCCAACGAACTCATCCTTTATTTTGATATTATTGACATTTTAACAAAAAATTGAGTGGAGTAAAGCTCGAAGTGGGAGACTTCAAGATCACAAAATGTACTCTTGAACTATACAAACTATTCTATACTTGACTATATACTTGAACTATACAAACTATACTCTTGATCTTGAAGTCTCCACTTCGAGCTTTACTCCACTCAGTTATACTGGGCTGAGGATGGCGATGTAGTCGAAACCGGTCTCCAATCATATGTATTGTTAAATACATCGAATTTAGCAGAGGAAGTCACCGTCTCATTGGTTGCCTATTATTTCCTGATTGTAGATGAATATTACCGATGACAAAAGTTGTATCTCTGGGAGTTTTCTAATATACTTACCAAGCCAGTCGACTACTATGGTTTCTAGTTCTGTACAGGCTGGGCTTGCTGCCTACAAAAATGTAATCCAAATATTAATTATTCAGGCAATAAATCGTTCCTCATTCGTGGTAAACAAATAACAAAAGGTGCATTAAAATGTATATTAACGAATTTTATTATTATAATATTTATTTTATTTGTTTATTATAAATATGTTTTCATCTTTTTAAACCTTCATTGATGAAATATCACTTTCCAAAGAATTTTGGTTTCAATAAAAACTAGGAATGCAAATAATAGGGGAGGAACTAGTTTCAATACCCTGTTGAACTCACCCAAGAAAAACCAATGCAGCCGATGGCGTCAGACAGCATGTCCCCGAGGATTGACGGGTAGGAATTTCCAGCAGGGAAGTAAGCGTGGAATCGCGGATGTTGCCAATGAGTCACCTAATGGAGAAATAACTTCTATCATATTTATTTGTAGCTATATATATGTACGTGGATGACGGATGGACGTCAAACTACTGGCCCGATTTTGATGTTTTAGACATTTTCATGTCTTTGTTTTGGCACATTAACTCAAAATTTGGTTTGGCAATCGTCACGAAAACCCGTGACGAAAAAATCTAAAATCTCGTGTACTTACGCAATCAGTTTCTTTGTGTTAAATTGTGAGGTTAAATTACAGCCGCTTTTTGCAAAATGTTGGGTAAGTTCGTGGCCGGATTATCCTCTTTCATTCATCACTTAGAATCGACGTTCCATCGCGACCTCGACACACACGTAAATAAAATAGGTTCGTAACTGCAGATGTTCTATTATTTCCCATGCCGTGAGGTTATTCGTGCTAGCACGGACAATGTTATACTATTTTTGTATCACCATGTTTCCAAACCATGGAGACACTTGATTCTAAAATTCGACGTTGTGCTAGCAAGGGTTGATGGGGTTCCTGTGGTTCGTCCTTTGTAACATTAGAGAATTTGGTTGAAAACTAGGCGCAATAGGTTGAAAAATTGTTGATTTGGATAATGTGTTTCAATCGGTATTTGAAAAATTGTATTGAAAACCTTGTTGATTTCCTGTAGGCAAGCATAGGTTAGCCGCAACAACTCAGCTATTTATTAGTTCATTTAATTCGACTACGATAACTCCTGGGGTCTGTCGGGCTCAGGAATCGCTCCAACGCAGCTGAAAGTTTCTTTTTAAAAGTTTAATTTTAATTTTTCACTTTCGTGATTTTGAAATTTTTTCGATGTTTTGGTGTCAATATTATACAACCATAAATAGGGACCTACATCATTTTAAGATGTGTATCATCATTATAAATGTATTAAATCCATATAAAACTTGAATAAACCAATGAATACTGGTTTTTGGGAAGCGGTCAGATTTTTTAAAATTTATTTTCATTGTGATTTGGAAAAAGAAGAATATGACCTTCAATTCAAGTCGAGTTTTGAGTTGCCGTTTCTATCAACCAGTAGAAATTCATGTTCAACTTATTACATTTTTTATATCTTTGGTTTTAACCCCTTAGAGGGTTTTTTGGGCTTTTTGTAATGAGTTCTTAGGGTATCATCCCAAATATTGAATCCAATACGTTTGGGGATTGTGGAATCTTCGATCTTCATGTTGCTCTAGGTCGGGTTTTCAAACACGTCTTTTTGGTTCCTACCTAATATTCTATACATTTCGATTCCACTGGCATGATGATTAAAGAACAAACATGATTATTTGACTAAAAGCATCGCTAATTTCATACGATAATCTTCACGTCTATTGAATACCCGATTATATTGAAAACTATAGGAGTACCTACCTACTTGTTTGTTGTTAATATATTTGGGCCCAGCTAAACCTAAACCCAGGCCTTCCGCTATCCGTTCCTTCCAGTGAAATGGGGAACAGAGTTGGTAGGTACGTAATGGAATCATTGTGAAAATTAAGCGGACCGAGGATAATATCTCGAGGGCATCAGCGTATCCTCCGGATTTCACTCGTATTCGAGAGAGGTTGTATGAAATGGATCGATTGTTATCGCGTTCGGACGTGAGCTGGATTTCAGCAACTCCTCTCAGTCGATTTCAGTCTGAGTGTATCCACGTTAGGGTTGCGATTTTTTTAAGCCCTCGGAAGTTTCGTTTCATTTGAAATGTGGAATATCCATTATCCATACTGGGAGCTGACCATCTACTCAATTGTCTAACAGTGATCTTCAACATGGACGGCCACGGCACTGCACAGTGATCCAGACATGCCCGAAACCCCCACAAACCACAATCAAATGTAGAGATTTTAAATACAAAACGTCTCTTTGAGTTCAAATATGATAATAATTTCTCTATTAAAATTTTGTTGTTGGGAGAAATTATTACGACGAACTACAACATTCACAAAAACGAACGAATAAATAATTATAATACCTAAGGTTGAGGTAAAACAAGTTCCAGTCATGCAGCATGAGTTGAGAGCGGATTTTCAAAGAATCATTTTCAACAATGTGTTAGTTGATTCTTATACGGAATTTTGCACTGATTCCGAATACACCTTCCATAATGTTCCTATGTTCAAGTTGGGCATTTTTCAACAAAAATCGCAAAACAGGTTTTTTGACTCTTAATTTTCAAAATTTGACAATCAATTTCAAAAGTACTCCAAAAATTAAGGCCAACGAACTCATCCTTTCTTTTGTATTGCCATTTTGATTTTTTTTGGGATTTTTTTTATCGATCCTCGGATCAGGTATCGTCTGACGTGACATACATATTATTAGAGCCAGGAATTATAAGCGAAAAAATCGCCCAAATATGCAACAAGATGTGAAAATATATGCAAAAGACCCCCAAATTTCTCAAAAATATGCAAATCTCCGTAATTATTCAGAAAATCATTAAATCTGTGGCATATGGGTAAGGTATATGTACCCAATCAAAGTAGGTACTGCACAGGTACTCAAGTCTTTATTATTCACATCTTTATTCAAAATAAGTCTAATCAATATCAACTTCATTAAATTGGACAATCATGTGCTGCTCAAGATGGTCAGGTGTTAGAGCGTGTCTTTTTTCTGAAAGAAGAGCCTTCAACGCTGAAAATGACCGTTCTACGTCGACTGAGATAGGTTCACGCTTTAAAAATGGGAACTTTTTGTGAAAAATAGGTATGCCTTTTTTTCTCATGTTCAATAATTTTTGAAAAAAATTCTTGTAGTGTGCACATTTTTGAAAAAATTCAGATTTCCCGAAAAACTCCAAAATATGCATAATATGAAAATTTAAATTTGAAATTTTGAACCGGAGATGGGTGGAAATTATCCAGAACGTCGAACCCAACGATATACCTACTAAAAAACAAATATGCAAATATGCAAAATTCCAGGCTCTACATAAATATTATACATTAATATATTTATGTACGTCCTAAATTCAGGAATCGATTTAGAGTGGTCTGAAACGGATTCTCAACAATTTGTTTAACTAAAGCTGAATAAAATAATCAATAGTTGAATTCTCTTCAAAAATTCGCCAAAAGGGTTCGGATGACTTATTTAAATTAATAAATAATATACCATTTCCTGAAAAATAAAGAAGTAGGTAGTGTAGTCGAAAAGTGAGAAGATGGTACGAATACCAGGATTATTGTATGATCCATGGCATAGTAGAACTCGTGCATGACGCAGCCAAAATAAGTTTCCGTTTGATTATTATGATATCTCCTTTATTCTCAACTGAGTACTCACTCCGGGCATGATGTATTTCTCCACATCGTCCATGATGACGTCCCAATTTTCAGGGTTCTGCGGTGCCTCTTTGGGCAGAAGGGGGCGTAGGTAGCCAGGCTCAATGCTTGGAGTCACCCGACGGGAAGGTAGGTTACCCAGGTACTCGCAGATGTAGTCCACCATCTCCTTCCCTCTGCATCTGAACTCCTCTCGGTCCATCCTCGGTCTTCCTGTTACAATCAAATTGAGTGGATGTGGGGCATCAATGGTCAAAACTCATAGCATGGAATTTGGCAGATTTTGTTCTATTATATATTCCGTTTGCTGTTACAATGTTGGTGTGGAATAATGAATGAGCATAGGAGTCGCCAGTATTTACTCAGCTTCCAAAATTACCTCGACACATAAACTTCTGATCTCAATAAGAACATACCAAGAATCAGCCAAGTAGGAGGCTCATCAATTACATCCTTGGGTGCTTTCCATCAACGTTGCCCTTGGCTGAGCTAAGCTGGTTAACTATACAGAGAAACGTAGTGTGGTGCTACAGTGTTTTCTCTGGCTAAAACATCTAGGTTAGCATTCTGGCGTCTTTACCTCTGGCTTAGTATAATAGTATCCTATTATCTTCACCCGAAATGGGAGCTGACGTGGTCCGTAAGGACACAATAAACCCTACAATTTCAATGAAATTTTCGGAGAATCAGTGGATAATAAATTACCACAAATGAATGTAACACCTAATTATTTTTCATCAAATTATGTTGCTCGGGGCTATCGAAAATCAGGTGTGGTCGTCGAGAAAATGTTAACATTACATTTGGGGAGCAAACAGACATCGGGAGTTTGAAAAATGGGCAGGCCCATATTGGAACGGTAGAAGAAATATCATTAATGCTTTAGAGTGCAGAAAGAGAAGGGCTGTTCCAACTAGCGAGCGGTGGTTTAGCTGGGCCGAACCTTCTGGACAAACTTATCAACAAATTGTCGACTTTTTTGATATTTCATTCCACGAAAAAGTGAGAAAAAAACAAGACATGGATTTAAACTGGCATAAACTGAACAAAAACAATTCGAGATTTTTGCGGAATATTGTTTCACCAGCGGATACGGGTAATTTTCAAAGTGTGCATGCGTGGGTTCCAAGCTCTTGCTGTGCTCCCCAAAAAAATTTGGAGCTTGTGAGAGAAGCTGTGAGGGCGCCCTTCACGCTTGTTGGAACACAGTGTTTGCGCCCCAAACGCTTCTCTTATTGTTTGACTATTTTTTGATTAATAAATCGATCTACCAATTAATTGTGGCTATTATAGTTAATCGGCAACTTGGAAAAATGTGCGACACTCCTTCTTCTTTCATTTCTCTTTGCCACCACCATTATGAATAAGAACACTTTGGTGAAAAAAATGGTTGGTATTATTTATGTAGATAGATATCTTAATATTTATATAAAAATGAATCCCTATTTCCCTTGGTCACAACATAACTTGAGAATGAGTTCACCAAATTGAATCATTCTTTTTTTTTTGTGTGTGTCTGTTTCTTTAATGTCAGGAGGCTCTGTCACGCGAGCAAAGCGAGCGTTTGGGATCTGGACAACCAACCGCGAGCTAAGTGAGTGGGTCGACGTGTGGGACCGTGAAACTCACGGATTATTCACTCACTAGTTATTAATGTTTTGCAGATATAGCGAAAAATAAAAATATTTTTGAAGCCTGAAATATGAGATTTTAAAAAAAACTGAATAATTGAACCCGATTAATCGATAAAAATTGATCAAACCTTGGTAACATTTATTATTAAACATGAAAATCGATTAACTCGATTACTAACTTTTCGAGTGTGAAGAAATTTCAAACCTTTCTTGTTCAAAAGTGTAGATTTTTGAAGGTTACAGTGAATCAATAAATATTGTAAAAGAAAGAGTTAATGTAGGTAGGTATCATTTATATTAGTAACCCGAATTAATAAATCCTCATCCTCATATCAACAGATCTGCACGGAACCTTTTCTCATTGTGCAGCCTAATTAGACACCCACTTCCTAAAAAAAAAAGAGGAGGATACCCACTCGTAATTGCGGTCTGTCGTAATCAGTGTGATTTATTTGGGAAAGAGCGTAGGAGTACGTTCCTCGTTATTCAACATCCATTCAACTTTCAAGCACCTAGTACATAACAAGTTTATGGTTGATATTTTCCGTACTTGTTTAAAATGGTGTTAAAACAAGTGGTTTGGCACGTACCTAGTAGTAAAACGGCATTTTTCATATAATTATTTTGTTTTTTTAAATTAATAAGTATCTAACCACAAGTATCCAACCTCGAGTATAACCAATCACGAGCAAGCAAAGTGAAAGGATTGGAAGAGAAGTTGAATCCTATTGTTGAGAGAAGTGAAAGGGGGCCGGGATAATAACCAATGCCAATCAAGGGCAGACATAGTGAAAGGGGGCTCAAACAGTGGTGAAGGTAACATTATGAAAAGGGGGAAAACCAAGCTATTACAGGAATAAACCTATTAAGGGTTCGCGGACGGCCTCAACGATGCCCCGACGCAGCTCAAAATTCCTTTTTATTATTGTTCACGTTTGTGATTTCGAAAATTCATCGATTTGCGTATGTTATACAATAATGGTTACACACTTAACGACGTGAATCATAATTTTAAGTCTATTCCATCCAGAGAAACCTGGAAGAAACTGATAAAAACCTGGTTTTTCATAGGTTTCTTCCAGTTTTCTCTGGATGGGATAAACTTAAAATTATAATTCACGTCGTAAAGTATGTTATTATGATCGTACAACATACGTAAATCGTTTAATTTTCGAAATCACAAACGTGAACAATAACAAAAAGGATTTTGAGCTGCGTCGGGGCATCGTTGAGGCCGTTCTCGAGCGGGGCGTCCGCGCACCCTTAATGGAGAGATATGATTTGGAATTCCCTCATTCAAACATTTACCAGACCTATTACTTCTAATTATTTTTCAAGTACATTCAACTCTCCTCCCTTTGGACAAAAATGAAGAAATTCTACAAACTGTCTATTTGCCACAGATGAAAACTATAGTTATCATTGGATTCATTCAGATGACTTGCAAAAGCAGAATTTCCCTCGTTATCCCTGAAATCTGTTTCGTGTTCTATAATTCCTTTCCCAAATTTCCCACCATTTGGACCACTACCTAATAATACTCAAGCCCCTATGAACATTTCAATTTATAAACCCCACTTTTGTCCTGAATGTTAATTTTATCTCTAACAGAATCCAATGATTAAGTGTTGTAGTAAGTGTTGAATTACCCATGTTATACCTACTATACTGTTGGAACCTCCTGAGTCTCCAGAGTGCGATAGAACCAACGGAAATCAATAATATTTCTAGGGGGATCAGCTATGTATAATTCTAACATCGACATTTTGAATTCTTCATGTCCTTTTTTAAATTTCAAATTGGCATCAAGACACCTCTTGAAAGTGATAAAATAGGAGGAATGAATGCCACCAAACTTATTAAAAAAAGGCTGAGAAAAATGAGAAAAACTTCGCAACGCTGAAATAGTTCGGGGAGGGGTCTTTAGCTATAAACATTTTACATTTTTGAAACATGAACATCGCTTCCCATCATACAGTTACTTTTTGCATACCACTTTCGATAAAAGTCTTGGGACGGGTGTTCATCCTGGTACCATTTTCATGCTGCCAATTTTTTTGCTGCCAAGCGCTTTAGTGACTGGTCAAGTATTTAAGGGTAGGTGAGTGTATACTAGCCCATTTATGGGTAGTTAGGGCTTCTTGCATTGCCAAGTGAGGATCGTCACAGGTAGCAGTATTCTTGATCAATGCATTCAACGCACTTGGCACTCCTCCCAAGTCTTTTATCGAAAATGACTTGAAAAGGTGTATGTTGGGGGAAAATGCATAGCGAAGGAGAGGAACTATGTAGTATAGTGACGCAAAAGGATTTTCATTTTTTAAATGTACAATAACATGTTTATATCAAAAGACTCATTTATTAATTATTAAAACGGTGTTTTTTGATTTCTCGTTTGAAAAATGGGAAAGGCGAGCAAGTAAACTCAACCTAGGTGGGAAGCTAGAATTCCTCGTTGAAACGATGACCATGAGTTTCAAGTTGGCTCTCCAGCAGCAATTTTGCGGCTATCCAGCGCCTGCTCCAGCAAGACTACCCCAGACATTTCTCTCGTCCTGAGTACCTGCCGTCTTCCATTTACCACCGAACAGACCAGTAAGTAGTCGTGGTGAAGAAAAATGAAAACTCGAGAACCGGAGGTATTTTTGACGAGACGACCCTCGACCTGACAGCGGGAATTGGATGTGCAGGGAACAACAACAACTTCCAACCGACACCCACCTGACTCTCCCACCTAATTACCTCGTTTAGGTTTTCCCAATTCCCATCTCGGAAGTGAATCTGAGCTGGTTGGAGTGAAGGAGAGGAAAGTAGTTGGACTGCGTTTGGCACTCGAGTGGTCTTCCTCACCTTCTAATTAAATCTAAGAGTCGTTTCCCGCTCCGTTTTTTGGTTGGTTCAACGTGAAGCTGCAGAAATAAGTTGAAGGGAAATAATAAGCTCTTCAGTGCTCATCCAAGTCTTCTCCATATGACGCACTGGGTTTCTCTAACTTCCGTCTCTACTAAGGTACCGGTAACCTTGTGGTGATCACTTATGATGGGAGGTAACAAATATCGTCGTAAGGCCGCAATCTTGTAACACATATCCATACATACGCATCGAACTGGGAAGTATAATATACCACCTAAGCATCACCATGTATGATATATTATAGGTAAGTCATTTTCAGATTGAACTGAACCCTTATCCTGGCTGATTTCCAGTTTTTTTTTTTTTTTTTTTGCCCATCGCAAGTTAAAAGTTTGTCGTGCAAGTTTCAAGGGTCAAAAATCGCTTTAGAGGAACGTAGCTTTGGTGTAAATTACTTTCTTAAACGTAGGAATAGCAACTTTTGGTACATTCGGTAAAAATAATTCTGATAAAAAAAAAATTCTGATGATAAAAAATTATGTTTGAAAATTAGCTCATCAACTCATACTACATGACTGTATCTTTTTTTGATAATTCGCTAAAATACGGGAATTTACGGCCATTATCTTGTGATCCACAATTAAGAGTGCGCGGGACGACGGGCTCGGGAAGCACCACAACCATTCCCCAACGCAGCTCAAAATCCTATTTATTATTTTTCACGTTTATGATTTTGAAAATTCAACGATTCACGTATGTTACACAATAATAATGACATACTTTATGATATGACCCATAATTTTATGTTTACTACAATCAGAGAAAACTGGAAGAATCCGATGAAAACCTGGTTTTTCATAGGTTTCTTCCAGTTTTCTCTGGGTGGGATGAATTTGAAATTATGATTCACATCGTAAAGTATGTAATTATGATTGTGTAACATACGTAAATCGATGAATTTCCAAAATCACAAACGTGCAAAATAAGAAATAATTTTGAGCTGCGTTGGGGCATGGTTGTGGTGCTTCCCGAGACCGTCGTCCCACGCACCCTTAAGAGGTTGAGGGTTTTGATGATGCACTGCAGGCCTCGAGCAATACTTACGTTTCGAACTTATTCCTAAAGTTTTGTTGGGTCGTTAAAAAGTTATTCATGAAGGTCTGTCGCAATTGATGACTTCTTCAAGTCAGCTATACTGAATTAAAACTAGATTGGGAAGACCAAAACTACTACTTTTTACTAGAAGTAAAACGTTGACTATCACATTGAAACTAAACGAACTCGTTAATGTTTGTAATAATCCCGTTTGTTGTTACAGGATTAAAACTCTCGACATTACTTGGAATTACTCTCTTCTCCAGCAACTTGATTGAGTGCAGTCTTAGTAAGTTAATTTTTATATTCTTTTTTTTAATATCAGCTGAAGGGTGTTAAGTGGTGCCCCTAGTTTAGTAGACCAAATTAATAAAATTTGGTATGTTGGTCCCATTCGGGGTCTAGCTGTGTATCGAAGATTGACCTCCTCTAAGGGATGTATATATGTATATACGATGGTTTTTCTTGTCGTATTGAAAGATTACGACTTTTAGGGTCGAATGAAACCACCCGACGCACTATAAGACCTAAGTGGAAAAACACGATTGTAAATTTCAAATCTTTTTTTATATCTTAAAATATTAAACCAAAACCAAATAATAACATCTTCCAAATATGTGGCATCAATTTCCAGTAGCACTAAACAATAGTTTTGAAATTTTTAACAATTTTGTCTTTTGAAATTGTTTCTTCTGCTATAAACGATGTGGATGTATTCTTAATAATAAGATTAGGGATATACTACGCATGTCTCTCATTAAAAGCGGTATCACGTTGGTACCTACACCCCATCTCGAACTCCATTTTCAAATAATGGTAATCAACACATTTATTACCATCGTCATCATTTACCTCGTTGGAGGCTAGAAGGACTTGCATTTTTAGGAAACCCACCAATGGTTTTCAGAAGCAATCGAACCGCTCAAGCTTTTAGGTACTTACCCTCAGACTCGTAAAGAGAGAAGCCAAGAACAATTAGCAGGCGAGACAATAAGAAGACCTCTCTGTAGAGGTTCAACCGGAGCGAACAGTTTTAAAAGCTGCAGGTCATCGTTTTATTGAGTTTTCTTCCTTGACTATTTAGAGGAAATTCCTTTAGTCTCCGGTCGAGGAAGTCCTCTCAGATTCCGCAAGAGAACGCCGGATATTATCGGGCAAATTTTTTCCGACGTCGACGCCTTCCAACAGGGGATCTCAGGTGAATTTCCCAAAGAGTATTCCAGAGTGATAATTGGTTTCCTTGAGCAGGAAAGTTCTTGGAAGGAAGAGTGTACACAGGCGAAATTCATTATTAGAATAATGAAAAGTCATTTTGAGTATTAGAGATTTAATTAGCGAGTGTCAAAAGTGCCAGAGGTTCATTCAACCAGAGTGAAAAACGTAAGGATTGCCCAGGGTCTAAGCCGCCCTCCTCTTTTTTAATCCCTTGCATCTCTCTAATCAAGAAGAAAGCATTCCGAGGTATTCGGTGGTGGGGAGGGGGTCTGAATTACCCGGTGAAAAGGCTTGCAAGGACTCTGAACAGTTGGTCCCGAACAGAGCTCAGTTTTGAATGTGAAATAGTGAGGTCTGTTGGGAGAGACAGCACCAAACAACCGGCTGAACGAGTGGGAGGGATCTTTTGACCACACCCAACTAAGGGTGAAATAAGCCAGCCTGTCAAGAAATATTGTAGACATAGATATACTATAGCACGTGTGTGTTCACCTCGGTCGATTCAAACGATAATGTTCTGTTAACCGAGAGAAACTTCTCAGTGATGAATTCTGTCTATGATCACCCTTATGCGTTATATTGGTTTGAGAAACTAATAAAATAAATTAATTAAGTATCTATTATTCACATTTTTTTGATAATTTCTTTAAAATGTCAAAAGAATAATTTTTATGAGATTTACTCGAGTTGACTCGATTTATACTGAAGTACATAGCTTGAAAATAACATGTATCCAGTGCCCAACCACAAAACATTGATCTTATTTTAATTCTTTGGATAAATTAAAATTTTACCTACCATACATAAAAAGTCTGCCAAGTTGGGTGGGCAGTATGTGTAGCTTCCTCACTATTGTAACATGGACGTATAGAATCAGTTAGTGAACATTTCAGCGAAATTGGTAGAATAGTTCCGGAGTTATGCCTATGCCAATGAATTTAAATTTTGCTCAAGCGCAGTAGCCATCACTCATCAAATTGTGGCAAAATTTTTAGGTGATTATCTTGGATCCAGTCCTCAACTACTTGAGCGAAATCGGACCATTAGGAACTACTGAGAAATCGTAATCAGGCTGTCTAGGGGGTACCCCGATCAATCTCTGAAAATTTCACCGAAATTGGTCGAGTAGTTCCGAAGTTATGGCTATGAAACTCATTCCAATACTGCGCATGCGCAGTAGGTATTACTGATATAATCGAGTCGACATTCGAAGGTAATTGTCAACCTCCAACTACCCTCCGAATTCGAGCGAAATAGGTCTATTACGAACTGAGAAATCTTAGTTTCAGGGAATTCACGTTTGCTTATGCGCGCTCGCTGCTAGTGGTCCGTTGGCAATAAAATTCATAGGGGACCGTCACGGGGCTGAAAATTTCATCAAATCCGGAGGTAACTTCATATAGTTTTGCCTGGGACAAGGAATTTACCACAGACCGACTGACAGACACGGAACCAAAATTGTTCAGAAAGCTCTGAAACGTTAAAATCAAGTGGGAATTTTGATTGTGAAGGACATACATTTTTTAATTCCTTTCATGAATACATAGCTTCCTACCTTCGGTAGTGAGGGAGCAAATATATAATTGTTTGTTAATCAACCCAATGTTAATAAAGCTCAATTGAGTCCCATCGGGATGTGTTAATAAAATCGGATAACTCCAAGCTTTCAACATACTTTGCAGCTCTGAGCTGAATCTCAATGTCAAAATCTCAGCGTACGTAATATTAGCGGTAGCTCTGACCCCAAAAGCACAAAAAACCAGCGCGGGACCACCGGCTTGACTCGTCAAATTCAATAATTACCGCTTGATGAATTGACCCTCACATCAGTCTTCATCTGTCCGTACCGTACCTGATCATCAAAGGCTGCAATTCATATTGGTATAATAATGAACTACCAAATCAAGTTGCCAATCAAGTTCTTGGGATAAATTTGTCATCCTAGTTAATCTTTACGTCTCCTTGCAGTTTTATCATTCATAATGATTATGAGCAGGCTATTCATTTTGTCCGACCGTCCGACACCATATTAATGTTTTCTAATGCTTTTCACGTACAACAATCGTTGCTAGGTAGAATATACTCGTAACTTCCTTATTTTCCAAGCCGAAAACATCGTTCACCACTCGTTGGAAAGCTCTGAATCTAGAACATATCACACCCCATCTCATTCTGGCTATTTCCCCCTCCTTCCACATCTTTCAGATGAATACTGGTGCGGAGGTATACAAACAAAGTTGGTTGGAGTTTCCAGTTTGGCATTGTGATAAGTACCTTCACAACATTATGAAGCAGGCTAGTAGAAGCAGGTTGCATGTTAATCTGTCTGTGTGTTGGTGTATAGTGTATTTTGATATTCATTTCACAATAATCATTGTGAATGATCCCTAGGTGTCTGTAAGACAGCTGGTTTTTTTGGATACCCCTTTTCAAATCCAAAACATGTCCAAGTTTTCCACTTTTTTTTAGAATAATTGATTGCACTTTAACTTTTTTTGTATAAAATATACCTACATTATAGTTTCCATAATGAAAACGGCGGAGTAGGAAATTCCTTAATCTACATGAAACTGGAGAGTGGGAAAAGGAATAAAGTGCCGGAGTCTTAACTGTGACCGTGAAAAAAGTGTGTTTCTGCGAATGATTGATCGATTAGCAAACCCCCTATCACATCTCGATCAATAGCAACACCGCCTGTCTATCCCCTTGTTGTCCTACCTAGGCCTTTCAAGTTCGTGTTTCTGACTAATGATTGATTAGCCTTGCGTGATTCTGATGCCTCGGTTCATCATCGTCAGAAGAGTAAAAAAGCAATTGATAAATCATTTTTCCTATATATTTCTCCTCATTTATCACTATGAAAAACTCGCTTTATTTGGAAACGATCAAAATTGGAGATAATCTTTGTTTTATCACAAAAGCAAAAGTATTTTCGGCGTTTTATATTTACAAGAAGGGATTTTGAAATTGGAGCCTTGTGAAACTATATTAATAACTCTAGTGATTACTCTATGATTTCTGTCACCTGACATTTCAAAACAAACCTCGCTAACAAAATCGCGGGACCCCAGAAATTCAAGATCAAGACCTGTTACTAGATAGTACAATTCGGTTCTGAAACGGGATTTAGAAGTTACAAGCGCATAAATTATACTTGTATTACACCATCTTCTAAAACATTGTGAAATTGGCCCCTGGTGAGTTTTTAACTTCTAACACTAGTGCATACCTACTTTGTTTTTGAATTCTAGAAAATACAGTGATTATAACCGATGCTTTCAATCTCTATAATTATGAATTGGTTTCCAAATCGATCTCCGATAATCGAACCTGACATAGCTCACCTTTCCATTGGTCTGCAGGGTTGTACGTTATACGTGTGCTTACAGAAGGCCGTGAATTCTGTAGAAATGCAGACCCACTTGAATCTTCACTCAACCGTTTTCTAAGCTACCCTCCTCACTCCAACAATGGCACTTGAACACACCTTTTATTTGTCATGGTTCGACCCCTTAGGTAGTTTCCCTAGTCGACAGACACAATGCTTGGATTACCGTCCTTAGGTATTTATGCCGACTCCGTCAATACTCTATACTTCTCGTTCATGGGGGCTAACCCGCACAACCCCTAAAAATTTCAAAATCGGACCATAACTAGTTTCGCCTGGGAGAAGGAATTGACCACAGACAGACACGGAACCGAAATTTCGAGGACTAAATTCTCGCGAATTTTCGAAGAAAATGGAGCTATTGCAATGGCTTAAAAATTTTTGTAATCCAAATTTTTGAAAATTTCCTTCATGTAAATCCGTTTCAAACCATTCTAAAACGATTCCTGAAATTTAACACTTTTTCATATGTATATATATTATATATATATTTACATATGTGTCATTCCAGACGATATCTGACCGTCGGATCGAGATAAAAATTCCAAAAAATTTTTTAAATGTCGATAATATCAAAAGTAAGGATGAGATTTGGCCAGAATTTTTGGAGTACTCCAAGGGGTCAACTTTTGAGCATTTAGAATCAAAAATCGCCAAAAAACGTGTTTTTTGAGGTTTCGGTGTAAATTACCATCTTAAACATAGGAACATGTGGTATATTCGGAATCAGCGTGAACTTTCCTATAAGAATCACCCACCAAAACGGTTAAAATCATTCTTTGAAAATTCGTTCATCAACTCATGCTGCATGAATGGAACTTTTTTCAATTCTTGCACGAATAGCTTCCTACCGTCGGTAGTGAGGAAGCAAAAATACATGTCGACAAAGAATATTGACTGGAAGTAATTCATCCAAATAAAATAATTGGATATTTCAGTCAATTTTTTGGTTACCTATTAAATTCCTTTAACAAAATTGGGTCGTTCGTCGATAAGACGTTAACAAAAATTGGAGAAGCAGGGGGATTTGAGAAAAGGAGGGCTTGTCTCTGATTGAAATAAAGCAGTGTTGTATCTGTACTGAAGATAATTGCAGAGAGAAGTTTTTTGATTGATTCACTCCAATTTGTTTGCTCTGAAAGAAGTAGATAAGATTATCAGAAACAAGTTATCTCTCTTATTAATAACGTTATAGACTGAAAGAGCGGAGACCTCTATCGCCAAGATCACTATGGATAGTATAATATCTTACACTTGCGTACACGCTACAACTTTCATACGGCGTTTCGTGACGTAGAGGGAGGACACGCACTTTTGCAACATCTGATATTTTTATTTTACATTTTTCCTTCCTTATACCTCACTATTATCACCTTCTCCCACACTATACTTTATTTCCACGCAGTTTACTCGAACTAAAATATTGAAAACTCATCTTATTTTTTCGTTGTTTACTTCATCATTCTTTGTGATCTAGGATATTCCTAACGACTGCTCATTGTTCAAAATTTCAATATTGAGTGACGGATTGGTTTGGTTGCCAGGGCTCGTTATATTAATTAGGGTGCAACAGGTCTTATTTGTAGTTTCGGTGTGCTATAGTTATAAGTTAGTCGGACTCTATGGAAACATATTTCGGTTCCATTTTGGATTGTCTTGGATTGACGACAGATACCGTCTGGAATGATTCAATTTCCTTTGAAGCAGAAAGACGTTGCTAGTAGTTTATGTAGTTTTCATGTCGGGTCAGCAAGGAAGTATAAATTACTATCTCAACACCATAAATGATTATCTTAACGCAAATCTTAATCCAAGGGTGCTCGGTGACTATCTTGTTACGGGTATCATATTAATCGTAGAGTGGAGATGCGAAGGCGTCGAGAGGCGAAATTCGAGGTTGGTGGGAACTGTTGAACGGGAGAGGAATGACAAGTTTGCCGAAGTACCATTAACTGAGTGGCTGGGGGAGGTTCCACAAGGGTAACGGGAGGGATGGGAGGGGGGGGGGGGGGGGGGGGGGGGGGGTTGTCGGTGGCTTCAGCAGAGAAATTTCCGTTCTGGAAAACATTGAAGGAAAAACGGATGTACGTGGACCCACGCCTGTTTATTTAGTACTGGTACCTACCTACTCACAGCTTTAATGGAATGCTATCGAAAAGATGCAAAAGTGATCGTTGCTAGACAGTACTTACCACAGTATTTCTATTTATTATTCATTGTTTTTGTTATTCATTCATATTACTGTTTAACTATATTGTATACCTATTATACAATTTTTATGGGAGGATATTTTATGTCGACGTTGTGTGTTCACTGATACGGTCAGATTAAATTTCGAGAGAGATTACCTGCTGGATATTGTTGGTCAAACCCGTAACGTATTATTTTCATCATATACTCGATTCATCTTCTAAGGACTTATCTTAAACGTAAGGCTTCGTCCATTAGAACTGATCTTGGCCTACAGAGACTACCCTCGACATCTCTTGGGGTTGATCACAGCTATTTCTTCCAGAAGTACTAGTACAGCGTCTTAAATTTCAGAAGTTTTGGGGTTCGAGCTCCACATTTTGCTGCCTCACACCCAAAGGTATGGAAATCTTACGTTCGTCCAAGAAGTTCAAAACGATGGTCCTCCAAAATCAAAATTTTCACTCGCGCATTGCTTTTCAAAGCACTTAGAACAAAATTCGATTCCGCGACTACCAATGTGGTCATTTTTCATTGTGCGCGAATATTAATCGATCTGAAAATCGATGTATCAGGACCTAATGACCGATAAGGCTATAATTTGAAGGGCCGTAAACTGCTAGTCTCAAAATGATTCCTCGATTAAGTAATTTCATCGCGATCTGACAGTAGTACCAACACAGTGCGCATGCGCAAACATAAAAATTATGGCCAGGCAAAACTCCATGACTAGGCACGTATTCCACATAATTTTGGTACGTAGGGCCTAATAAATATTAAGAAACATGTATGTCCTCGTCAATGTTACAAGATTCAGTAATCCCCCTTCTTGATAGTCACCATCCAACTGTTCCAGCATTTCATAGTGATAAAAACACTTTGTTTTTGTACACTCGCCTTGTCCATTTGACCAAGGCTTGGACAAGTCTTACATTACGAATTCAACACCGAAGTTAACTCAACGTAATAATAACGAAATCAATTAACAAGTTCCCTATAACTTCATAAATTATAACATGCTCGATTCCAAAGGTTTATTAGGTAGGTATTAAAAATTATAAACCAAAATTGTACATCATTAGCACTAGGCTCAATCAGAACCAGAATACCTATGGAGGTCCCTTTTATTTGCATCAAATTCTACGGCCAGCCATTTCCGTGTATTCTCTCGATTTTTATCTTTGGTTTTTATAAATGTGTTGAAATTGATTAAAATCGCTGCAAAATGCTCAAATGTTATTGGTTTTCCAAACACTACCTAGTTCCTTGTTCACACTGTATGACTACTCTATCGTCTACTTATTCTCCCATAACAAGTCTAGTGCCTACGTACAGATTGAAACTTATTATTAAAATTAGAAAAAAATGATTCTGAAACTTCAAAAAGGCCTAAGTACGACGAGAAACAGAATCGAGAAAAATCTTGCATGGGGTTTTGCCAATAGTATTATTCGGATTCTCCTCTCGTGTTCTACTGCTTCGTCCATTCTAATGCAGTCAACGAAAGATTAGGGAGAGGAATGAACTAAGAATGAAAAAAAGAAATTTGAATCACAAATGGGAACTAAAGGACTGACGATGGAAAGCGTTTTACTTAAATGTTTCAAATGTTAGTGAATACATTCATGAGGCGCTAAAGAGGTTTTAAATTATTGCAAGGCATTCAATTTCGGGGTTTCTCCAGTGTTAGTATGAATCTCAATAATCCTGGCATTAACATTTTGTCACCATTTCTGAACAATTTCGTACGTAGTAAGGCCCACATCAAGTTGCGGTTCGAGATCCATTAGTGAGAAGAACCGGTAATCGGTGGGGTTTTTTGAATCGATATTGAGGCGGGTTAAGCGTACGCACAAAATAACATGACTTACCGAGCATACGCGCCTTCAACTTTTGATTGTTGTAAACATTGACCAATAGAGGTTCCTTTAGGCATTCCATTGCATTTGAATACAAAAATATATCAATGGACAATAGGTACCTATATATTGCGCAAAGGTGAAACACCATTGATAGGTAAATAACAATGTTAAGCCTAGTTTACTCAAATCATTTTTCACTTTGTTCAAACACCTGCACTGACATTTTCTCTTTTAGTCCCGTCTTTTTCAACGAAGGTTGGTCTATCATGATTGTATGCTAGTGCACATGCTTAGGGGTGCGCTTACGTAAGCCACCTTAAGCTAGCAGTTCCCTAGGTAAGCTATGCTGCAGAATGAAATCATTCCTAAGCGAGCAGTCCCCGGTATTTTCTCTCTATAACGAATCAAGTCGCTGAAGGATGTCTTCAAACTTATGGAACCAGATGAACTCGTATGTCGGACTGATTGGGAATGGGGCCACAGAAAAACAACCTTCTTCGCCGAGCTTTCGTGAAATGCATTCACATCATCAGGGCCTGCACAATAATCACAATATTCTCCCTTAACGGCACAGTTAACAAGGATGAGCGATGGCAAATTTCCTACACAAAAAATGTTAATTTGAAATTGAGTAAGTAAGTAGCAAAAATTGAGTAGTCGCGTAAATTCCTAATGACAATAAATTCATAAACTTACTCGAAGGTAAGCCTAGAATATGACCATCACACCACTGTCAGCAACCATGAAGAACCAGAGGACTGGTAGATACGGATCACTGCAGATCAACGCACTGCAGTCATTATTAAAATAAATTAAAATGTAAATAGATTTAAGTTCGCGATCAAGTTAGATTCAAGTCAAACTGAAGTAAAAAAACAAGTAGGCATTGAACAACAGATAGAAATACTAACCCAGTAAAAGTGAAAACAAAATAAACTATTGCAAAGTAACATAGACGTCAAACACCAAAAACTATAGTACAATATAAACAGTCCACTGGTTCTTCTTGGTTGCTGACAGTGGTGTGATGGTCACACTCTAGGCTTACTTTCGAGGAAGTTTATGAATTTGTCTTTAGGAATTTGCGTGACTACTCAATTTTTACTTGGTACTTGCTTAATTTTAAATTTGTTGTTGTTGTTGTTGGAATTTGACACTTCTCATTTTTGTTAACTGTGTCGTTGAGGGAGGATATTGTAATTATTGTGCAGGCCCTGATGATGTGAATACATTTCACGAAAGCTCGATTAAGTATGGACCTGCATTTCGGCCTTAGGGTAATTGTGTGCAAGGTCTTGGCTGACTCAGGACCTAACAGGTGCTCGCGGACTGTAATGGGACAAAGCTTGCTGGAAGTACCTTGGTTGGTACTTGGTACCTTGATCAGAGGGCATCGTAGGAGTGGTCCCTTAAAGTTGAGCTGAGGTCTCGAATTGATATAGCCGGGATCGCCTTCAATAGCATGAAAGGTGAGTTGTGCTATCGAGACTTGCGTTTTTCATTGCGCTAGAGGATGGTAAGGTGTTTTATGCCCTCCCAATTGTTCTGTATGGGGCCGAGTCTTGGACTCTTAAAAGGAAGCAGGCGTGAATCGGCTCGATGCTTTCGAGATGTGGTTAAGTTCACAGGGCGAGCTTGCTAGCAGTCGTCCGCATAGTGCATACCTAAGGTTGAATATAGGAACCCTAGATCAGTACACCTGGATGCCCGATCGCACCCATCCTCAAAAAGGTGCTCAGCATGCAAATTAAATAGCAATGTCACAGCCCTGTCGTAATTTACTTAAATTTGAACAGTAGTTGGGCAGTGGCAAATAACACATCCATTGGTAGACGATTGAACTTGGTGGATTTTTTATTTATTCTTACTTAACAGTTAATTTTACGAGTATTTTTAAACCACAATCGCAGGTAGAGGTCCGAACTGTTACCCGTCACTGACTTAACTATTTAAACGTCCACTCAAGCTTTTTAAAGAGGCGTTCATAGAGGCAGTCTCACAGCCTTGGTTCTCTCCTCTAATCTGGTAGACAAATGGTTCGTTTCCAACTTCTAATGGAATCATTTAAGGAAGATTCTCTTCTTAGATAATATCGACGAGTATTTTACTCTTTTCGTCTGATGCCATACTATTTCTCAGGCGAGTGGTTTTTTCGATTTAGACCCTACACCTTTTTCCAACCTCATCGGTCGTCGCTCTGATCAAATCTGGGGGTGAAAAAATTGGTTTTCTCGCGAAATATGAGAATGTCCGTGAAAAAATTCTAGCAACCCATTTTGGTTTTATACGATTTTATAATTAGGAGTTATACTTGCAAATGTACTTAATCCTTATATCTTAATATAAGGAGGTATACATTAGTATAAGGAGGTATATCGTTGATTAATCTAGTGCCTTGAAGGAGAAATTAGTCGATTTTTTTTAAAGAAAATTTATTGATTTTTGCTCTCTATAGGTACGCTTACCTCCACCCTTATAGCTGTGGTGTACTTACAGTGATGTTCTATTACATCAACAAGCCTGTCAGCTATCAATCCTATCTTCGCATGAACACGCAAACTTCAATAACGGCGAATGAATTCAAATCTCTCTATTTTATTCATTCCAAACTACACACTACCTAACTAAAGTGATAAGTAGTACCTAGCTCCCTGGGGGATGAAATGTGTTTGATCCACGTCCTCAAAAACTCGTAATTTTCGTGTGCTTTAACGGTAAGTACGTTGTTCCTACCTGTCGAAGGAGTAGGTACTTAATCTTTTTCATTTGCATGGCAGGGTAGCTTAGATTGTTAGAGCTTTCGATTTCACTCAAGTCCAGGATTCTAAACCCAGGACCAGCGGTGCTGCTGGGTTACGCTGATTAGGGAACTAAGACCTCGGCACTGAGAGGCTTAGAAGGATAGTACGAGACAGGCATCAAGCTTAAAGTGCTCTCGTACTAGGTATTCTTTTTAGAAAAAAAAAAGTTTTAATCAAAATCCTTGAGATTGTGATTAGCAGGGGAAGAGTTGAAGATGGTAAAATAACGATTATATCCACTTATTTTGGTTCGTTCTTCCCTTTTAAATTAGACCTCGAGAGCTTTTGTAATGATGAACCAGAGTTATAATATCCTAACTGTACTCATGACAGAATTATTATACTCATCCAGCTTTCGCAGATCATGCGTAGACTAGCAAGCGAGAGGCATTACGTTAAAATTGACATCCACCAACCGATAAAATTGACATCCACCAACCGATTCGAACAAAAGAAGCAGGAGTGAAGTTGACGATATAATAGCCAGCCAACCGGAATAGATAAGTCCACTAACACTTTCGAGCTATTGAAGCTCTACCTAAATAAGTGACTCTTTTAAAAAAGTCCGAAATAATCGAAAACTTCTAAATTCTGGCTTAAGAATGCATACAGGTAACGTTTTGATACTTTTGTATTATTTCAGGGCGGGATTTATAGACGGTCCTAGAGTTTCAAGGAGACCTTGAAGTGGTTTCCAAGGATTCTTTGAGTCGAATCCGTCTTCCAATTTTCGGTTTATTATTTTCAATAATGAACCTTTGAATCGAGTAAAAAAAAAATTTAACTCCCCCTCAACATTTGAGGTTTTACGTTTCAAGATACGTAGCATCCAAAAATCGAATTGAAAAAAAATCCGTCCGTCCGCCGTACGCGGCACTTTCCTTAGTTACCATCATCGATATAGAACTACTAGTAGTTCTATATCGATGGTTACTTTTAGAGCTGGCTCGAGAGGAGTACTCTGTGGTTTTCTTATCAAAGTATCGCTACTTTAAAATATTTTTACGAATGAAAGCGACTGTTTGTGTCAATTCAACGATGGAAAGTAGTAAACTTCTATTAATTTGGACTAATTGAAATCATATGAAGCGTGCGGTCGAAGAAGTTAAATAACATTTGAAATTTAGTATTGACGGTGTTCAAATTGTGACGCCGTTGAATAATAGGTAGCCAGAACAGTTACCATGAACGAAAATGGATGAAATTTGTTATACCGGCCCCATTCGGGGTCTAGTTGAGCCGCGAAGCTTAGCGTTACCATCAGTCTTCTCTAAGGGGTAGAAAATAGGGGATGAAATTTTCAAAACGCCCTAGCTCGAAAATTTCAAATAGGAAGGTTTATTTTTTCCATCGATTTAAAATAGAACACAATTTTTAGTGTCGAATGAGACCTTGCGGAGCGTTTTAGGACCAACCGTTCGCTCCCTGTAAGGACTTAAGGGTTGAACAAAAAAAGAGAAGAAACACAAGTGTTAATCACAGTTCTTCCCGAGTAGGCAAAAAAAATCTTCGTTCAAATATCAGCTGTTCAAATGGAACTTTCTTTCGATTCCACCGAACCAAGTTTTTTGTTTACTTTCAGAAGCTTCCTTAGTTACTGAATTTCATTAAGAATGAATGATACAACTCTCGGATAATAATAATTACAAGAAGGTACTCAAGAAGGTTACTCATTGTCGCCAAGAGATGGTTGTGAACCTCTCGGTAGGTGGGTATTTTATGTCAATAGGATCTTTATAGATGGGCGATCTATACAGAAAATAATAAACCGTTGTGTAATCATTTGCAGCGTTTTTTTTTAATAATTACATTTATTGGCATGGTTTTTATACATACAGCCATGATATATACAACATTTTAACTTCAAAATTTGGGACTCAATTGCTTATTAATTGACATAGTACCTACTTCATTATATGTACATGTATTCCATACCTATACCTAATAATATTATCGCTTGACGGCTAACATAAAAGGAAAGGAATTCTTAATTAAAACTTGAAGGATAGCAAAATCAAATCATTAAAATTTGGTTGATAAAAAGGTACAGGTCGTCCCAAGCATTCTTTGTGAGTAATAATGTGGTGTAATTAACAGGATTTGAGACTTTTTTGATAAGCTCCTGAAATACATCCGCATTCACAATTAGAATTTTCCCTACGATTGATACGGTTTAGGTAAACCGGGCAGATTGCATGATTTGAGTGCATCCTGCAATCATACGTATGAAGCGCTTGGGTTTCTCGATTATTTTAAACCACGGTACGTTACTTATTCTAGGACTCTGGTTCTCGTAAAATCTACCCTTCTCTCCTAACTCATATTGAGTTTGCCATTTGCTGTAATGTTGCCGTTTGGCTATAGTATACAGCTCCTCCTTCGGTCTAGAGTAATATAGCGTCAAACCCTCGTATACTGCTTTGTTTTGCTGCCCTGTCTACCTTTAGGTATTTAGGCATAAACCTACGTGGGCTGTAAGAAGTTAACTTTAACACGATTTTCTTTGAACATGGCCACTAATTTTACAATTTCCACAATCATGATTTCTGAACTTGGTGAGGTAAGGCCTAGCCAATGTTTGAAGCGTGCCAAGGGAGTCCGTACAACTAGTTACTCCCTGGCCAGCCAGCTGTCTAATATTTCCATACATATATTCGAGAGCTTTTATGGTCCCAATGGCCTCCGCTGTATAGCTGGTGGTACCATTACATCATTTATATTGCAAAAAATCAATTTATATTTAAATTATTAAACTACACATCAAGTATGGCTGCTCCCACTAAATCATCTGTCTTCGATCCATCGGTGAACACCAGTCTACAATTTTCTAGTTTATTACATACCTATGTATTCAGCAAACTGTTCGTTGATGGATATCATACCATCCCGTATTCCAAATTTCGAGGAGACCGTCTAAGGTCTTCTTGAAACTTGAGGACTGTCTATAAATCCCGCCCTTAATATTATCATTGTTTGACAGGCTATAGTTTGGCTCTATTCGTAGGTCTTTTGGCTTGAAATTCTGAGGGCAGACTCGTTAGACCTCCGAAATTCGTTGTAGCTATAATTTTGAAGGTGGACAGTGCAACTGTCGTTACAGTAAATTGTGACAGTTGGCACCAAAATCCAACGTGAGGCCGTGGTCTGTACACCAAGTCGTTTATTTTAGTTTATTGTGATGGCTACTACCTACTGTATATTGGGATAGCTAGCTCTCTGTAAGGAGTTGGACTGGGTTTCCTAAGTGGCTTCGTGTTCGTAGTGCATTCCTGGAAAGTTATCCCATAAAGCCATAAAGTAAGAGTAGTTACTCAAAGTTTTCAACTAAATCCATCAGGTATGAGCTTGACACGTCTAGACACATTCTAACGATTAAACTTCGTGAATTTTGTAAGCAAACAAATTCCTATTTCACAAACTAACCTTCTTGATATTGATCCACGACAGAAGAGCTGCATAAACATTGAGAATCAGGTTCACGAAGAACACTCTGGTTTACGTAGATATGAACATTGATGGATCTTCTATGACTATTATTGTAGGATACAACACCTGCAACGCTCTCAGCTCTCGTGTGAATATTTTACCTAGAGGTGTATATAAGAGTTCACGATCCTTATGATTTGATATGACGTTAAGTTATGGTTGGAAGAAGACTTTCGTGAGTGTTGACAGCTTTGTGGAACGACGCGTGATGCCTCAAACGAACTTGGACATGTACTTAGGCTCCCTAGTTCGTAAATTATTGAAAACGTCTGTTGTGGTTTTCTGGAGAACTTCACCAGTGTCCGATTATATTCTTATAAATGGGTGGAGATTTATAGTCTATAGGTAAGATAGACTACCTAGTCTATACTAAGGGCTGGGAAAATAATTTAAATGTTGTATCGAAAATTACCAAAATAAGGTTTTTAAAGTTTGGTTAGGGGTTCTTGTTCATTACTTTAATTTATTAGACGTTTTGGTATATGGACATGTGGAATCGTCTCAACATCCTAATGGGATACCCATCAAAAGCCTGATCAGATTACCTAATGTGGATCAAAAATTGTGCTAAGAAAAGATCCTTTAAATTGTATAAAAATGCTAGAAAGTGCCTCCCACGACCTCCGGATCTGAATTTTTGTGGTTCTCAAAAGTCAAATTTATCCAATCTTGTTGAAAAAGGGAATGAAAATTCATTCGTCAAGTTTTGATGGAGTTCCTGGGGGCGAAGGTATGCAATAGCCCGCACGACCGACCAGTCATGAAGGAGTGATATATCCTCAGCGCCGTCAAGTGATCGTCCTCCTCCCGAATCGCATCTTTCATCCTTCAATGAATCGGAAACAGAAGTGAATTTTGTTTTATCCTTTCAAATTGTTGGTCAACTGGAGAGCATTCCTAGAAGGTGATATATGAAGGGCAGGACATTGGTGGAAAAGGGGAAGGAAAACGCTTGTGACGTCATCTTCAAATATCTCCCTCTCGCTTCCTCTGATTGAGATTGGAATTGATTGAGCGGAATGTATTTTACTGATGACGTTATGAGTTTTAGACTCGGCCATCGGGGTCACTGCCGAGGCTTCATGTTTTCGTTTTCGCAGTTATTAAACAAACTAATATATATATTTACGTAAAAACGACCGTTTTCCCCATTTTTTTGCCATCCTGAAAACAATTCTCTAGATAAAAATTCGAAATTTTTACTCCTCCAGCCCACTTGAGTATATGTATGTATGCGTGTATGTCGTGTGCCCGCATTTCTGCGAACCAGCATTACTACTCGACCCGCAATGGTCGAAAAACCTGAAGTTTTAGTTAGAAGATTAGTTTTGTATCGCAATAAACACAAGCAGACATACACTTGACATTGGGAACTTGAGGAGTAGAATATTTTTCCTATGTGTGTCTCTATTTTTTATCTACTTTATACAAGCGAGCCTTTTACTATTCAACGTTGGCCCTAATCTCCTGAAACATCGCAATCCACGGCCTACAACTCCAGAATTACCTTCCTGACAGTGATAGATGGAGATTTCGAACGGGCCTCCTGTATTGTGTAATCTGTGTGAACAACCAGCCCTCACAGAGCATTACAACTTGCACATCACCGCTCTTTGTAATCCGATGACTTTTCCATCACGTCCAACCTTGAACAAAGCCTCTATAAAAAACGGTGGACGATATAGCTGTATCACATATTTACAGGAACATGGACGTACACGATTCCCACGATATATATTAAGTTCGTATGTGCTCTATTTACCTACTCTTCGTGATCTTTTATCCGCTTTGCGCATCCGCAGTGACTCCAGCTGGAATTAAGGAATCATTATAATTGATCCACAACTACCATCCTAATTTGTGTGGAATCGGGTCAATTGGTATTAAGAAATCGGTATTCATATAAGTTCCAGTTTGCTCAATCGCAGTGACCACTGGACATGCAAAAAGAAAAGGTCCTCATAATTGGGAAAACGTTGACTCGAGTTTGGAGATTGAGTTGAGAAAATTTTTTTTTTTTTAATCAGGCCACTAATGCTAATTTTTACTGTTTCTATTCCATTTTTCTCCACTTCAATCGCAGCGTTGAGTCCTGCTGCTGCAGAATGTTCTGTTGTGTTTTGAACCTCATTCGACTATGCAGCTGCAGTACCAACACTGATAATTATTTCGATTTATTTACCTGCTATTATAATAGTTACTTTATTCACTTTATTCTTTAATGAGAATAATTCAAATTTGATTGTATAAATTTTTTTTCGGTTTATCAAAAACGTCTACGGAATCTTAAATGTTCTTTTTCGACTTATCTACTCATTTCGCAATGATGATGATCTTGTCAGGTAAGACGATGTGTAAGAAAGGTAAACTTCCCCATCTTGGCAGACGTTTTTTCAACAGTGAGGGAACGAGATTCTCACCCACGCGCCAAGCATTGATTGAGGCTGCGGCTCGATCGAAAGTAAAACAGCAGATCCCGGCTCTGCTGGCCCGAGGGGATCTGCAGACGCAATCAGTTGTTCGCAAGTTGGTTTCGTTTGCCCAGAGGGAGATGTGATCAGGACCTAAGTGATGTGATCCCCTAGTGGCAGCGATATACTCGTAGCTGTGGAAAGAGCTTCTCTAGTTTTAAAAAAAGTCTCTGTATTCACTAGAGCGTGACATTTGCAGATAGTAAAACTCATCTTTGTGCATAGCAGCTCCTTATTGCATTTTCCTAAAGGAGAGTATTAGAATGGCTTTAATCAACATCTGATCAACTTTCTTCAAGTTTTGGACTAATGTATGTGTGCTTGTACGTGCGTATGTATGAGAGCCACGGTCCCTACGAAAATGTTTTAAAAAACGCTGCAAATTATTACACAACGGTTTAATATTTTCTGTATAGGTCGCCCACCTACAATGATCCTATTGACAAAATACCCACCTACCGCGAGGTTGACAATCATCTCTTGGCGACAATGAGTAGGTACCTTCTTGTAATTATTATTATTATCGGAGATTTTTATCATTCATTCTTAATGAAATTCAGTAACTAATGAAGCTTCTGAAAGTAAACAACAAACTTGGTTCGGTGGAATCGAAAGAAAGTTGCATTTGAACAGCTGATATTTGGACGGAGATTTTGCCTACTCGGGAAGAATTGCGATTCACACTGGTGTTTCTGCTCTTTTTTTTCGTTCAACCCTTAAGTCCTTACAGGGAGCGAACGGTTGGTCCTAAAACGCTCCGCAAGGTCTCATTCGACGCTAAAAGTTGTGTTCTATTTTAAATCTATGGAAAAAAATATACCTTCCTATTTGAAATTTTCGAGCTAGGGCGTTTTGAAAATTTCATCCCCTATTTTCTAAACCTTAGAGAAGACTGACGGTAACGCCAAGCTTCGCGGCACAACTAGACCCCGAATGGGGCTGGTATACCAAATTTCATTCATTTTGGTCCATGGTAACTAAGGAAAGTGCCGCGTACGGTTGAAATTTTTTGTTTTCGTGCTCTATTCCAAAGGTTCATTATCGAAAATAATAAACCAAAATTGCGTTTTCGAGTCTTGATTCCTATGTGTATGGGGACGAACCAGCAAGATTGAAGCAAGAAATCAGCCCTCCAGGTCAATGTATGGGGAAGAAACTGAGCTAAATACGAAGTAAATCATACGCAATGAAGCAAATTAGGTTAAAAACGCTGCAAATTAT
>JAEMON010000005.1:21453310-21482112 GCA_030264115.1 Lygus lineolaris
TTTTGACACACTTGTACTCATAATTTTTACTATGGTATTGCACTTTCTCGTTCCCTAGATGTTAATACGTTGTTTTATGAAAGAAAAAAAAAATTGATTTTTCTCAAATTTTCTGCTGCCGGGTCCCCTTAAGGGATTAAGACGAGCTGAAGTTCCCATTATCTACAGAAAAATATGATAAGAAATTTTAATTTCAAAGGACCATCATTTTAGGTCTTATCAGATGAACAGGTATACCTATATATATAGGTTTTCCAAGTTAAATTCATACTTGTCCAAACCAAATTGAAACTTTGCCATTTCACATTTTTAGTCCTTTTTTTTTTCAACATTATGCTATGAAATGTTGGAAAAAATTCGAATCTGAAATGGCAAATTCTGAATTTGGTTTACCTAGAAAATTCTGAAATTGGTTTGGGAAACCTATTAAGTTCCAGTGAGGAGGTATCAATCAGATTTTTATGAGATTATTATTAAAATGTATATTAATTGTCATATATAACGTGTTAATATCTCCAATGACTACCACTCGTTGAGTGGTTGGAACCAAAATATTTCACTGTCTAGCACATTCTAAATTGAGTTCACTCCCGTGACCACTAAAAATATTGAAGGCGTGTTAGATTATTCATATTTTTCCCCACCCGAAAAGACATCCAACCAATCATTTGATAACCGGTGTCCTGCCGTTTCCCCTTCCTATCCTTTTAATCGATACGTTCGGTCACAAATTAAAACAACTCGTGTCCTAAAAACTGTTCCCACTCTATTCTTTCACGTTTGCGTTCCTTTTTGTTCCGTGTTGAGGTTGTACGCAGAATATAGTAGTTATGTATTATTTTTCTTCTTTGACAATCCATTTGAATAAGAACCTCGATTTGATTCGGAAAGCCTCGAATTTTTGAGTAATACATTGAGCCATCAGATCAGCTGAAACAAAAAGTGTGCTACTAGTTCAGCTAAGTTGAAAATCGAGCTCCCAGATCAGCTTTGTTGATAATTGAGCTACCAATCAAACATTGAGGTCATAAGTATTTGAATGAATTTCAGATGAATTTGGCAGCCTAAAGACATGGCCGGCTTCGGAGAACCGGTTTGGTTTGCTAAATCGGGCCATGCTCAGAACCAATAGTAGCGTAAATTTCAAAGTTGGGGACAACAAATTAAACACGCTCGTTACGCACAGGTAATCGGCTAGTAGGTACGTAGTAGTGATAATGACATTTTAGTATCGCCGAACAAAGTCCAAGTAGGAATAAAACGTTCTCGCGTCACTTTCACCATCGAATCTGACAGTTTAATTTACTTCATTCAAAAGGCGAGTTGAGACGAGTTGTCAGTTCTGTAATGATAGCATCGGTCTGCGTAACCACTCACCCTAACGAATTTCCATAGCTGCAGGATCGTTACCGATATTGTTGAAGTCATTTCGGTAGCTGGGTATGCGGTAGGTAGTGGGTAACCAGCATTGTAATCGTTATTGTTATCACAGAGGATGTTGGTGGACCAGCGTTGCTGACAGTTACCTGCATATACACGATACTCGTACCTACAAGCAATACTTTTATCTCAAACTAAACAGGGAATTCTTGTTGACCAACCCTACAACCGGAAGATCGAAAAATCGGTAAACTATTAAACATATGACTCACTGAACCACAACATGACAAGTTGATGCTGCAAACATTTCTTGCGATCTCTAATATATCTTATTATAGCTATCTCTAATATTGCTTAAATATCTCTTGCAACATTTTTTGTTCATTACAGACTAGTGAATAGGATCTGGAATTAGAGCTCAAAATTTGAAAATTTTTCAACCTGAATAAACTCACCCAGGGAATTTGAAGTCATTCTTAGATGAGGCCCGGATGCGGTGGAACTCCATAAATATTTTTATGATTTGATCAAAAGGAAGCTACATAGAAGCAATAATCTATTGTTAAAGGAAACACAATATATCGCAAAAGTTCCAAAACAATGAAGTGAATATTTTTATTGAAAACTATGCACAATAGTGTATCTAGGTCCCCGAACCAATTGCCTAGCTTCTCACAACACCACCCCCTCCGTTTTCCTCTTTTGGGCCTGAATAAGGGGTAAGATTATCCGCGTGTACAACAAATAGCTTTCTGGTTGGTGTTTTGATTCGAAATACCACGTCGCTGATCACCTTGACGATGAGACAAGGTCCGATCCACGAAGATTGCAATTTTGGGCAAACGCCAAGTCGCCGCTGGTACCAGGTCGAAAGTACCAAACCTCGTCCCCAGGCTGGTACCGCGGTTTGTCCGAATGTACATCGCACTGCCGCTTGACAGTATCCGCTGCTTTCAGCAAACGCTTCCGTTTACTGTACGCCGCCGCCCAAAATGCCCCCGCTTATGCGCTGCTCGCAAAACTTCTTTCCTTCGACACTTGGGAACTACAATTTGCTCAACTTGGGAATTTCCGCTATGGCTTTTCCATCTCCTGATCAGCAAACCATTCCTCAACTCGAGCCTCTGAAGCTGTGCCCAAAGGGCCTTGGTTGCCTTCCCAAATCCAGCCACCTCCTGCCAATTAGGTCTACATCCATTCGTCACCCATTGATACACTGGCCCTAGTACTGGATCTATCTTCTGCTCCTCAATCCAGTGGTTCTCCTCTTCATTAGCAAGGCACACCCGGTTGGAACCATAATGGACCCCGTGTCTTTGTTCTTGTCGTACGCAATTCTGGCAATCTTTCTTGACACGTGGCCTTCTGGACAATAGGTAGGTAACTAGGAAGGTGGTCGGTCGGAAAACAGGCTTATACCATCGTAGGCCTTTTTTGGAGAAACCGTCTTCATCTGTTCATTGAGATCTGAGAAAGTTTGTTTGAATAAAGTTCAGCGAACTTAACAATGAGTGCATTGTTTTTAGCACATTTTTGAGATTTTTCTTCAAACCACTTGACAATTATGATGGAATACAAAATATTTAGGTACTCTTTTTACAGGTAGGTATGTATACAAACAACTTATCTTTTTGGAAAGTAGAGTTTTGTATACAATGAGACCACGACCATCCTTCGACCATTTCACTTTTTGTTTCATTTCCTTCTCGAATAGTGGAAGCAGAGCAGTAATGTACGAACGTTCGCAAACTTGAGACTTCTGTTGCCTTTTGCTGTGTAAGGGCCCCTTTTCCAGCCAACTCAATTTATTGGAACTCCTCGAATTTCTGGATCCAGGAAATTAATATCCATACTCCTTTCAAATATTCCTGATTATGCTTTTCCAAAATTACCAATATTCAATCATGTTCGTGCTTGATAGTAAGGTATCTCTTCGAATTCACCATACCATCTTCTTTTTCGAATTTACCATACTTAAATTGTTTTTTCGCCTTTTTATTATTTTTGCTCGCGAAATTTAAGGTTGGAGTTGAATTTAGATAATGTTTGATGTACCAATAATAGTCCATGTGGAAGAATCAGACCTTTGTTAATCCTCCGCTCAGAAAGATCATGACCTTTCTTTTCTCCTCCCAATTCAGTATTTTCTATATTTTGATCTCGATGTGGATATGCGCTAGCCATTCCAAGTTGTTACCAATTTATTCACTCTTTTTTTTTTCACAAATTGTTTTTTCGCCTTTTTATTATTTTTGCTCGCGAAATTTAAGGTTGGAGTTGAATTTAGATAATGTTTGATGTACCAATAATAGTCCATGTGGAAGAATCAGACCTTTGTTAATCCTCCGCTCAGAAAGATCATGACCTTTCTTTTCTCCTCCCAATTCAGTATTTTCTATATTTTGATCTCGATGTGGATATGCGCTAGCCATTCCAAGTTGTTACCAATTTATTCACTCTTTTTTCCTTCTATGATAATATTATATGGTTAACATTATAATATACCTAGGTGTTTTGCCTCTGCCACACTGGTGTACGAACGAGCCCTTACATATTGGCTCGATGAAATACAGTCCTCATTTGTTGACATTTTTAGGTAAAATTCTCTGATTTGATATTACCTCGAACAAAATGTAAGGTCAAATATATTCTATCAATTATTAATTCTTAACTTAATTTTCAGGTGTTCACCTTAACTCGCCGGCCAATCCAAATTTCTCTGGTAAGTCTTAATTATCGTAATTCTAAATACCTAGGTACCTACGCCTCGCCTGAACAAACCATTTTTTATCAGCAGGAGTTAGTTCATAGATAGGCTACCTTTATACACCTTCACATGAGAATCCTCGGGGAAAAATTCAAACCAACGGTCTTTGTGGAACTAAAGTTGTGAGGATATACCAATTACTTTTGTAAAGCTCACTATTTTATCCTAAAGTATTAAGGTTTTACCATTCCCCTGAGGGACGTTGAACAGTTTTTGAAACTTTTCTCAGCCAATAATTTACCAATTTCCAAATTTTGAATTTATAGAATTTTGAAAACTAGAAATAAGAATTTATAGAATTTTGAAAACTTCAAATTTCAATAGCTTTTTCAAATAGAATTTCTAAATTAAAAAGACAATTTTTGTAGAGGAATATTTGAAAAATGAAGACACGAGTAGTACATACTATTTTCAATCGAATAAAGAACTTCAACGCTTTTTTACTGGTAGGTACATTATGTACATATATGTCCGGATATAGTTGATCATAGAAACGGTATTTATGAAAATCTGAATTTTCGCTCATTCTTAGTGGTAAACTACATTCTTAGTGGTATTCTTTTAGACCAACTCCTGTATTCTTGACTAACTAGAGGCAGACTTATGATGGATGCCAGAACTTTACCAAATAACTAAATCAGAAGAAGAGTTCTAAGCAAGAGAGTTACAAAAAGGAATTATTTTTCAGAATTGCACAATAACGACCAAATAAAGCTCCGTAGTTTGAGCGAACATCTCAAACTCTTCGTGAAAATTAGAGCAGGATTCTCTTCATCGAAAGATCGACCGAAATTGGATTGCCATTGTGTTATAATTTTGTTTGGAAACTATTTATTGCAAAATTAATTCATTTGACGAAATTATATGACATGCAACCATAAGTAATACCTAGCTAGCTACATTCGGAAATTTGAAAATTTTGGACATTAGTGTATATTATCATTAGCAGTAGATCAGTGAAAAGGTAATCTTGGTTTTCTGAGATGAAGTTGTAATTGATATACTACAACAAGTTAAATAAACCTTGGTACATAAATACAACAAATGAAGCTAATGACTGATGTGAATTTTCTAATTTTGATTGTAAGAGGTGTGCTAACAAAAAAGAGATTAACAAAATAATGAAAATAAAATAAGTAGAACATCTAATAATATATGAAGCAATAGAAACAGAGCAAATACCTAACATTCAATACCAAGACAAATTATATATCCAATTAATTCCATTTAGATTCTTCCCATTCATCACGCGTTGAAACAATTTTCAATGAACATCATTTTTCATCTGACTAATTAAGTCCCAGCAATATTTTTTCTTTCCATGAAAAGTATGAAAGTACCTAAGTAGGCCAGGTGGTAAGAGGTCGATTTGATTTCTTGATCAAAAATATACTTATTATGCGAAATTAAATATTAAGAATTCTTCATTTTTCTGTCATATTTTTAGTTTTTGCTGAGAACACTCGGTGGAAATTCAGTTCAGAGGTCCTAGTTTCGTCAGTGTTTGGTTCGTTTTTGGTCAGTAATTTTGATTTAAAAGTCCGTAAAGTCATTAGGTGAATTGTTGGTCTCCCAACGGTTCTAGCTCTGAAGTAGACTTACGTCTACACCTACCTTGTCGAAGTTTGTCGGTCTGTGGAGGCAGGAAGGTCAGTCCAGGAGCTTCCCAAGAGGAGGTGTAGAGCACTGATGCCGCTTCGGGGGGTGAAATTTACGTCGTGCGCATTTACCCCCTCGCACTCACCCCTATTTCTCAACCCCCGTTGCTGGACACCCCCCTCCCCTTCCACTCCCCTCCTATCCCACGGAAACCCTCCCCGAGACAACTAAGTGTGAATGTGCCGCCAGCTCCATCAGATCCTGTAAATTTTACGAAGAGTGAGTAAATCAAAATCCTCCAATAAGATATCGCCTTTCCGATTTGATTTTACCACAGATTGTTCAGACTTTTCCCACTTGAGTTTAGACCTTTTCCATGTATAGATATAGGTATTTTTCACCAGAATTGGGCTGTAGTTAGTAGTCTCTCCAAAACCGACTGGATGTTCTCATCTCCTTCTTGAGTCTTCCCTTCCTCTGCTGGTTCAGGTCGTACTTCGTGAATGCCTGATTGTTTTTCTCGTTCCTCTCTTCTCCTGCAATAACGACAATGAACCTGGCAGAGTCTATGCCAGAGCCCATCAGCATTTACGTGTTGCTGCAAATGATTACGCAACGGTTTATTATTTTTCTGTATAGCTCACCCATCTTAATACATTCGTTATACTCGTAGTAAAATATTAACCCAATATACTTTCCGGTTTTTGAAATTAATGCTGTATAGTGAGTACCTACCTGTAACTATTATTATTCGTGAGGTGTAGGTCCCCTATAACGAAATTCAGTAACTAAGGAAGCTTTTTAGAGTAAAAAGGGAAATTGATTGAGTGAAAACTAGGAAAGGTGCATTTTTTGATCTCTAAACGGGGATTTGGCCTACTAGGGAAGATTTGATTTGAGATTCACACTCGTGTTTCCGCTCAATTTTCCGTTCAACCCTTAAGACTTTGTTGGGAGAGAACGTGTGGTCCTAGAGACCTCTTCGTGGTCGCATTCAATTCTGAAAAATGGAGAGTACCAAAAATCGATTGAAAAACTTTACCTTCCTATTGAAAGTTTTCGAACTGAGTTTAGATCATGTTTGAGGGCATGAATTTTGTTTTGTAATGTTTTGCCAGGGGAAAATTGCTCACTGTTGGAAGTTCACGGAAGATCTCCAGTTTTCACCATGTTGACATTTGCCCTGCCCTGGTTCAAATCCTCCAGCCGGTATCGCATTTTATGAGTTTTCTACGTGGAAACGGTTTGCGGTCGGTGGAAGATCGACCTTATGAAGCCCAGTCAATTTGCAGGAGATTCCGAGGGGGCTGAGCCTCCCCCTGGCCCCATCATCACCAAGGACACACAGAGCTACCGACCAACCTACTCTGCCAGCAGTGTATACACCTGGGGCTGGGGAATCGACGGATGTTCACCTTTACCTATACAAGGCCAGCTTTTCCCTGAAAACCAGTGGTAGCGATGGATTCCACGTTGCCCGACAGCCAGATTTCCGTTTCCTCCACCAACCAAACATCTCACCCTGGTTAAAACGGCCGAGTGTGGCACCATCATGAACTGATTCAGTAACAAGTTTCTCTTTGAAACACCTTGTGCAGCGCCTTTCCTTATCAACTTGTAAAATGGCTAATTTCACACGATTTTTAGCCATCACACCGCTTGCGTATTTTTTTTTTTTTTTTTTTAATTCGAAAGTTAGGATTGAGATAAGATGATATTTATGTAGGTGGTATTTGAATCTTGCGCAAGACATGCATAGTCAATTTTTAATTAATTTTGGAATCGTTGCAAGGGATATTTAAGGAGTGTGTACTTGGTGTATACATAATAAAAATGATCTATGACTCCGTTGAAACTACGTTATTGAGAGCGCCATTCGTTTGTTATCACATACAAGTGGGTGAAACTGTGCAAAAACCATTTGGTTAACGGCAGGGGCCACTTCAAGAGAAAGCAGCATTTTCGGATTACTAACAGAAAGTCATGTCTGCGATAAACTTCCAAGATGTGGTGAGGAGGAAGATGTTCATAGACTGACGTCACTAGTGCAACGCCGGTAGCTCTAGGATACCAAGGAAAAAATCGATATTGCGATCGAAAAATTAAATTTTTCCCACAATTATCAACGCAATAAACGAATATAGAAAAAAATCCGTCAGTAGGTTATCAGACCCCCCGTGTACGTCTGTACGTATACGTTTATGTTCTCTTGAATACCCGAAAGTCCATCCACCAAATGTATGTACATTTCAATCCTCCGAGTTGAGGAAAATTGTTGATAAGTTCCAGAACTATCTTAATATCATGAGCCGATTCAGTTCTCCAAGTTGACCCTGTACAAGAGTAGTGGGTGGAAATTGTTTGCTGTGACCTGTTCTCTGTGAATCTGCACGTTAATAATATTATTATGGGAACACGACGAAATTGTATGCGTAGGCTCCAATTCATCAATTCAATTTCCCTTGTTATCGCTTCAAGTCAATCGACCTTCTGAAAGCCCTCTTGGCCCATTACTGGTGATTTCTACCCGCCTGGTTCGAGGGAAGTTCTCTTTAGTGCCATGCATAGGTGGTGAGTACTTAGATATGTGTATTTGTGTGTAATATACCTGCTATCAGAAATAGGAACATTTGATAAGACCACTTGCAGCTCAGGAATAACACTCCTCTCCATAACAGCTGCTAAGCTCACGCCAAGACACGTTCCCACTGTTAGGTATTGGTATAGAATTTCGTCTTCAGACGGAATCACACAATAAATTATCAATGAATCGGAATTAGAATTATTATGAAGGTAGAAGTTAAATGGCTCTTATGATGTATATAGGTACTTACGTTATTGATTTATTCACCAGTCATCATTGCTTTGACTTATGCCGTAAGGCCTCGTCAGATCTTTTCTTTTTATAGTGTAGCAATGCACACATGTTCATCTATTATTGAGTTGATTATTTTGAAAAACTCGTTGTCAGTCTTGTTTCAAAATTATATCTGAAAGATGGTTTATTTCATTGTTTGTGTGAAGTTACAATACCTTCATAGATACAGAATGGTACGAAGTTCCCATTACTGGTTTCCGTTGCAAGTAGAAAATAGTTATCTTATGTTTCTTGATGGATTTCCCCTCTTGATGGATTCTTTTTAACTGTGGTATACATGCAAATTTCCACCTCCAACCTTCTCGCCTCCTTCTTGCAGTTTAGGATGAATCTACCTAACAAAAAAAGGCTGTCAAGTCGGTGAGGCTCATCATAGCTTCCTCGTATTCTATGGCTTGCACAAACGATGATCTACTGAACTTCTACTGAACTGGTCAAAAATCATTATAGACACCTTAGTGTTTCTGAGAAAATTGTTTCAGTGGAATACCTGTACAGCGGTGAACCCAATCCGATATCCCCTAATCCTTTGTCGAGTTTTGGTCCGTAGAGCGAAAGGATCCGTGACTTAAATGTCTCTTGAGTAAGTTTGGTACATATCTGAAATGGTTTGAACCAACGGTTTATTGATTATTTATATGACTGAGAAAGAATGGGAGTGAATACTTGAAACGTGAGGAATCTCTCGCACCAAGGATAAGGGCCAATAACAAGTAGTTATCACTTCATACCACTCGTCCCGCATATGATGGCCAAAAACCCTAGATTTCTCCATCCTTCCCCAAAAACTGAACACATTGGTGTAACATTTAAGTTGGCTCAAATAAAGGATCCCTAATTAACCCTTCTACGTAGATCATTGTTCGATTTGGCAAAATCTTTTTGCGATTGACAATCGTGTCTTCGTTTTTCCCTGTTCGGTTTTCCCTGAAAGGGAGCGATCTCGAATCAATTTTGCAAATTTATAAAATCACACTTTTTATTGCTTTTAAAATTTTTGTCTTCTCTACTCATTGGAGATGACTCATGGAAATAAACTTCGAGGGCCATCTAGACCCCAAATGTTTGGGCTCTTTACTTACCAATTACATATTATATAATTGTCGTAAACCTGAGTAGACACATGGATTAGTCTTACTTATTTTGATATTGGTTTCCCATCGACTTATCCGTGTCTCTACTCGGGTTTACGACAATTTTAATCTAGCTTTTGAAGATGTCCATCGAAGTGTGACGAAAAGTCAAGCAAATTAAAGGTAGAATGAATTAGTTCTTCGTTTCTTTCTACAACCCTGGGCCGCCTTCTGACTAATAATGGAAAATACTACTCCAACGGCCGACGCAAACTGCCACATAACTAAGCAAGGTCTAAGCAAAAAGCAAATGCACTAACTAAGCACATAACTAAGCAAAATGCTGCGTATGGCAGAAGGATGGAATTTAATTTGCGGAGTGAACGTACTCTTTTTGGGAGGGGTTGGAAAAATTGTTGCTCAATGGCAATAGTTTATTATTTAAAACAATAAACTAATACTACTACATACCAAAGCAAATCACTGTAACATTAAATTCTCTCATAGTTTTAGTCTTCAAGTCGCTCATAACCCAAATTGAGTTACCGACATAGCCCTTTATTGGGTACTTGTATACTTTATTGGGTACTTGTGTACTAGTTCTTAGGATGGTTATTATTGAATAACTGAGCGCTGTACTAACTCTATTTACGGCTTTATGAGGAACCTTGTTTGGTTTGGAAGCGAACAACACGTTCTATAAATGGATACACGATATAAATATAAAGCGGATGGGACGGACCTTTCCTATATGTATTATTCATGAGCGAAAGGACCCTCAGAGCAAAGGGGGACCGATAGGAATGTCCGCTCATAAAGACAGTTGATAAAGTGATAATATCGCAAGGGGCGGATTCCCTGCGAGGTTTTGACTGGATGTGTGAAAGGGGCCTCAGAATTGGGTCGTGCGACCCACCAGGGCGTCTTCTCCAGAATTAAACCATATTTCGAGGGTTGGAAGACGAAATGAAACTGGTTCGTTCTGTCTATGAGAATTCTTTCCAAACCTCTCGACTCTCTGCTTTTCTCAGTTCTCAGTTGATTTAAACATTTGAGACACATGCTGGTTCTGCCTTACATGTGTTCCTTAGACCCTAGGTTTCTATGAGCTGGTTCAGGCATTTATGCAACACTAGGTCATTATGTAGGTAATTATGGTGCAAGACGTCAGTTCGGAGAGGTTACCCCATCATCAGGATGGGAGGATTGTCCTCCCTATCGAACGAGCTGGCCTATGTTGGTGGTTAGCAACACATTAGTTCGGTCCTCCCCACCTCTTCAGGTCTCAATCTATTTCAGAAGAGGCTGCTAATGAGGAATGGACCTGGGACGAAATTTGCAATTTTTGATCTCAGAACTGGATTCATCACCCTCCAAACCCTATTGTATCCCGATTTTCAGCACCGAAATTTCAGTAGTTTGGCTCAATGAGCTGATGGAAAAACGCGTGGCGTCATCTGGTATGTATCACCCTCTCACGTGGTTTCCACTTGAGGGAGCTAGAAGGCTGGGTGGGCGGAATTGAGCGATTCTTAAGAAATCGGTGTTCTAGGAAATTCACGTTTCTAACGTACACGCTACCAGTTGGTCGGTCTACAATTCATTGGGACCGTCTAGTGGCCAACGCGCACAAACCCAAATAATTTCATCAAAATCGGATGAATAGTTTCAGAGTTTCCCTGGAAAAGGAGTGTACAACCGACTCGGAATCACATTTGTTCAGAAAGCTCGCAAATGCAAAATGCTTATGGGAACCTTGATTTTGGAGGGTGCCTAACTTTTCTCTATTTCTTCTCTTCCAAGTAGTGAGTCTATGTTTAAGATGGCAATGGTAACACCAAAAACCTCAAAAACATGTTTGTTTGTTTTTTTTTTTTCGATTTTTGACACTACGTTTTCAAAATTTGCTCTTTGGACTGCTACGGAAATTCCGACCAACGAATTCATCCTTTCTTTTGATATTATTGACATTTTGAATTTTTTTGGATTTTTTAGCTCGATTCCAGGGTCAGATATCGTCTGGAGTGAGGCATAGGTATACATAATATATTTACATATATATCAAACATATATCAAAATCTCAATAATATCAAAAGAAAGGATGAGTTCGTTGCCCAGAATTTTTAGAGTATGTACTTCAAGGAGTCAAATTTTGAAAATTAAGGTTCAAAAAACGTGTTTTTTTTAGGTTTTTTGTGTTAATCATTATCTTAAACATAGAAACATATGTTATATTCGGAATCAGCGTAAAATTTCCTACAAGAACCGCCCGCAAAATCGGTTGAAATGATTCTTTGGAAATTCGCTCAACTCATGCTGCATGAATGGAACTTTTTTTAATCTCGGGAAGGGGAAGAAATGAGATATTCAACGGAGAGCAAAAGGCGAGACTTCAAAAGAAAACCTGAGGACATTCCTAAGAACTAATTAACAGTGCGAGAGCAACCGGAGCGTTCAGCAGCCCCTCTCCAGAATTTTAATAAAGTCCGAGTATATTTGTGGGTTTTAATATAAAGACTCTTTTTCTCCTTAATTATCCCTCTTGCCCAGGGAATCAATCACTTCTTCACCCCCACTTTCACCATTGGGGGTCTTACAAACGAGTTTTCATAAACCAACTTGGTTAAGAAAGTCGAGAAGGGGTTTTCTGTTTGAAAGATAGCGGTATTGCTCGAATCTGAGGAAAACTTTTGGCTTGCGAGAGATCCCAAGCCGGCCGAAGGCTTTGAGCTGAAAATCGACTTGTTATGTTTTGGAACTTTAGATAATTGAGTAATACGTTCGGAAAAGAGGAGATTTTAATAAGGACAACTTTTGATCGCAAGATGTAGAGGAGATAACAAATCGGCTCAAACATCAGCCCCCGCATGAACCATTGGTTGGAATCATCTTCATTTCGTAAACACTAAAAATAAGTCATTCCCATTCCACCCATGTTACCAACTGGTTAACCACTGGCTACAACAAAAATACAGTTGAGATTCTAAAAATAAGTCAATCCACGAGAACCTGCTAAAGTGGATGTTCATTTGAAATTTGACAGCATTCTATGCTTTTGTCAAGAAATAGAACGGAAACGAAAGACGTAGGTGGTAAGAAATACCAAAGATCCACATCATTGAAGTACGAGTATAACTTCATACTTCATGAAGACTGAGCTATACTTCATTTTGAAGTTCTCTAAATTGTAATTCTTGTGGCGGATCTAAAACGTCAAAACTTCGATCTCCTTGGCAGAGGTTTCCACTGTATTATAGGCAGACGTTTCCTAAACAGACACACATCATCCGATCAAGAGTTGTTCCACATTCTGTTGATGTTTTTCTGATTTCATCGAATTGTATAATAATGGATTTTTTCCTTTTGTGGGTGTGTTCTTGATGTAATTCAATGTCTCCTACTTCTCTGATTGAAAGAAAACAGTAGTATGATTCATACCGAAGAGAGAAATTGATTAATTGATTCACTCAATTCACTCAAATTTTGAACTGATGAGATTATCAGAGATAAGCCATCATTGATTGAATGTTAAAGTGACGTTTTGACGGAAAGAGGGGTGACCTTGACCACCGAAATAATTATGGAAACCTATACGTACTACGATAGGTATCTTACTACTTCTACGCATGAACACGCTACACAATATGTATAATCACCTTTTCAGAGGTTTCTTTTCTCTCGGGAGATTCCCTTAATTTTCTTCCATGAGATTAGTGGTCAGCAAGGTAGGTAGGTATAGTATAGGTAGGCATTCATAATTCACCGATTTATTGGCTAATATCGGTTGAGAATTAATTGAATCAGCTCTGAGTTTGATGGCATCCGTCTTGGCGGCGGGCCCGAAGGAGAAGTAATAATGAAGGAATGAGATGAGAGAGATGGAGATGGAAGGATGGAGGAATGAGGGAATGTGCCTCGAGGAATGGAATGGAATGGGGACACACCGAAGCTTCACTCCTCTTCCATTCAGGGCGTCGAAGGTCAATTTTTCTTGTCAATTTTCCTCACCAGCATTTCTGTCACGTGGCGTTATCCCTCAATCGCCTCCTCAGACAAAATGAGAAAACTCGAAATACAGGTACATATTTATATCTAATGGATCTCAAAACCAACCGATCCCGAAAATTTAGACCATAGCAGTTTTTAGTTCTTATGTCCATTATGTGCAGAGGCGGCTTGTCAGGATAGGCAAGGTGGGCAATTTAGGGTAATTTAAAAAAAGGAAAATTAAAAGAAAGAAATTCGTTTAACTGACATTAGTAATATAGTAGGTAGGTAGGTACCTACTTAATTCATTTTCTTCGTGTCTTTTCTTAATGTTGTACTCGACTCCAAAGGTTCATTATTGAGATTAAATGAGCCAAAATGAGGAAACAATAATTAATTTCCCATCGTTTTTCATACTGTCCGTTTGAAAATAGAATCTTATTGTAGCCTGCCCTCCAGTCACCTACCACAGCTGCTACTAATAGTGATAAATTATCAATGTCAATTAATTTATTTTTACAGATGGAAAACTATTCTAAAGGGAAGAATGTGGAGGAACCCCTATCAGTGGAGTCGATTCCGATCCCCAACTTGCCGCAAGATTTAGTTTGGATGCATGTAAGTTTTTAGTTTACTTGTGGGCGTACCAATTACTCCTGTCATACCTACCTTTTTTCGATCAGCAATAGCATATAGGAGAATCCCAGTGTTGCAATAAATGTGGTAGGTTCGTCAATTGGGGTATTCCAGTCAATTTGTTCAATCCCTATATTCCCTGGGGTAACGAAAATTGGGTCTATTGTTGAGGAAATGGTTTTACCTAACATAAAATTGCAGAAGCAAATAGAAATTTGGGATTTCAGAAAAGCGGGCTTGTGACATAGAGGTAATTTACTGTCTTCTTTCTAAATCTCTGATTGAAAGAAAGCAGTCGTATATCCATACTGAAGCTGATTGCAGAGAGAAATTTATGTGGCCTTGGGAAAATAAGTTGTTTAAATTGAGTTAATAATGAAAGTCATATGAGATAAGTTATCACTTATTAGTAACCTGGCCAGGAGAATGCGGCACGAGCCCCATTCGATGGTACAAATTTGAGGATGGTATATTTTCAACGGTTCCTAGGGGGCTGCATTGGAACCCTATCATCTATTGAAGAGTTTATGAAGGGCAAGGTTGAGGGATGAGTCGGGAACACCTACAAGTCAACCATAGCCACAAAGAAGAGCCCACAAGCAGGGTAGGTATGTGTCATTCACAAATTCTCTCTCAAAGAAGTGAGTTTCCTGCAGAGGTTTGTGAAAGACTTTACAAGAGAACATGAAACCCTTGAGGGATTGCATTCGTCGCTCGTTCATTCCAGCACGTATGGGAGAAGACGTCAGCAACTTCGATTATGAACTCATTGAGTTACCTGTCACGCTTGGTGGCTTGGCTCTGGAAAACCCAGTGAAGACAAACAGCTACAACTACACTGCCTCAGAGAGAGCTGCCGACGTACTGGAAGATGCACTAGCAAACGGGAGTAGCCTTAATATGCACCAGCATGAAGACTGGATCTGGAAAATGCAGGAAGAGGAGAAGGCCTTCAACACGGCCGCCGCCATAGCAGAAAGTGAAAGGCTTCTTCGTGACACCAGTCTATCTATCCCAAACAAGGAAAAGGGCCCTAGAAAGAATCATGCAAAGCAACCATTCATTGCAATGGCTTACAGTTATACCACTGCAGAGGGATGACCTGGACCTCTCACTGACTGAATTCCGGGATGGTCTTGCGGTGAGATATGGGCGGGACCTGTGCGGCTGTTGTGATGGACGTGGCGAGCAGATGGACAAGAATTCTGGGCTGAGTTGTAAGAAAAAAAGTATGGTCAAGATCGAATACGAGACCAATGCGCTAGAATGGCCAGCCTGGCATGGAATTCTGATGGCAACACTTGGCTAGTGGCAGACTCCAAGGTCCATTGCGTGTGGAACCAAGAGAGGATGGCACCCGGGTGATAAACTCAGACGCCTCTTCTTACAGAGGGCTCTGCGCAGCTACCTATATTCAAATATTCGTGTAGTTAAAACAAACGTTCTTCGTCACCTCACTGGGTTAATTACCTACTTAAGGGTGCGCGGACCGATTGGATCGGGAAGCACCTCAACCATGCCCCAACACAGCTCAAAATCCTATTTATTATTTTTCACGTTTGCGATTTTAAAAATTAATTGATTTACGTATGTTATATAATAATAATGACATACTTTACGATGTGAATTATAATTTCAAGTTTATTCCATCCAGAGAAATGTGGAAGAAACTGATGAAAACCAGGTTTTTCATTGGTTTCTTCCAGTTTTCTCTGGATGGAATAACCTTAAAATTATGATTCACATCGTAAAGTACGTCATCATTATTGTATATTATACGTAAATCGATGAATGTTCAAAATCACAAACCTGAAAAATAATAAATAGGATTTAAAGTTGCGTTGGGGGATTGTTGAGCTGCTTTCCGATCCCATTGGTCCGCGCACCCTTAACTGGTTGGTACCTACATCACAGGGAAGGAATTCTATTAACGAGTTGAAGTAGCTAAGCTACCTATACGGGTGAAACAATCATGATTAGTATTAGCGATGAAGTTAGTATGTTGAGTGGTCCACGAGTTCTAAGCTGATATTCCCACATCGGAAACCAGGAACCACGTCAAAAAGTCGAAGACCAAAAAACTGGGTTAACAACCCTGATTAATCACAGGTACGCGAACATAACAAGTCAATTTCAAGTATGAAGATCATTTATCCCAACAGAAAAGCGATCGAGTGACGCTTGAGGGTTTAGAGTGACGCTGACTAACGACCAACGTATTTTTCGACACGCTTCGGCGTTCCTGAAGGGGAAGGTCCTGAGGAGGGCTCTCAGACAGATTTCCGAAGATGGGACGAGAGTCGGATGGGGGGGAGGACATCTACGGCGGTGGGAAAGAGGGAAGTTGAAGAGGATCCGGCAAGAACCCGCTCAAGAGTTGGGTAAAACTTGGGAAACTTCTTCTTTTTCTATCGCTCAAACTGACAGTCCCAAGGATAAGTGCGAATTTTTGAGCATGATGATTATATACCTTCCTGCTCCACAAGGGTCCTTTTACAAGCTAATTTCAGTGCATTTTCGAAGAAGGATCTTAGTGAAATCGGGTAGGTACTCTTACTCACCCAGGCGATTTGGTTTTTACATTATTTTCTCTATTTTACAGTATTTTGAAAAGAACCCTGAAGACACTCTCTAAAGCTTAAAGTGAATCGAAACACATGTGAGAACTTCATGGATTTGCGTTTTTGGAAATCCGTGAACTTTCCATAGGTGTATTGTGTGTGTCCGTATGGTTGTCTGTGTGTGACTATGTAGGTACCTTTATGTGATACCAAACCTTGAGTACGATGACCAGGCCGATTTGCGATGTCCTTGTGTTGTTCGTTCGTTTTTAGGAACATTTATTGTTTACAATGCCTAAGTAGATTTACAATACCTACCACTCTGCTATTGATTGTAGGTATGTAGAAACGTATACCCAGAAGGGGTTACAATAGCTATTGCCTACTGAAGTGTGGTCTAATTCCTACCTACTGAGCCTATGAAGAATTGTTAGGTAACACACTGAAATATATAGTTATTTGACGTATATTATCCTATAAGTAAATACGAGGCTCTGGATTCTAAAGGGGGAACGAAGATTATGTAGGAAATTCCTATCTTCAGGATTTGAAGCCCGAGGGTAAGGAAAAGATATTTTGTACAGAACCAGAGGTATTTACTTGTCTGGTATGCAGGCAAGGACTGTATGGCTGAATATGGGGTTGTGGGTTGGTCCTTCAAGTTACAGCTCTACAGAGCTGTTCCTTGAAGGATCAACCGTGACTCTGTCGCATGCTATTGCGAATTCTATCTGGAATTTCATTGGAAAATGACCCGGGTAATTCGGAACAACGCCCAGGACTTGGTATGATGTTATTAAATCTGAGTGTAGATGGTGGTCTAGTTGAGAAAATAGATGCAGAAGGCAGTAAGAAGGTGCAATCCATGCTTCTCAAGCGGGGTTCCTACTTTGGGGGAATTGGACACCAAAAAACTACTTTGGGGAGAAAACGCATGGACTTGGGGGATGGCTTTGGCGGGAATGTGTCCAGTAAAAATACGATTTTTAGGAACAGACTACATGCATGATTTGCCGGTTAGTCACAATTGCACATCGTACATTATTGAAAATTGCCCATCGCTGAGAAATGCTTAATTCAATCGAATTGTTGCATCCAGTAGGTATATATATCAAAATAATTTCACATTATCCGTCGTCAAAAAATCACCACAAATTACTACCATATAGTTCATCTTTACTAAAGATGTCCTTATTTTCACTGACTTTGTCGCTTACTCACTCCGGCGAATCCTTTACATACTCCTTCTAAAGCTCATCTAGTGTATTTAAAAATAATGGGAATATCATAATTTCCGTTCCCCCCAAAGTCGTTTCTCTCTTCTCAAGTTTCAGCGAATTTTCAAAGAAAATTCAGCTAAGTATTGCAGTGGCTTCACAATTAAGTTATGCATCTCCATGGAAATTCGTTTTAGACCATTCTAAAAAGATGACTGATCATTGGTGAATCGCTGGAAACACGAATTTAATATTATTAATGGAAGCTATATTATTATTACTGTTTCTCCATCCCCAAACTAGAGACACTAGAGTAACAAGGAATAGTTTTCCAGTACCTTTACCCCAAACTTTCTTGGCTTTCCAAGTTCGTGTTTCTGACTAATGATTGGCCAATAGCTAGAAACACAAACGCAAACCCATCTCGATCTATGGAATCACGCTCGATTTGTCTTCAGTTCAGATCACGGTAACAACTCAGTTGTCTACCCCTAGTTCGTGTTATGACTTATTATTAATGCAATGATGCATCTGATATCTCCGTTCATCGTTGTAATAAGAGTCAAAAATCCTAATTAATAGAGTCCGGGTTTTGCATGTTTGCATGTTTCTTATTTAAGGCCCTAATGCTTATATAAGTGCATTCCGAGTGTTTTTAGGCAATCATCGTTTTTGGCTTTTTGTGTGCACATACCTATCCAATAACACTCATCTCGAGGATAATACTCAGTAAGGGCCGTAATTACGAAAAAAATATATATTCATTTTCCGGGTTCATATGGATAAGAAAAGTAGGGTGAGTTTCCACACAATATATTTTACAAGGTTTTTTGCTCAGGTAAGTCACTCAAGAAACATATTTTTTGCATGAATTCAGTGCATGATCGGGGTTTTTAATGCATGTTTGCTTGCATGTTTAGCATCAAATTTTTGCATGACGATCCGGACTCTACTAATTAATAATTACGCATTTTCTATGTTCATTTTATAAATTTTGCACTGAAAAATTCATGTCATTTTAAAGGATGATGATTTTAAACGAAAGGAAAAAAATTACGAGTTTTTTATTTTTTTCCGTTATTTAGATGTCGATTTTAAAACATTGTTTACTAGGTAGAATTTTCGGCATTTTGTATTTACAAGAAGGGATTGTGAAATACAGATCCTGCAAAAAACTAATAATAATAATAACTGCATCAAGTGTTTCCAAGTTACAAGCTCATAATATGAGCTATTACATACTACATAATATTATGTATAAGTCATGTGTAGGCTATACATAAGTAGTTTGTAAAACATTGTGAAACAGGCCCCAGGATATCTAGTCCTGGGCTTGATGATAATGAGAATAATATTCATAATGGTTCAAGACTTCTTAATAAGCTTGAATCTAATTAACAAGATGCTGAAAAAGCGTTCAACAGCGCTAATCACAATCAACAAGGGTGATCCCTCGAGTTTACGAAGGTAATCTGGTTACTTTTTTTTAAACCTAAGTCGAGTTGATCTCCTTTTTGAATTTTGAGACAGGCAAAACGGTCCTTAAGACCAATAAATTGCTCAAGAGGTACCTAGTGAAAATGCTGTTAACAACCTTGACCATTTACTCCACAAGTCATAAGGCTTCAGAATTATTAAACGTAACATAGTTTTCGATAGATATTTCTGGTTTGGTAGGATTCAGAAAATCCAGGATCCCCGCAGTTTCAGATTCCGTTTTTCAGGTTTCTTCTTCCAGATATTTTTGTCTTTTAAATTAGTAGGTCTCTTAAATTGACTTAAAAGTGGATTAAGGATGATTTTTCAAGAAATGTAATGTAGGATTCGAATCTCCGCATTAAAAATAAGGGTTTCCAATTTGCAATATAAAAGTTGATGAGCGTTGAGAAATTCTTGTTGAGAACGAAAGCTCGACCCCTCAGTAGAAAGGTGAGGCAAAAAAATTGGTCGTCGATGGCCGTGGTTGTTAGCGATGAGGCCACTAGAATCCATCAGATTCCGTTGTGTCAAAAGGTTTGAACCCCTTCGAAGTGCCATATTTTTTAAGGTTTCCCGGTCCACAACAAGTGGCACAGTCGGGCTATACACGGTACCTAATAGAAACGATGCTCCGACTCCCATTCAAAAGGCAATAAGGACTGCAAATTTATTTAATAATTCACTTCTCTCTCCTTTCTGCTTACATCACGTGAAGTCAACAAGAGCTTCTCAAGATCTCATTTCCTAAAATCGCAGTGTCTTGGGGTGACTAATAGCGGGATGCAATGTGGGTGCTTACAGACTGGAGCTGCGCTAAGAGAAGGGAGCGAAGAAAACAGACGCAGGTAGGCATATGAAGGGGCGCAGAGTGGGGCAGCGCCTCAAAGTCGAGCAAAGATGTGAACAGAGATAAGAGCGAAGAAATCGAGCCAGTTTGTTTTCGTCGCTCTTATCGCTGATCCCAACAGGCAAAATTGGGGTTAAAATGCAATTATTCAACCACCTCTTCAGCAATTTGTGCTGTACTTTATCTAGCAAGTAGTCGAATTTAGTAATACTATCCATAAAACCTGTCGGAATCTTCTCGAAGTTCATCGTACAAATGATGAAATTCCCCGTGTACATGTCGCGATTGATTAATTACGTGAATTCCTTCTACTTTTCGCCCCGAAGTAAATACCACGTTGTCAATGACGGGTTTCCCGCAAAGAAATAATAATAATAATCCATCGTCTAGAAGGATTTGAACCACACTGACTCACGCTTCAATCTGAATTGGCCAACTCCCTGCTGTCTACGCTCCTCTATTTACTCTCTTCCCTCCAGTCTGTAAGCACTCTCCGGCTTTCTCACTTAAAAGCAAAAAACAAATTACTGCCTACTGAACTGTCGTCCATCACTGCCGTCGTCAGCACTCACGCTTTCCAGTAAGGTCGAGATGTTCAGCTTCCTTGAGTCCGGAGGACTCAACAATTTAACGCCCAGGAAATGTTGTGAACTAAAGCGCGACCCCTCAGTAGAAAGTAGGGACAAACAATAAATTGGTTTCCGTTGGCCGTGGTTGTTGCCATCAGATTAACAAGGTTCGAACCCTCTCGAAATACCATAATTTTTCAACGTTTTCCTGTTCACCCCAATACTATTTTTGAAATCTACAGAAAAAGTACCTGTGAATGGCGTATACCATGGTTTTTATCTCAAAAATTACGGAAAAAAAGAGGTGGTTCATGTTATGGGGCAGACCATCCCCCAAACCACATTAACGAATAATATTTAATAATTAATTAATAATTCCCCACTCATAACAGCCCTATAACAGTTCATAATACCTGTGACATCCTCTATAATTAGGTACAATCTCAAATTATATACTGGGTGGCGCGGATAAGCTGGGTGGACCTCAAATAGTCGCCAAATCGTCAATTTTGAAGATATCGGGTTGAAATAAATGTTAAAATGTTCAGTCAAAATGGAAATTTATTGAAGAAAACAAATTATGTTAATTATGAAAGATCATGTACCTACATTAGATCTCTTCCTTCTTGGGCGATGCATTCTTGGAGTTGGTCCTTCACGTTCCACATAGCTAGCTCAAGCATATTAGTTGGAATGGATCGAATTTCCGTCTCAGTCGAAGCCTTCAACTCCTGATTGATGTAAATTATCGATTTAAAATAACACCATAAAATTAAATCACACACCGTCATGACTGGCGACTGGGGAGGCCATTCCACATAATATATAGCGTGCGTACAGCCTGCATGGATATTCTTGCAGTGTGAGCAGTTGCCCCATCTTAATGAAACCACATTGAATTAGTGTCGTACTCGCTCTGTTCTAGTTGTGGAATCCTGAATTCTTCAATCATTGGCCGATAGCTCAGGATTCACTGTAACCGCCTGCCCCATTTCATTTTGAGTAAAATAGAGTCCAATGATCCCCAACTGGGGAACCTCACACCAAACGGTTACCTTGTCACTGTGGAGAGGTTGCTGATGTAATTCCTGTGGATTAGCGTTGGCCCAGTACGGGCAATTCTGCTCGTTGACGTAGCCGTCAAAGTGAAAATGAGCCTCGTCACTCATCAATAATTTCGTAATTAACATAATTTGTTATCTTCAATAAATTCCCATTGTGACTGAACATTTTAACATTTATTTCAACCCGATATCTTCAAAATTGACGATTTGGCGGCTATTTAAAATCCACCCGATCCTCGTTCACCACCGTGTACTTGTATATTAGCTACTAGTGTGTGAATTGAGATTGTACCTGTATATTGTATTGTTTTGTTATGGCTCAAAAGAAATGAAGGCCGATCCAAAAAGAAAATTTCCAGGTTGAGTCTACACTAGCGCTAGAATATCCTTCTTACTAAATTACCACTGAGCGTAGGTGTCGAATAATCCTGACTGTTCCCAACTACCAGGTCGACGCTAGCGCCAAGATATGCCCTTTTCACTGAGTGGCGAACCAGTGAAACACGGTGAGAGGTATCCTACTGGTTTCATGGATACCACAACACCAGGGGATTTCTCTTGGGTCATTAATCGACTTTGTCCAGTGGCAAAGCACGACTGTTCTCCTTTCATGTTCCTGACGTTTTACAGAACGACTACCCACCTAATATATTATTATTATAATAGTTCAACTTAATAATTTCCCTCTCAAGCCTGATCACAGAATTTCCTTATTTATATTCACAATTCTGTCGATTTCATCATATTCAAGATTTGTTCGTTTCCCAATCGGATGACTCTAAACTTCCCCTCGTTTTCAGGTCAGAGGAGGAAGCAAAATGCGGAAGGTTTTGGAGCCAGCTCTGAAAGCTTTCAACGAGAACAAATCCGTTCTGTGGACTGGCGAGGGTCCCTCTCTAGGCAAAGCCATCTCCTGCGCTGAAGTCATGAAACGAAAATTCGACTCCATCCACCAGTTCAATCACATCTGCTACCGTCGGTGAGGACCACCTGGATTGCAATAACCCCCGTAATCGTATATATATAACTACTCGTATATAACTCTGAGTTTAGGAGATTATTTTCAATAGTCCTCGTTTATACTGCGACATTTTTTCGCGACTGTAAAAAACGCTGTTGCGCGACGTTTTCGACTCCCATCCCCACTGTTGCACTCCTCAGATTATTCCTGTTCTGTCTGAGCTCAGTCGTTCGTCTACTCCCATCATCATGAACAGAAGCTTGCTAGTTGGAGTACTGGAAGCACAGGGACTGTTAAGTGAGGGCAGAGGGCGACGAAGGTGGTCCGTTCATCCCTTCAACGAAAGCACTCACCACGAGAAGTTTCTCAAATTTTATAATGTTGGTTGGTGTAGCCATTCCTTATCGGTAGGTTAGGGTGAGGGTGGAGATATAATACGGCCGTCCTCAGTCTTTCATTTCTTTATTGCCTAGTGCTTTCGCAAGTCTGCATCTTCAGGGCATCTATTTATAGGTAATTGTGCATATACTTGTAGTTTATCTAAATTTAGTTTGTACCAAACCTACACCAAATCAAGTTTCTTACCATGCTACACATGCCTGTCCTTTATTTCCCTTTTTCTTAAACTGTTTTATCTTATTAATGTAACTTCTCGTGGTAGTGATGCCCCTTTAACAGCCCTCTAGCCCACAACTAGCAAAACGTATGCCCACAAGCAACAACTTAAAAAGGACTACCAAGACGTATCTGAATTACAAGTACGAAGCAAGGAAAGGGAAAAAGGAGGAACTATAAGCTTATAGATAAACAAGTGAGTAGGGACCAACAAAAATACCCAGAATGGCCGAGGAGGGACCTGATATATTTTAAGCAGCACCCCAAAAAAATGGAAGACAAATGTACAAACTACGTGTACGTACACAATTACCCATAAATAGATGCCCTGAATATGCAGACGCGAAAGCGCTAGGCAATAAAGAAATGAAAGACTGAGGACAGCCGTATTGAATTTTATAATGAAATCAGAAAGTACCAAGACAAGTCCATGTCGACCTCCTTCCATGCTCTTACTTTTTCATCCCGGTCCTTGAATCCTTCCAGTTACTGATCCCAGAGAACAGGATGCAGCTTAACGAGCTGGATCAGCTTATCGTGGTCCGTCGTAGTAGTTATCATAGCAGTGGAGTAGAAAAAAACAACCTGTCGCTACCGTCGCTATAACAACACTGCCATAAGGTTCAATGTGTTCGGAGGGGGTGACAGTTAACGTCGGGGTCAGGCGACAGTCGCTGGTCCGCCAGCTTGCGACACTTTTTCTTATAGTCGCGACTCGACGTCTGTCGCCAAACGCTACTGTCGCACTATAAACGGCTCCATTTTTTTCTTTGTGTCGTGACGGTAAAACAAACGTCGCAGTATACTACACGTTTACTTACGGAAAAGTCGTTGCTAAGAGAATGGGCTACAGGCTTTGGTCGGGAACTTTTTTAATTTTTATAAATTGCCGTACGTCGCTTTTTTTAAGTTGTACTCGGAGTATCGACAAATTGCCAATTAACAGGACATTCTTAAGTTCCAAATGCCCTTGTTGCAACTTGTTTTCTTTTTTCCAGGTGCCAAGAATTTTGGGACCCCAAATTCGAAGGGATGGATCCTTTGGTGGTGAATAGAGACGTCCCAGTTATACATATTTTACTGTCCCGAGAGCCGATCAACAAAGAACTTCCAGGGTAGGTACCTACCTTCTAATTTTTCACTTTTCAATGTTTCTATTGAACAACTCTACTTACCCACCTGTAGGGTTAGTGGTAAGAATACAATAGTTAACAATGCAGCTTATTGGAGCATCCTTCGTATTGCTAGCAAGTCGAGTTTAGCATTCTATCAACTATTTGAGTATCCTTAGTATTACTAGCAAGTCGAGTTTAGCATTCTATCAACTATTGGAGTATCCTTAGTATTACTAGCAAGTCGAGTTTAGCATTCTGTCAACTATTGGAGCATCCTTCGTATTCCTAGCAACTCAAGTTTATCATTCTATCAACTAGACAGGTGGAAAGTGCTTTCGATGTACTAAGGACATCATCATCAACTCTCTCGACCAATTTTCCAATAATTTCGCGAAATGTCGAGTACAATTTCAAAAGGCGGCCTTTTGAAAATTTTTGACGGAAATCCGTTTCAGAGCCTTTTGAGTGTTCCCAAAACTGCATAATTATTCGTATTTTAGAAAATGTTTTTTTGTAGTCTGCTGGAACCTTTAAAAATTAAGTACCTACTACCATCATTAAGCACTACCATCTCCTGTTTCTAGGAAATTCTATGTAATAGAATAAGGTAATAATACCTACCTCAGTAATATATCTTTATGTAGGCCTAGAACCAAGCTGAGAAGTGATTATTATTTATATATATTTATAATATATAGCTAGAAATAATGCAAATACAAAAATTTAAATTGCCACACAACAAATTTTAATTATACGTTCAATTTCTCTCAGGTATCAACCACCCAAAGGCGGCCCTGACTCAAAAAGGCCTCAAGAAAAACGGAGGTCGAAACCCAAAAAGATGTCCGGCCCCCACCAGGAGGAGATGGAGAAATTCGGGCTGAGGTTTGACAAGCGGAAGCCCAAAAAGCCTCGACAGAATCAAATGGCCCACGATGACTGAAACCTCCCCAACGGAAGTTCGATTCTTTTGTAAATATTTCCTTGTAAATAAAAGTCCTTTTCGTCTAAATATTTAACCCGCTTCGCCGTTCCTCTTCTATGTTGCAGTGGAGTGCAGGGCCATAAAAGCTAAGGCTGAGGAATCTAGAAGCATTTTGATTGGTCGTCCTCTGGGGAGTAGTTCTAGATGAAAGCTATAGAATGCAGCAGCAGTGCATCACATGCATCTCAGTCAGAGCCATAACCTTTTGTGAGAGACTAGCAGCTCTGATTTTAAAATTAACTAGTACTCCAATAATAAATTACAGTCTGCTAGCAGGACAATAAGGTTGTCCAAACCATAATCTATAGCACAAAATATGCCAAATGGTATAAAAAAGGCAAATGGTATGAGAATACCAAAAAATGAAAGATTAAAAATGAAAATACCTTGGTATGAGTTATACCCAAAATTATATTGAAAATACCTTGGTAAAAACCAAATAGAATAAAAATGGCAAATAAGGAAATAATCAAACCTGTAACTTGGCTGGAAAAAAGTTCCATTCATGCAGCATGAATGGAACTTTTTTCCAGCCAAGTTACAGGTTTGATTATTTCCTTATTTGCCATTTTTTTTCCCAAAGGTACCAAAAAGGTACATGGAAGTAGATGTTATAGAGGTTGAGAACACGGTGGAGCGCTGGAACGATAGATAACATGGCCTTTTAACATTATCTGTCTCCTTAGTTAATTTATCTTGGTTACTCTGTGGTGGAGAAGCACAACTAGCGCCCCAGCTGGTGCTAGACTATATTTGCATCATGATCCGTTTCTATATTTCAGCCTGTGCGACTGCCAGGCTCACAAGGGTATGAACTTTCTCATATAGCCATGAACTCCAGTCTTATACAGCCATCGAAGATTGATTGCTTGTCTCTCCTTTCGATCACAACAATACTATGAATTCCATTGCAGTCGGCTCATCAGTAGCCATAGTGAAAAAACTTCAACATAACGAGGAACAAATTCTTGGTCGTGTTGACGTTTTTATCAGTTACAAAACATATCAACACGATTGTGCACTTCCCGTTTGAGTCATTGAAGATTGAATACGAGGAAGCTACGTGCACCACCCACTTGGCAGACTTTTCTTTTTTTTCAGTTAGAGTTGACACAGAGCAAATAGGAGATTGAACGAAATGAGTACACAACACGTCACATACTGTCTAACAAATTATTGTATAATTAAAGTATAAATAAATAGTACATAAAGGTAAATTAGGTGTAATTCGTACATACATTACTTTCAAATATAAAAAAACAAGGTTGCATAAATTAGAGAAAACTACAGGATGAAACTTCACCTGCTTACAAAACCCCTCCACTTTTTCTGGAGGCATTTTCATAAGGATTTCACTCTTCCAAAAAATTGTTTCCAAAAAAAAACTCACGAGATTTTGGAATGGCCGAAATGAAGTGGTCATTGTTTAAATTAAATCTATGCGGTACCAAACAAACGTACCTAGGGAGAGGGATTCAACCTAGTTTTGGTCGAAGACAACACACGCTATTCTATGTTTTCCATTACAACTCTTCGAATCGAAAATGAAACAAAAAATATAAAAGAGAAAAGGCGAATTTCCTATGCATAAAGGTAGATATTTCATTTAAAATCGGTAGGGATGCCCCTTTTGCAGTCTAAGGAAACATTGTAGGGTGTGGGCAGTGTTCACACGGTAGGGGATAACTTGTCAAAAGTCGAAAAACTATCCAATTTTAGATGTCCAACGCCAAACATAAATGTGGTAGGTAGATACTTGGTTGACACAACAGTCAAACGTTTCAAAATAATTAAGATTTATTTGTCAACTGGCCACGATATTGGCAAAGTGAACACTCGTTTCTGATGAAGACGAGTTAAGGGTGCGCGGGACGCCCAGCTTGGGAAGCGCCTCAACCATACCCTGACGAAGCTCAAAATCCTTGGTATTATTTTTCACGTTTGTGATTTTGAAAATTCCTCGAATTTCGTATGTTATAAAATAATAATTACATACTTTACGATGTGAATCATAATTTCAAGTTTATTCCATCCAGAGTAAACTGGAAGAAACCAATGAAAAACTCGGTTTTCCTCAGTTCCTTGGGACGCTTCTCGAGCCCTTCGTCCTGCGCACCCTAAACCAATGGGTGACACCATTGAGTTTTTCACCATTTTACCCAAAAATAGGGTATTCAAGGCACCCCATAAAAGAAACTATATATATTAAACAAGTAATAGAGGGGAGGACGACGTACCTACCCTATGGCAGCCCTTGGGAGTAAGGAGGATTAGGAGATGGGATAAAGTACGAGGAGGATAAAGAGAAGTGCGCCCTTGGATGAGGAGATGGGGTACTGGGAGGATAAAGAGAAGTGCGCCCATGGATGAGGAGATGGGGTGTGGGGTACGGGGAGGATAAAGAGAACTGCGCCCTTGAAAAGTCCACCAACTCAGGTCTGTGCCGAGCAAGAAGCGGGTGGTGACGCCACTGATTAGTCCTGCTTGGATACCCCATATCTCTGATAATCTTGTCTTCCTACTTGAATAACTTCTATCAGGGCATGGAAATCTGAGTCAACCAATCCATCAAATTCTTCCGCTTTCTTTCAGAGATATAGGACGCCTCTACGTCACAAGTCGCCTTTTTCCAAATCTCAAATTTCTATTTGCTCATCCAATCTTTCAACATTATTTCGAAGAACAGATCCGATTTTCGTTAACCCCGACGAACATAGGCAGGTACTTGAAGTAATTGACTGGAATACCCCATTACCTTTACTATTAACCAACATACAAACTCTTTAAAAGAATTCATATATGCAAAGAAATAAGAAAATAAGATGAAAAGATAATGAGAATATTGACAGCCACGCTGCAAAAGCCTGTAAGAACATTTTTTTTTTTTTTTTTTCAAAAATAAGGTTTTGAGCTTTATTGGTTAATGTGGGCCTTGCACACACGCTATTAAGAACAGAATCGAACTACAACGCTCCATTTCTTCTCTATGCCAGGTTGTAAAACCTGTAAGTTAGAAACCTCTCCATCAAACAGCAAAACCCTGGAAGTTGTCGCAACTAGGGCATCCAG
>JAEMON010000005.1:21546788-21558056 GCA_030264115.1 Lygus lineolaris
AGATCAAAACTTCTAAAATTCGGCAAAAATCGTAGGTACAATATTAAGAGCTGGCGTTGGTCGCATTCGAATTTCATTTCCTACAACGTTTATTTCAAGGTGTTTATCGATTTTCCAGATAATTTCTTTGTTTATTGCCCAAAAACACTCAAAAAACGTCGAAAAAAGTGTTCAAGATTTATTCAGGGATCATTAATATGTGGTATATTCGTGATCAGCGTGAAATTCCCTATAATACGTCAAACTAAGTCCGTCACATTCGGGACCAAACGTATAAGGGAGAAGATAGTTTCACTAAAGCTTTAAGAGTCTCCTCTCAGATTTAGTAGGTAGGGAAAACACATTCCTACCTACTAGAAGGAAGGAACAGTCAATGTAGTCGAGACGAATGCAAACGTCCTGCATCTATCAGGATGAAAGTGGGGGAGAAAACTGGGGAACATGCTCATTAGGAAAGTAGAAAAACATTTGGAGAGTTTTTGAGCTTGCAATGGCACATTCCCAAATGGAATTTGTCATCGGACGTCAGAAACTTCGACATCTATGGATGGTATTGGTGGTAGTTAGATAGCTTGACAGCAGAGGTCTACTAAAAAACGCAGGCTTACCGGGCCTTCCTCCTCCTTCTTCCATCGGGAAACACGTCAAACATGAATCTTTCAATAACAATAGATAATACGTAACATTTAACAGCATGGAAGAAGGAGAAGGAAGGTTCACTCAATGTAAAATGGTGTGCTGGCAATCTGCCTTTTACAGTAACTCTATCTAGCGTTATGTTTCGGAAATCGGAACTAGAACTAAATGGGTCCATGAAACAATTGCTCAACAAATTTTCTAGCGACAACTGGATTCGAACCTTAAATCCTTATCTTGCCAACTGGTAATAAGTGCTATGTCCGACTGAGCCCTTGTGGGATCACCTCGAAGAAAGAAGGGGTCTCCACCTGCATGCTGACGACTCCTTTCAGAATCTAGGTTATTGGTCCCAGCTGTTTCTTTTGATTAAAACCAATCTTTTGAATATTCAATGATTGTGAACTAACCAATGATTAATAAAACAACCAATGATTAAATAACCAATGATGATAAAATATCCGAAGAAAAATAATATAAATTATCCATTATTAGAGAACTTTTAGCCAGTGGTGATGTGGTAGATTGGCGGAGCACTCTAGCGACTGCCGGTTGAACTTCTTACATGTCAAACAGACATGTCAGATGGAGTTACAGTAAAGGCAGACGCAGATTTCCTGCATGGCATTTCCTATTAAGTGAACCTTCCTTCTCCTTCTTCCATAATTAACAGAACTAAGTAACTGAAAGCAGTTTTCGTTGCTTTTCTGTTTTGATCCTTACCTGGGAAGATCACCTTCTCAACGAGGGGGTGCTTCTCCAAAAACGCGGCAATTTCAACAGCACTTCTCATATGCTGGTCCATTCTCACTGCCAGAGTTTTGAGGCTTCTCAAAACCAGAAAGCAATCGAACGGAGAGGGCACAAAACCTGTCGCTGTAACAGAGATGAGGAATATGTTTTGAGAAGGTGTGATTGAAGAGGACAATGCTTTGAACAACTGTCTGCTGAATTGATCAGACACGCAGTTTCCGTACAAGTAATTGAAATCTAGGATGGATTGTCACATAAATTTCCAAAAGAGCGAATTTCGAGTCACGAAGGCGGGAAAAGTATAAATACTCGTACAAAATTGTAGGAATGGAAGACCCAGTGAAAATGTGTGAACGATGCCTCAAAATTTCACTGAAATAGGTATGAAAGTTAAGAAACTAATGAACACCTAACTCACTAACATTATAAGCGAATGCCTGAAGTTGTACTAAGCGTATATTACATTGTTCTCCTAGTATTGAATCAAGATCAGATTTCTGGTGAAGCTGTAGGGTAACCATTTTGTGAAGGGTGCATTCCAATTTACAAGTGACTCTGATCATTTAACTCTTAGGCACTGAAAATTCTTGAATTGAGGCACTGAGGTTTCTTTCTTTCTTGAATGTTCAACAATTCAAGGACGTCGCTAGTCTTAAAGAGATATCGTGGTAACCCTTGAGTACTGAGTGGCAGAAGAACTACGGGGATAGTACTCATAGTAGAGAAAGTAAACGAGGATAATTCTTCCGTTGTAGCACACACAGCAACTTTCAAGTGTCGGCATTTTGAATTATCCTGATACAAGTTTAAAAAAAATTCAATTCTACGTGATCTATTCAAGGCAGGGTCACACAAGATGCGTTATAATGCGACGTTAGGCGTTCCTGTACCATCGCGTTATGGCGATACGGTTGTGTGATGCAACATTGCATCGTCCCCGCCACACACACGGCGTTAAGACTCAGTGATACTTTCAGTAAGGTGACGTCAGCCGTAGGGGTTGTACAAAATCATAAAATAAAGCTAGCTGAGGGCATTACCCCTAGGTTCTTTTCCCTTTTGTTTTCAGATGACTGAGGAAACTGAGGCTCTCATTCAAGAAGTGTGCAAGATAAGCGCGATATAAGGTGGTGTAAGTGATGTAGCTATATGGCCAAACGTCGGGGAGAAGCATTCCCTGGGCGCCGCGTTATAACGCGTCCTGTGTACCCAGGCCTTAAACTAGTGCCTCGCACTTGAGTTTTATCAGCGTCATAGCTACCTTACCCATTTAGTTTCATGATTTACATGGCTAACAATTAGTGCTGACTTCCCAGGAATTCTTCTTCAACTGAGAACTACCAAACATAACTCCACCATCCCTGTATGGCACTGGAAACTATAGAGTTCGTGAGAGACAACTTGAGGGATTTTACATGAAAAATCTTCTCGCTCTCCTTCACCTACTACTCCTCGCCAACAACTTACTTCCCCAGTACCTGGCGATTCTCTGGGGTCTTGCCTTGTTAGGTCGGGAGGAGGGTTGAAGAGGGTAATTTCGCATCCGTAGGTTTAGAAGGATAGTACGAATACGGTAAGAGGTTCATTACAAACAAACTGTAATTAAGTTACACTGCTGCTGAGCTGCCTCGATTTCGCTACGAACGAGGTTAACATGGCAAACTAATTGGAATGCCGCCCACGTTTCATACCTCCTCCCCATGTGCTTGACCAACGAGGATTGACGTTAAATTCCCAAATGATAGTCTTGATTTGTTTACCCTCAACAAAGTAACCAAATCTATCTTCAGTGAATTCTCCAGAAATCATGATCAGGCATAGTCAATCATATACCTACCTATTTCATAAAATGTTAACTTACCCATTTGAATAAACTGCAGTCTTTCATACAAGTCTTTCCTGTTGGTGGTGAGGGCACCCATGATTACGTCAGAATGACCATTCAGATATTTAGTGATCGAATAGACGACTATATCAGCCCCGAGTGTAAGAGGTTTCTGAAAACAAGATGATTCATATATCAATAATAAATTATTGCTACAATCCAAGATATTATAGGTAGCTGTACCAGTAGACGGACACCCTTGGATGGTTCTCCCCATATAAATAAGCCCAGAGACCAAGATGGTAGATAATTATTAACGTATTTTACTCATGTTTACTGTATATAAAAAAGCAATTTTTGTGGGAAATTTAATTTTTTCAAGGGCCAAAGTGCATTGAAGCAGTTAAGAGTCCATATACTGGTACAACTATTATTTTCTGGTGATGATTAGTAAGACGGTTAGATAGAATATCCACCAGTTGAATATTGACCAATAACAGCAAAACAAACGTTGGGCACCAACTTCTACTCTAACCAAGGCTCCTTGGAGTGTTTACGCATTTACTGAATTTTTAAGAATTTATTTGGTCTCTCTCCAGATTGTTTGTGTATTGAATTACCACTCCACACAATAGAGCAAAATTGAATTTTATAAGTGTACAAACAGGAGTTAGTGGACAGACCAAGAGCTCAAAATTGAGCTCTGAATTGGGATTTCATAATCATCTCCATTGGAGTTTTTCTTCCGCTGATGGATTGGTCAGTCACTTCTATTTCAACACGTAATTTGAGAATAGAACCCCTAGATAAACTCATGTGCTACTATCTAGAGGTAGGATCTGTAACTAAGGAGTTATCACAACTGTTTAAAAATACTGTCAAGTCAAATGAAAAAATACTGTCAACGTCAAAATGACTGTTGTCGGGCAGAACGACTGTTGTAACAAGAGATGAGAGAAATTATCGAGTTGGTACTCGATGTATCGATTGGAAACGATGTATCTATTGTAAATGTCAAGGAGAAAGGAAGAAAACATGATAAGTAATAGTTCAAATCACTGAAAATTACCACAACTTGATGTATCACACTAACAACTCAATACAAACGCTAAAATTATCGCCAGTAAATGATGCTAATCCAAGAAGACTTGATTCAGTCACCTAACCTCATTTCAATAAATCTTCTCACCACCTCCTGAGGTGGCCACAAGCTTGTCAACTGTGGAGAGCTTTTGTCGATGTGCCTTCCTTACAGAACACTCGCGGGCAAAACATGGCGGCGTTCATCACCAAGTTAAGAAATGGCTTGTACGTCAACTCGAGCGGAAATCCTCTGGACTATAAAACTAATCAACTCTGCTTCATATGATCTCCATCAGAAAATAAAACTAATCGACCCAAACTGCTTCATCTTTTTTTACTCAAAGGGCCAATCTAAATCAGTTCAAGGACACAAATCCAAAGGGCCAAACTGCAGAGACCACCTTAGACTAGCAACCTCCAATATCTCTGGGGTCGTTGGGTCCACCAGAAACGTTACACAAATGTAAAAGGAACAACAACATAAACAGTGTGGGAGCGGCATAGCGTGAACGAAGCTTAAGAAACATTGAAATGACCGTAGGTTTGTTCCAACTAAAATCTGCAATTCAAATAATATTCAGTTTGGTCATAAATTGGTCTGATCAAACCTCGCGAATTTCGAATATATTCGAATAATCTGGATGCGCAGAACCCTCTGTGCATACTCTTGTGAATATTGAAATATTCTGTCAGTTCCAACTGGTTTGTGTGCAACTGGCTCAAGCACAGTTCCAGTTCACTCGATAGGGAGTGGACACGACAACAAGCGGAAACGATAAGAAGCTTACCCAATTATATTATAATAGTCAACTACTTAAGTGGTTGTCGGAGTCAATTGTTTGAACTTCTCAATTTTTGGTCCAACCAGCGGAGATGATATGCGGCCAAGAAATCGACAATTGTTTAGCTTACAGAAGATAACCCTCCCTTCCCACAGGTCTCTAAGCATCATTTACACCCTGTATCACTGGTACTTAACTTACACGCGTCATCCGCTTACCTGGAAGTAAGAAGTCAGGAACGTGTTGTCTACAACAAGGATGATGTCAGGTTTGACCTTTTTTATGGCTTCACTGATTTTGGGTATGTCAGTGATCTTCATCAAGGGGTTCGTAGGACTCTCCAACCACACCATCTACAAACAGAAAGTATTATTGTATTCTTAAGAATACCTAATCTAGATTCAGTAATTGCAATTATTTTTTATATAACCATTGGAGATTTTGATCATGATTTGAAATCTAGACATGCTCGAACATAAAATTATCAATAGTAGATATACAAGAATAGAAGACGAATAACAAATAAAGATATTCCTCGAACACCATCATCAAGTGCCCCTTCGACATTCATCCTGCACCCACCTTCAGCACACTCAGTGATACTAGGTAGAACAATGTGCAGCTAACAATCACGTTCACTCTCCTAAGATCCTCTAGTTGCTGAAGACTGTTAGCCTTGCTTCACACGTGTTTGGTTTCATTCGGTTTGGTCTGTGTTCGATTCCCTTTTTGCAGTGCCGAATGCCTGTGAACCGATTCATTCGCTACGTATTCTGACCTAACAGCAACCTAATAGAAACCTCCTAGCACCGAACGCCCCCTCGACACGAATCGGTTTCGTCGGGTTTCTATTTGGCGCGTATTCGAGTCCAAGGGTCACTAAGTCCACCGTGCGTTCACACTTGCAAGGTTCAGATTCGGTTTTGTTTCAGTCTTCTCTTGGAGAACGAATGCTTCTCTCCATTGTGGGCTGATATATAATAGGAACCTCAACCTCATGCATGTGAACGACCGAAACCGAATACGTGTGAAACAGGCCTTACTCAGCACCTCAGCATGGGTTCTACAGTATCGGTGGTGTAGAAAAGGACCTGTGGTTCACAGTGGTCCTGAGAAGAACCTTCAAAATAATTTGTGTATTTTACCTATAACCAGGAAATAGAGAGATAGGGGGTGTTCCCCTAGCAGAGTAGCCTGTCTGAGTATATGCACGGTGACTTGGGTAAGCGGTAATTTTCTGATTGGTAAGTTCCTTCAGTCAGTCTATTTGCGATCTAATGGCTGTATGTTGAACTGCATTCCATTTGGCTGACTGTCCCTCTCATTGCCCAACGGCAGATTAGTGGTAAAGGCCGAATTCTCACTTTCAGGGTCTTTGTACCGACCATGTATGATATCTCCGAGGTGAATTATCGCTTATTTATTTCAGCCACTCACATTTCTTCACATTACTTTTCTTCCTCATACTTCGAGGTTTTCGATGAATGACGAATTTTTATTACCTAGCCGTAGAATAGTAGTAGCAAGTAAATATCGATACATATTTTCTAGCTACTTATTATTAAGTTTTTTCCTCATTTTTCTTTATATTTATTTGCCCCCCCTCAGTATGGCTACTTTTACCATCAGACTGATGGGAAAGCAAGTCTGCCCCCCCCCCCCCCCCCCCCCCCCCACCATAATTGTGAGCTTGGAACGATCCATAACAAGTGCCTATCAACAGTTCAATCCAATCAGCACAGATTACGATATCATAATGAAATAATAAATATTGTACCTTGGTGTTAGCCTTGATGTGTTTCACAACTACTTCAGGGTTTGTGGTGTCAACAAACTCCGTGTCAAGTCCATGGTTAACAGCAACTCTTCGGAAATACCTTTAAAAAAAATCAAACACGTTTTTCACGATTCCGGAGCCACCTATGAGGTTTAGGTATCAAAAATAAACGTCCACTCTGGAGAAACTGTCACTTGACTTAAATAGAGCACTGTCAAAGGTTCAATACGTAAAACCAAAAGGGTAGGAACCTAAATGACAAGTGGGTCTTTTAGTGCAGAAATTGTGAGGTCACACATCTCAGTGCCCACTCATGCTTCCAAATTCACCCGCCTAACACTTTCAGTGCGGGAGCCCAATTTGTGTCAACCCTACCACACTGAACCAAAAAAAAAATAAAATAAAAAAAATATAAAAAAAATGGTTTCACTCTTAAAAATACGCGTATTTTTTAGTTCACAATTCGGCTTGAGCACCTGTGTATACTGGGTGACAGCCAGGGTCGTACTGAATAGATCGTGAAGAGAAACGGGGCTTCCAAGCCGGGTGGAGAACTACAACTCCCTCCTCAGGGACAGGTGTGGGGAGGGAGATGGGCGCTTAAGTGCTCTCCCGCTCGGTGTGAAGACTCGGAGGGGCCCTTAAGCGCTGCTCCGCACTAAATGTGTTAATGGCCAAACCTGAAGAAACTGCGATCTGAAATGGGGTATTCCAGTGGGTCTAAAAAATGAGATGATTTTGGCATTATTTTATTCACGCAATTGTGAAAAGAACGTAGTATTCAAGACTAAAGAATCTCGATTCTATGTCGGTCCACTATGTGATATCCTTAATTGATCGGAGGAATATAATTGCGTAATATAAGGAAGGAGATGTGAAATAAAGAAATTGGATGTTGAAAAATCGCGGGTGATGACATGCGAATTGGTAAGATATTATAGTAAGTACCAACCCATAGTGATATTGGTGATCAAGGTTAGTCAAACGTTACTCAAATCTACTATTAAATACTTTAATAACTATTTTCAGGGCATCCAAATTGGAGTGAATCAATCAATCAACTTCTCTTCCGTATGGTTACTACTGCTTCCTTTCAACCAGCGATATAAGAGGCAGTGAAAAACCTCAATCTGATAAGGCCGTGTGTTATCAAATCCCTTATTTCTATTTGCTTCTCCAATTTTACGTTAACGATTTCTCGACGAACAGACTCGATTTTCGTGAACAGAAAACAATATGAGTACTCTGCGAAAAACATTACAAAACATTTACTGGAATACCCCATTTGCCAGACCCACTAAGGATAAGACTCAAAACTGTTAGTCAGCTGACCAAAGGGTTTCCACTGGTGGACCAACCTGTTAGAACCTCCGTACACATCATCCCCGCTAATGATGTGATCTCCACTCTTGAGGAGCTCTACGATCGCAGACATCGCTCCCAGACCAGACGAATACGCCAGACCGTGTGCTGCATTGTCCAGCGATGCTAAAACCTCCTCCAGACTGTGCCTTGTAGGATTGCCGCCTCTGCCATAATCAAATCCCTAAAACAAAAAGTAAGCTTGGTAAAGAAAGACAACAGAAAATTAGAGTCTGCCTTCATAAAGGTATACCATAGATATACTTAATGGGTTCAATCAATTTTAATTCTTTAATGATAACTCTATACAATGTTATATGATCTTACACAGTCAAAATCATAAACTCCGTACTCACATTTCATAAATGGAACTAGAACACTTGGTGTAAATTAAAAAAATAAGCTAATATTGACTTTATTGGGCGCCTGTTTCAGAGTGTGATTCGCCACATCTTCTGACCATCTATTTCGATTGAGTGAGGTCACTGGATAAGAACTTACCAATTCGACCAACACGAGACTATTTTTCGGGAAAATTTATTTTCCCGATGAAACTTGGAAAACCGCAAGAAACAGGGTGTGCGCATAGGTCGAAAATTGTCATTTTTGACCTAAAATTCGGGTTCAGCGTTCTCAAAAACCCCGGCGAGCCAAATTTTTACTGAAACTTCCGTCTGGTTGAGCCAGAGAAGAGCTGGAAAGAGGCGCGTGACGTCAGAATTATTTGCGCACTGAGGGGGCAACCTGTCGCACGTTACCAAATACATAGCATTGGTAAAAATTGAATGGGAAATGATCGCCCATTTACCCCTGGAAAAAGTATTAAGGGGAGTAGTCCAAAAAATAGATTTTTCGTGTTTATTTTCCAATATAACTACATAAATTCCGGACAGTTTGGTAAAACAAAATTAAAATCGGATGACCAGAACTAGAGTTATGATTTTTTTTTGGAATCTTACATAGCGCAAGCTTACATAGTTGATACAAAAAGTTGTGAACAAACCTTGGTCATTGAAAACCTTCTTGAAGCACATTCAGAAGTGATGGAATACATGGATACTAAATAGTATAGGTACTGAACATGGAACTAAAAGGGATACTGAAGGTTCCATTTACGTGATGTGGTTTTGACAGCCAGGCACATAAAATCAAGATTAGAACAGTTATGCGTAAGAAAAAAAGGTGTCCTGAAAAGTCACTTTTTGGCTAACAAATAGTAATGTTCCTCTTGCTCGGGAACTACTCAACCAATTTCGATTTTAAAAGACAAGATGTTCACATAGATGTAATCTAGAGGTGGTGCCATTGAAATTTCGTTGGTAATTTTTATTTCACGGATACAGATTTTTTGTGTCACAAAAACATGCTTAGATTTGTAAGCCACTTTTTCGAGTTTCGTCTACTTAGGCTAAAAAATCAATAAACTTTTCTTCATCAAAATCCCAGGCACTAACGTTAGTACATATTATGTAGAAGAAGTACGTGTGAAAATTTGAAAACGATCGGCCTGATTGTTGTTCAGAAAAAGGAACATGAAAATGACCCATTTTTCTACATTAAAAAATAATTATTGCCGATTTTTCAATTTTTTCTAATCGACCAATTTGGACAAAATTTATGGGACATGCTTCCAGGTGTAAAGAACATTACCATAAAATTTCAAATCATTTAGTACAGAATTGTTGGAACTGTGAAAGCAAAACTGAAAAAAAGGCGCCTGCGGGACGCTAATTCCGGACTACTCCCTTCAACTACTCGAAAATGAAAGACAGTTTTTAAAAGAGAGTGATTTAAAAATAAAACATCTAGTTCCCCACCTTAAGAAACCCAAAAAATAGAAAAATAGCTATTTTTTGGGTTTTCACGCTGATTTTGGCCCACAGGATATTATAAGGTCATGTTACCTAAGGAGTAATTTCATTGGCAGGGACTCAGACAGGTAAATTTTACACTCGTTTCCCGTCTGGACTTTCGGACAAAAACATTTCAAGAGAGGAGCGTGTGGTTTTTATTTGCGTTATTGAACAGAATTTGTCCGAAAAAGAGCAATTAGTAACCCATGACAATATTCCCACTGCGTTATTGAAGCCTCCTCCAACACGCTAACTATATTGTTAGTAATACCTATGTATCAAAATTGTTCAGAAAGCTTAAATATTCGAGGATAAAACTCGGGCCTTCTTCCGCAGCTTCCTTTTCAGATTTGTTTAAAGCACAAAACAAGGAACAAGTTATGATTACGTATGAGAGCTATACTTGGTCAAAGGTTTTTATTTCAAAATGGTGTACGTGCTTCAAAAAATTGTTTGCTCCAAAGAATGAGACGTCGAGTTTGAGCGTTCTGAAGAAGTAGACGTTGAGTTTGTTATTCTGACGAAATATGGTATCGAAATGAACCAAAATTAGGAACAAGGGTGAATAAAAGGAGGAAAACTGGTGTATGACAGTTTTTGCTTCATCATGGAACGATTAGACCGGGAAATTGAAAAAACAAAATGTTAGCTATCAGCTACTATTCACGATTTTAATGCCAGTCTCAGAGACTGATGGACTTGCGATAATTATAGACTACGTCTGGGCCAGTCAAGGGCAGTTACGAGTGAGATTATTAGAGAGGAAATTGAGTGGACTCAAACGGAGAGGGTTTGTGAACGGTGACTCGACAAATTGTCGAGGTAGCTATTAGTGTAGAGCCTTGTACTCTAGTAGCTGCAGGCAAGTTTATAAGAGCGATGGAAAAATTAAAAATATCCAGGAAAGATACCGGATCAATTTTGAAATTCCAGCTCAAATAGAACTGACTCATATTTATATTACGAAACATCAATCTGATTGCACTCAAATGTTTACAGTACCTATTAACTAAATAATGTGGGAAAATACTATTTAGGGCTTTCAGAGACTCCTCGATCCATTACAAAGAAATCATGTCAGAATAGAGTGTGCTCATAAGTCGGGAATTCTCATTTTTGACATCAAATTTGGGTTCAGGGTTCCCAAAAACCCCAGTGAGCCACTTTTCAACTGAAAATTCTGTCTGGTTGAGCCAG
>JAEMON010000005.1:21590263-21616301 GCA_030264115.1 Lygus lineolaris
AGAAAATAATAAACCGTTGTGTAATACTTTGCAGCGTTTTTAGACTTTTGTCCATCTTGATTCGGAATCTGAATCACTGTGTGGCGGCTGGTGGTCTGTGTTAGGACTGGGGCATAATATTTATGTGACGTTTACCTAGGTTAATTATTCTTAATTTAAAGCATTTTTAAATCAAAGTACCTTGTAATATTATTCCAATCGATTATCATAATATAACTATTCCAACAATTTAAAAATTATCCCATTTAATTGGTTGCGACCATTTAAAACGGCGGAAGACAGACGAGATGACGAGTCTGGGAACGCGGGAGGAGCTAGCTAGTCAGCCATGAGAATTTCAAGGGGCTAGTTAGGCAAAATCCCGCATGATCGATAAGTCTTGAAGGTGAGGTAGACCCTAAACGCCGCACTTCAGTCGTTATCACCGAGATACGGCGACAACTTCGGTCGTTATGGTTCCGAGTAACTGCAGATCGGCCAAACACATGAAAGAGGTGCTACTAGCCACTCATTAATCCGACGATTTATAGTTACCTGAAATGGGTAATTTGAGGAGTAATAAGGAATTTGACACCTATCGTTATTAGCCAGAGAAATCAACAAGGCACAGGGATCGAATTTGAGGCTCTTTTTTCTCAAGCATGAGTCTCATAATATCATGATAATGACAATTTAGGAGACATATCGTGAGGCAAGTTAGAAAATGTTTTTTAGTACCTACACTAGATTAACCCCAAGAATCAATTTTTTTCATAAAATTTCAGAATTTCTCAAATTTTGAGAATTCTCAACTTTTGAGAAAAATCAAACGTTGTCTCACTGAGCGATAATTTTTTGTCTCAAAAATGACTTTCACTCACTGAAAATGATTTCTTTTTCTCAAAAATGTTTCTCAACGCGATTTTTAAATCTTTTTTGGTAATTTAAATGGTTTGGAAACCGTTTTAGCGAATTTTCGAAAAAAATGAAGCTATTGCAATGGCTTCAAAATTTAAATTACGCAAATTTTTGACATTTTCCTTCATGGAAATCCGTTTCAGACCATTCTAAAACGATTCCTGAAATTCGCCTTATATATGTTTGTGTGTGTGTGTGTCATTCCAGACGATATCTAAGCAAGGAATCGAGATTAAAAATCCATAAAAAATTGTAAAATGTCAATAATATCAAAAGAAAGGTCAAGTTCGTTGGCCAGAATTTTTAGAGTACTCCAAGGGTTCAAATTTTGAAAATTTAGAGCGTTTTTTAAAAGTGATTTTTCTAAAAAAACAAAAAAACCGCTTTTTTTGAGGTTTTTGGTGTAAATTTCCATCTTAAACATAGGAACATAATATGGTATATTCGGAATCAGCGTGAAATTTCTTATCACCCGCCAAATCGGTCAATATCATTCTTTGAAAATTATTCGCTCTTCAACTCAAGCTGCATGAATGGGACTTTTTTTTAACTCAATTTAGGAACCTACCTATAAATCTATACTTACCCTGGCCGAATAACATTTCATTTTAGCCCCACTAAACTAGGCAAATACTTCATTTTTAGGCCAATACTAATACATCCCATAAACTCTTTGGGTCAACTAAAGAAAGTAAAAAGAATTGTTTGGAAGGAGCTGAAAACTGAGAATCAACTAAATACCCCACGTTATCACTATTAGGTATGGTTCAATCAGGCAGTGAACATATCGAGACATGGGGTATACCAACTTAATGACGTTCAAAATACAAAATTTGAAGAAAAAAAAAGAGAATGGAGAAACTTTTGGGAGGCAAATTTTCAAGAATTATTGATAGGTACCTACTTGATAATTGAAAAAATTTAAACTTCTCAAAAATTGATAATTGAGACTCGGATCTTCAAAAAATTATCAAATATCAATACTTGGGAATTTTTTCATTTTGATCCCTGATAATCGTATATTTTAACATAAAACAGTGAGTAGTTGGAATATTGGGAAGCATGCCTAAATATTCTAGGTTTTTTTAATTTTTTTTTTTTTTTAGCGATTTTCGCATTTTTTGGATTTTCAAAATTTGACCCCTTGAAGTACTCCAAAAATTCTGGCCAACGAACTCTTCATTTCTTTTGATATTATTGACATTTTGAAATCATTTAGATTTTTAGCTCGATTCCTCGGTCAGATATCGTCTGGAGTGACATATATGTATATGAAAAAGTGTTAAATTCCAGGAATCATTTTAGAATGATCTGAAACGGATTTCCATGAAGAAAAATGTCCAAAAAGTTGCGTTATTTAAATTTTGAAGCCATTGCAATAGCTTCATTTTCTTCGAAAATTCGCTAATAATTTTTTGATGATATTGGAGAGAAGTTGAGAATCTCAATTCAATCCCCGGTTACTCACCCTTTTGATCTGGCCAACGGAATACCTTTCGTTATCAACATAGCACATACACCGCTAATATCACATTTTCCAGGCACGTCACAACGAATGGAGGACGAAACGACCTGAACCGGAGATTCCACGGCCGCACTAGATTCGGACGACGGCAAGAGAAAGTCCAAAAGAAAGGATGAGTTCTTATACATGAAGTAATTCATGTACTATTAGAGGTAAAATTCTGGATTGTAAGAGTCATAAGTCTAAATAAGCGTCTTTGGAAGGTTAAAAAAAAGTACTCAGGTACGTTGAATAGCCCTCATAGGAATAAAAACATAAACTTACCAGTACTTACCTATAAGCTAGCACCTATATTGGATAAATGAGACGTCCTTAAAAGTTGCAGTCATGCAGCATGATTTGATGAGCAAATTTTCAAAGAATCATTTTAGCCGATTTGGTGGGTGATTCCTATAGTAAATTCTGCGCTGATTCCGAATATACAGGGGGGTTCACGGGAATAGACCTAAAAACAAATGGATATTTATACGACCATCGATGCTCAACCCACTAGTGACAACAAAGGGGTTGTCGGTGGTACCGAATGGCTTTTTCGTATTAAGTACCTATTCATATTCATGTAAAAAAAAAAAAAAAAAAAAAAAAAAAAAAAAAATAACAGGATAACCGAAACACAATCAAAATTTGTTTTGAAGTATAATTATTACATGTTACAAGGCACATAGTAAATTTACAACTGGGAGGTTCGGTTAATGATGGCGAACCTCAACATGAGAAAACTCAAACCGCCATATTCTCACAAACCTGTTAAATGAAGAGAATTCCAATACAAAATCATTGACGGAATCTTGTCACGTTATAAATGGTAACTCAATGATATGATACATCCTTATACAGACTTGGTATCACTCACCATACAAGTTCGCGATCTATACAAAAATCTCGATTCACGAACTTTACGAACAAAAAAAATACTTATTTAAGGATCACCTACTATAGAAACGGGGGTGACAATTTTGAATCGTCGATTGTCATTAATAATATTATTAAGCGAACCAATTAAAAACAAAGTTTTCGGAAATTTGTAGTCCTATGCAATCACTGACTTAAGCACACTAAAGTCGATAGTACCATCTACAGACAGACGTCGGGGGAAATTGGTTTTGGCACTAAGTACACCGTATTTATATAGTAATTTTCTCAATGAAAAATGTTCCCTGGAATAAACTGAACTGTATCAATTACTTCACTAAAATTAAAACATTGGTTTCTTAACGATATGTCGGTTTAATACATAGATATGGCGACAAATACTTTGTTCAAACGTTGAAATTAAAAGTAAAATTTTTATAACGATAAATATAGTGTTAAATCACGTTTTACGCTGATAACATTTCAAATTTTGTACGTAGGTACATAAATTAAAATTAAAATAAGAAATTCGTCATCGTTTCATTAGTCTCACGGACAACGTGAATTTATCTTTAAATAAAAAATAAACTTTGACGAATTGTTGGATTCTCAGTCAGTGTTTTTTTTCCCGTACATCTCAATAAACTAAAATCCTACGAAACTGGGACCCGATTTCATCGAAGGGAGCCAAAACTAGTTCTGAGGGTTCAGAAGATGGGATATCTACAGAACGAAGATACGGTTGACACAATATGTTACATGATATGTATACATATAGTTATGTACAAGGTGACGATACTATACAATCACTTAAAGACTATTCGTTTTATTTAAATAAGTATTATCTTTTAATGATTTTTCTTAAATATCGCTAAAAACATTTTTGTTCTCAACTTTTTTGAGCATTAGCGATGCTGTAATAAAAACTAGGAATTCGTTTTGTTTAATTTAATTTTTTATTTTTATTTTAGAAAATAACAGATTAACCTCGCAGTCGTTAGAAAAAGTAGAAATGAGAAAGTCTTAGAAAAAACTACTTGATTTATTAGGTTTTTGCTAAATAGTCAGAGATAATGAAAGAGTTTGCGTCATTTTAATGGCCAGATTTGTCATTCATTTATAAAACATACATATAAATGGTGAATAGGAATGTTTTACGCTCATTTAAAGTAGATGTGTTAAGAGGAGCTCTAGCTTAATGTGGGATTTGAACACGATTTTCTTCATAGTTCATCGAAAAGTGAATCACGGTAGAATCGGAGTTTCAGGAATAGTACCTGTCTTAAGTAGGTATGTGTTACCTTTAGGATACACGGAGGTACCCAGGTAGGTACTTGCGTTGGTGTTCATTTTAGGCATTTGAAAATAGGCGCCCCAGATTATTGAATAGAATCTAGGCAAGTTTTTCATCAATCATTCAGTGTCGATATTGTGCCCTGAATATTATTAACGACTTTGAAACTTTAAATTCACCAAGTTCGCATCGAATTTTGTTTAAGGGATCATTGGATTTTGTAGTATCTCTATTTCGAGTCTAGTATCTCTGGTACCTACCAGACTCGTGTGTAAAATTCAATTGACAAATTTATTCTATCAATTTAACACAAGTCCGGGAATTTTGAATCTCCACAAATCACAAGTACAAAATGGTAGTAAAAAACAGCAGCACAATAGGTAGAAAAAAATGAGTAAGTTTTTATATATGGTGAATTTTTTAAAATTAAATTTAAAAAAAATTTAATTTAAAATGCTAATTTAAATGTTAAATTTTTGTTGTTGTTGGCTGCTTTGAGATCAGATCAGATTCTCTGCTCGAAATAACATTTCTAGTGATTTACAAAGATCAGTTCGTTCTTGTGAAATAATGTTGTTGATTGTCATGGTTGATAGGAACTTACTGAAGCTCTAGAATCGGTCTGAAAATCCTCCATTATAATGCATAAATTAACATCTATTTTAACAACATTAATCATTATTTGTCGAAATACTGCAAACTTTTGTGATGTTTACTTGCAAAAATTAATACGGGTGCGTTTTTTGAAGGACAACCCCTTAGAAAGTACCTTAGGTACCTTAGAAAGTACCTACCTGATTCTTTGCACAAAAGTATCTATCTGTTTCAAAAAAAATTAAAAAAACAATCATTTAGTTTTCAGGAGGGGAGGGTATAGTTTCGTACCACTTTGTAATATTTTAATATGAACGTATACAGAAAAGAAATTTTGATATAGGTGGTACCTATTTTATTCATTATTGATTCTATCCTCAGATATAATAATCATTATTATGAATGATTTTGATAGGATATTTGAGAATTTTCGTGTTCAATCGACCACATAAGCCTAATAATTGTTGGAATGTAAGCTTGAATTCTCTCTTATTAATAAAACCACTATTTACTTTTAGAAGACATTCTAATAGAAGACCGACTTTTTCATTTCACGTTTCACCGTTTTTCAGAGACTACAGTAGTTATGTAGTATCTTTATAAAAACCCCGCAATTATTAAGAAAAATAAATAAAATTTATCAACAAAACAAAATAGGCGTCAACCAGTTATTTCCTGACATTTCAATCAAAATTCGCCTAGCAACAAATCATTCAACAAGAATCAACAAAAAGAGTCCGTATTTCTGTACATAATGCTGTAACTATACATTCACAGCCAAGGACTATAGTTCGTATTTTTTTTAAAAATCTATTTGATTCATTTTACAATATTAGTAGATGAAAATTGATCGTATTAACGGAAAGGAGGTGAATACGTAAATTGGCTAGGTATTGTAGGTTTCAAATAAAATTGAAATTTGAAAACCAACTCAAAGAGAAAAATATATATAAATATCGTAGATTACTTGGAGTATATACTCGACAAGATTTACATGGCGCATAATTAACCCTCGATGAAGTTCTTAAGATATAAAATTTTATTAGAGCCACGAGCATTGTCATTTGATGTTAATCATGGGCATTGAAATAATTGGATGGCGATTCGGCCAAATTGCGAGCAACAATTACAATTGCCTAGATTCGTAGGTACCTACCTACTATTAGAATACGGCAAATGTGTCGAGTAAGTTAGGTAGGTACCTTCACGAACGAAGTAGACTTGAATCTACACATATCTATTCTCACAGATTCAGCTGAAAACATCGTTTAAAAAATAAACTCTCAATACACGAAAAAATTGGAATGTTGAAAGAATTTTTACAGAAAAATCACTACTTTGACGGACATTCATTCACAATCGTATTTCTACGGAATGCAACGAATAAGGAGACTAAATTATTTATTCGGCTAAAATCAGTAATAGTAAACCACGAGAGGTGGTAATTTCATTGAAGATACAAAAATATCTTAGGAACGAAACATCTTATTGTTCAGACAGATCGCTGAACGAAAATGTCGAATTTAAGACAAGATTTGTCTACAAGGGGTTTGGTTCAAAATGTAGGTAGAATTTCCCTAGATAGGTAGAACAAGTGTGATTTGAAAATTCACTTGGAAGGATAACGACCATTTTTGCTTGACATTTTCTGTATTCTGAAGGTACTGGTTTCAGTAAGAAGAAAGAAAAAAACCTCTTTGAGCGATCTCCTCAACATCTTTAAGACAACATCTTCTCTTTGTGGGTTACATAATTATTGTTCACATCACTGATGGGCAAACGCCATTTTTCAATGAGGTAGGTACTCTTAGTTTACGTTGTAATATTGAGGCTCTCACCAATAAATTTCCATTTTCAACTGTCCAAGAAAGTACGGCCAAACTTCAGGTAACAATAATTACAACTAATATACAACTAATTTCCAATAAAAAATATCCTAGCAATTTCTTTATAACCCCTTGTTTTTTCAAGTTTTTCCACTTTAAAATTTTTTTCGTTTGTTCGAACTTGTCTCACTAAAATGACCATAACATCCTTAATATTGTCTATGTAAAGTAAAAATTGAGGATACCGTTGAAAAGAGCATAATATGTCCCAACAGATAGGCTGCCACATACATTTTTAAATCCGTAACTAATCAGGTTTTTTTCCGACCAAACTTCCGGGAGACAAATAAGCGTCCCGAGTCGATATGTCGGGACAACGGGACGAAACGGGACAAGTCCTCGTAAAACGGGACGTCTGTTCACCTTATATATTATACATATTTTTGAAGTTTTTCGGTCCATTGTTAGTTAGGTGAGTCTTAAGGACACATAACAGAGGTTTAGGTAGATGATTATCCTGAGTAAAAGAAAAGTTCAAGCAGAACTGGTCATCATCATTTTCGCTCTCCCTGATAAGCTTCTGCATCATCAGGCGCAGTAAATTTGCACATCACAACATGTAAATCACGTAAAATGGAATTTCAATTTCACCTAGTCAGGGACCTACTTCAATATTCCAACGTTCAAACACAGTTGGTGCAAGCAGATAGAGAATAATCAAGTATAATGATTACCTATTTTGACTTTCAAGAGCAAATTAATAATGTCGGTTCGACATTTATGATCACTGATTTGAAGAAAAAACATCAGTGAAGAATTTTCTTCAGGAAATGTATAATTCGATATGCACAATTTCGGAGAAGGGATATGACGTTGAAAAATCAGGTATCCAAAGAGGGGGGAAGTAGAATATTCCGAGGAGGGAAATTGTTCTTAGTTTAGAATGGGATTTTAAAGTTTGTCCGGTCAAAACGACTGACGCTTCCTTTTGGATTTGATGGCACGATGACGTGGGGGATGTGTGTCCCCTCCGTTTCACTATCTGAGCTTGGAGGGGTCGTAGTTGTCGAACCTCCATCGCTGCTGAGGCGCCGAAGAGTTGCACTCTTCCATCAGGAGCTTCTGGCGGTTGCTCGCGATGGCCAGACACTTTTTCGAGCTGCCGTGCTGGATTGTGTTCGTCTGTGAACGGACAGAGAGATGAGAGTTAAAGTGAGCTGATAGTTGAACTCGTTTCAACGAATTCGGAGCAATATTTAATCCTATTGAACGAGCACATCTTCTAATTAAGTATACGTATAGTATCTTATAGTACGTATAGTATCATTCATCTCGTGAACGCCTCGGTACCTACTGGCTACTTTTCTTCTAAATTTGGGCTAGCCTTGGTTACAGGGTACCTAACTACGAAACAGGCATCCCTCCACTGCGGGATAATTTGGTTTAGCGAATTTTGCGAAGAAAATGACTTCAAAATTTTACTACCTAATGCAAATTATTGACAATTTTCTTCATGGAAATCCGTTTCAGACCACTTTTTCATATTGTATATTACAGGGTGTACGCTAATAGGTGGTCCACCATTTCTATTTCCGTTGTTCCGAGGGGTAGAAAAAAACTTCAATTGGTCACCTCCCTTAACTTTTCACGAGGAATTCAACCATCACATGTTCGCGCGTCTCGCGCATTAAGTAACTTCGTTTTTTAAAATGGGAACCCCAATTTTTTATTCCAGATTTGGATTCTATGCAAAATTTCATGAAAGTTTGACTCCTCACTCGAAAATTTAAGAGCGCAAAAACGTGCGCGATTACGCTCTAAATGTGCCCTAAAAACAAGAAATCGAGTTTTTGCGTGTAGTGAACTATCAAGTAAGATTCACGATTTTAATGTGTTTTTCACGTTGAATAACGTGGTGATATTATGTTTTGGTTTGGCAAAAAATTTGCACAATCCAGAATTTTATTCACGTTATTCAGCGTGAGAAAAACACATTAAAATCATGTATCACACTTGATATGTAGTTCACTACACTCAAAAACTTCGATTTCTTGCTTTTAGGGCACATTTAGAGCGAAATTGCGCACATTTTTGTGCTCTCAAATTTTCGAGTGAGTGGTCAAACCTTCATGAAAGTTTGCATAAAACACAAATCTGGAATAAAAAAAGGGGTTCCCATTTGAAAAAAAACGAAGTTGATGCGCGTTGCGCGCATTTACGAGAGCGCGAGGGCTCGCGAAAATGTGATGGTTGAATTGCTTGTGAAAAATTAAGGGGTGTTACCATTTGAAGTTTTTTCTAATCCTCGAAACAACGGAAATAGAAACCACCTTTTAGCGAACACCCTGTATATGTAGGTATATTATATGACCGTGGTCGAGATAAAAATTCCATAAACATTTAAAATATCAATAATTTCAAAAGGAAGAATGTGTTCGTTGGCCAGCATTTTTGGAGTACTCCAAGTGGTCAAATTTTGAAAATTTCGAGTCAAAAATCGCTAAAAAACAGTGTTTATTTTAAAGGTTTTTGGTGTAAATTACCATGTTAAACATAGGAACATAATTATTATGGTATATTCGGAATCAGCGTGAAATTTCCTATAAGAATCAGCGACCAAATTATTCCTTGAAAATTTGCTCATCAATTCATGCTGCATGAATAGAACTTTTTATTGTGTTCGTAGATGAAACTCAAGCAAGTCCAACGCAGTAGCAAGTACCTACCTACGAATGGGACTAAATGAGTACCATACACTCGAAATTTGAGCAAAATCAAAATCGAATCAATAGATAAGTATAGCCCATAATGCTTAAACTCTTTACCGTAGGTATTCGAAATCTATCCTGACTTGGGCTCTTATCGTAATTATTGTTATTGCATGACGAGTTAATCAAAGAGTGATAGAGTTATGCATTAATAGTTTTTTCGACATCCTGAATTCCCCATTCTCGGCCCCATTTGGACAGGTTCTCCCCCATAATAGAGCAAACCCGTCCAGGGGCAACAATCAACCTCTCCTTCAAGACTTCTAAGTCGTGCGGGTCATTGCCTAACCATCAAAGCGAGACCAGCAAGTGATAATAAATACTCATAGGTACCTACCTACCGATAGAACTTAAATTAATACTACTTTTCGGCGAAATCAAGCGAATTTGTATAAGCCCTCCAATTTTGAAATCGCAAATACTCGTAGGTATTTTCAAAATAGGTAGGTACTGTAGATATTTATAAAATTGAGAATCCGCCCCTATGTCAGAGTCTCGTCGCGAGTAGCTGAACCGATCAAGATGTGAAGTTAATAATACCTATTTTGTCGACCCATAATTTATTGTGAACCGATAATATAATTTATTTATTATCATGGCCAAATAGAGTAGGTAGGTATTAATTTATTGCGGAATATCTATTATGGTTATATTTTATTGCCATTTCAAGAGGATCTCTACACGAAAGTTTATTACAGACGAGAAAAGGTTTATTGTGATAAATTACCTCTGGAGAGTAGGACCATACGCGACAACCCCATCCATGGATGAGGACCTAATCCATGGATTACTGGATTAGATAGCGTCAATAATAAAACCCTAGAAATTATTACCTGCGTATGGTTATTATTTTACCTTATAAGTTGTAAGTAACCCTTCTGACTAAAGTACTTTTAAGATTTTCTGTGGTAAAAATATTAGATAGGGTACCTACAAATCATAGAAATTCATGGACCGTCAGGTGTTGAGAAATTGAGAAATCCGTCAATCATTGGTGTTAGTGATGAAATTTATAGTGGGGCCAAGGAGGGAGGGGGGATATCCCAGAAATTTTCATCAAAATCGGCCGAATATTTTCGGAATTTCGCCTGTGACTAAAAAATTCATTATAGAGGTGAATAACATAGGAAATCAGGTTGAGGCCAGCCGCTAACAACTGCTCATAGTCGTTCGGCCCATAAGGGAGGCTTTAGGCTTGTAGACTATGTAGACCCCTCCTATGGTCAGCCGGCTATGACATTCATTGGTACCTAACCGACCTAACTCACTGAAAATAGACACAGAAATATTTAGAACCAAATTAGAATTGGAAAATTTTAGAATAAATTGTTAGTGATAGTTTTGATTTGGAGCGATACCTACCAACAGTTATGTGACTTCTTTCATGAAGATAAGGGGCCCAGAGAGGGGTGTCCTTAAGTTTTTACAATTCTTCTCAGCCAATTTTGATGCGGTTAACTGCATTTTTCTCGTCATTCAAATCTCGAGGGGTGTCAGCTATGCAATGTTTTACTTTCGTAATTTTGCATCTTCCAAGTCCTGTTTTGGAAGTTTAATTCGTTGAAAGGCACCTGAGGTCCTTAGAGAACGATAAATGAGGAAGAATGCCGTCAACCGCATCAAAATCCGTTGATAATTGGATGAGAAAATTGTAAAAACTGTTTAACCCTACCTACGCTATAATGGTAAATGAAGGAGGACAGGGGCGGTTATTCGTTTTTTAAACGTATTAGTCCCAAGCTGTAATGTTATAGTAATGTTATGGTAAGAGTTCCTATAAACTCTTCGGTAGTCGGGATTTGGGCATTTAGGAGGGAGGAAATTTTGGATGTACCCCCCTAGGGCTTAGTTAGGATCGTCTGAAACCTCTGTTTGCTGTTATAACATTTTAGGCGGATATTAAACGTCTTTTCTAACATGAATTCGTTAAAATTAATTTAATCATTCTTGGTTCGCCCGTTAAAAAACAAAACATTAAAATTACATTCAAAATTACATTAAAAACGTTAAAACATTACATTCCGAACGGATTTATGAGTAACCCGTTAAAAAATCAAACGACCAGCCCTTAAGTTCCCGTTCGTTACTCTAACGGCAGTTGTAAATTATCCACAGTTTTTATCATTTAATAATGATTAACAGGACCGTTTTTAATTTTTTTCGCGAGATAAAAAAGAGTTAAGGAGAAAATATCGCATCCTATGGAGTGTTAGGGAAACCAGGTGATTTTGTTTGTTTGTACTCGTATTTGATGTTAAGATGAAATGTTCGTTGTTACGCTTTGGAGTTGAATGACGTAAAACTAATCATTATTAAATGATCTGACTGTAGAACCGTAGGTTTACCGTCTATTTTTTTTGTTGCATTAGATGTAATGTAAGGACAAGATACTATGAAATGGGACTCTTAACTACGTCTAGTTATGTAATTATAATAATTTACTTATGCAAGTTTTGACTGAAACCTGATCTCAAAATGATCACGTCGCTCGAAGTTAGGAAACAGCTTCACTTTTTGGCCAAACTCGAACGAAAAACCTATTTCCCTTAACATGATCATAGTTGTTGCTTCTTGGCCCCGGAAACCTCCCAAATCGTCTACTGTGAATGCTCCCTGCGTATTTGAAACGGGTTTGGCGAATTTAAAAACTATATTATGTACAGAAACGTACAAAAATGATTTTTACTGTTCAAATGATGCGCGCGAAAAACAAACAGTATTGTTACATGCATATCAGGATCCTTCGTTTCCAACCGAGACGAAAACTCAACCTGTTAAAAACCGACGTATCGTATCTATCGTTTGATTTCCAAACGGGATTTTTAAATTTTAGTTAAAGAATAAACGGATCAATAAACCCTCTGGGTTTCTTTTACCCTGCCTGACGCTAGTGGATTGATATTGAGTTTAAAATTCACCTCGGGTATGTAGAACCAGAGCTGGTTACCCCTGGAGCCGTGGCAGGGGTACAGAATGACGTCTTGTCCCGCGTAGTCCAGGCAGGCTTCGTCTCTTCTGATCTCGCCTTCTTTACTCAACATCCAATACTGAAATTGAACGGGAACAAAAAAACAAAAACAAACCAAGATGAACCATTTATCGAGATTTCACATATAAACTATCTCATTAGACAGTCGAGTATGAAACGTGAAGCATTCTTGTCCATTTAGAGAATCTTTTCAAGAATTATACCACTAACACAAAACGAAAGCGTGGCGCACATTGACTAAATTAATAAATTGATAAAAACAAAGTCGCATAGACAAAAACGTCATCACGGCAGAATGATAATAATTTATCAACCAAAATAGTAGAAACAAGTCAAACATTTTTGTAAATAATACCACACACCAAAATAAGCTAAAATAATAATAAAATTATTTACACACATATAAATAACAAAAGGAAATTTGAGAAACAGCAGCCCCCACCATAATGCATACTAAAATTTAGGAAAGTTTTGAACAAAATAGGATTGATGAAGGTAAGGATGATTGAGGTTAATTTAGGTTTTTCGTGAGTCGGAACTCGGAAGGGTGAACGAGGAAGATATATACACATGGAAATATACATACAGAAGATATCGTCTGTTTTCTTTTTATACAAAGTGCAGCATTCAATGTATCGCTTCATGCAACGTCATTCGCACACAAACCACCTGTAGAAATTGCAGCAAAAGTGACATAATGGAATCATGTTTTGAAGCAGTTGAATAAAATGTGGCCCGGAGAGGTTTTTGCAATATTAATTATTTGTGTCACGGGGTGTAAGGGACACGGGTTGAACAACGTTAAAGGACTATCGATGGTCACCATCGAATGGAACATCGAATATCACCATTGATGATTCAAAACTATCAAACATCGATGAATTAAGGGTTATAATCATCTTCACTAATACTGTGATTGTTAGTTGCCGACCATGGACGTAGAAAAATCGTTCCATGGTTGGTAACTAAACGATTTGTGCATGAAGGGGCCACCGACTATCGATTCTCACAAAAAAAATCGACCACAGACCATCGATGGCGAAAACATCGAACATTGATGCTCAACTAGGGATGGGAAATCGGTAAAAAGTATCGATTTTTTAAATCAATTCAGAATTGGATTTACGTGATCGATTTTCTGATAAAATCGTCTTAAAAGTATCGATTTTTTCAAAAATCGATTTAAAAATTGGTTTAAAAAAAATTATTAAATATTTTCTTTTTTTTGATTAGGTACTGATTGTAAATTTTTTATTGAAGACATTTTTTATTCAAAAGATTCCACTAATCTGAAGGAAGTGAATATTTAAAAAATAAATAAATGAAATAAACAGGAAGAATTATAATAAACTACTCAAGTTTTCAGGTATGTACAAAACCTGTATAGGTCAATTCCTCCAAAATGAGCCATAATCGCTGGGATTAAACTACAAAAGTAAAATTTTTTTTGACACGGAAAATCGATTTACGATTTTTATGAAAATCGGTATTAAAAAATCGATTCGCGTCTAAAATCGGAACCTGAAAAATCGAAAAATCGGATTAGAAAAATCGATTTTTTGAAAAAATCGGAAATCGATTCCTCAACCCTGTAAGGGTTGGGATGATGGCCTATCTGATTTGCGCGATGAAGAGGTGGAACGATTAATGTAGATACACATTATTCCGTACACTTGGTAAATTTTAGTAATGTCATAAATCATGAACACCGTTGTGAAACCTTGTTTCTTAAGCGATGTGTCAACGAATAAACACCTTCCGACAGTCCCCATCAAAATGGGAGTATCACCTAACGGACAGAAAATAATGTTTGTAGCTCTCCTCATCTATAACACTAAATGCACTATGAACTCACTCATTAGTATACTTGAGTAGTCACAAGGAAAATGTACCTATTTATCCATTTTTGCTACTATGTTTTCTCCATTACGATAATTTATTATTTATTTTTCAAGAAATGAAGTAGTGGTTTTACGAAGTTTGGCTGGGCAACAGTAACAGAGCAACCTTCCTTACCCCTATCCTCAATCCTACCAGTTATCTACTGTATTGTAAGTACCTACTGAACCAAACACCATACTTGTACTGGAGTAAGGATCTTCATAAAAATTGCTAATAATATCATCCAAGAGTTGACTAAAATTCAAAATATATTGTATTAATTTTAATAATACTACTCAACAGGAATATTTATTAAAGGGAGTCTAAACCACTCCTAGCCACACTTGAAAAAGTAGGTGGGTAGGTGTTATCCAAATACATAGTTTTGATAAGCTTCGGTTGAGCATGTTTTTCTTTTGTATTAAAACCTTGATAAGCATGGATGCCATGGAGTCTTTCGGGTATTTTAAGCAGTAAATGCATAAAAGCAGCCAAGCTCAAGCGAATTTTCGACCGTAAGCGTTAACAAAGAAAATTGTCAACCAATAATAATCAACATCAGTGAATTTCGAAAGTTGCTCGGCACAATGTACAATATACTATCTGTGATAGATAGCAATTGTTGTTCTTTCTTGAATAAAATATTAGTAGGTAGGTAATTTGACTTTGAACAACTTGTTTGTCAAATTTCTGTCAAGCGATAGACGAACCTAGGTACGTTTGTAAATCTATAATACCTAACTATCAATAGTAACACCCGTCTAGGTAAAAATATTCGTATCTGAAGGTGGAGGTGATTCGTTTACTAACCAACTTGAGGAGTAGGCAGGTAGTTTCCTAATTAGAGAGTTAGACTCCATTAGTAGTCATAGAGTTACAAACAATCTCTAATCAACAATCAAATCTCTAGTCAAACAACTCTAATATACAAGCATCGAGAGCTGCCATGGTGGACCGTCAGTGAATTGTACCTTACACTTTCCAAATTAAATTGGGTGACGGTTTTCCAATTCCAATTAACAGACAGCGATGTTACGGTTTCCCCAACAAATTATCAGGGTTTCAAATCCAATCAAGAAACAGTTCAATTATCACGTTAAATATAACATAAAATACTCTTCGAAATGGAGACGGTAAATTAATAGCTTCCTCGTGTCCAAGAAAATGTGTAGGAAATCGGATGAAAACTGTGGCTATTAGGGCTGTATCAACAAAATTTAGTGAATCCCACGTTAGCACATGCGCACAGTACCCGGGCCTCGCCTTCATATTCTCTGAAAATGTGGGCGAAATTGAATCAAAACTGTGTAAGTTATGCCTGTTTGACGAATTTCACGTTAGCGCATGCGTATAGCCGTGGAAGTTATGGCTGTAACTAAGAAATGCGAACAGACAGACACGGAACCAAATTTGTTAAGGAAGTTATAAAACGAAATAATAAACCGAAATGTGAGTGGAAATTTCAATTTTGGAGGACAAACATTTTTTCGGTCCCGAAAGTGAAAACAAAGCTTTTGCTATCTTCGGTAGGCTCGGAAGCAACATAACATATAAAAAATATAAAAAAAAATAATAATAACGAAACAATGAAATAAATAATAGTAAAAAATCGATAAATACTCGTAAATAGATTAATAATAGGTAAACCCGGATAATTTGATTCCGGACACCGCTAGGTAAATCTATTTCGAAACCCGCATTTTCTTCAGTAAGCAACTTGAATTGTGGAAATCGTACCAGGTACCTACATACCTATAATATACGTAGATAATGTACTTCCTTAGGAATCTGCCTGTTCAAAAATAAGGGTAGGAAACCTAGAACTCTTGAAATTTAGTGTCGTTAGGAAAAATAGGTTTACTCCATGGCGCAAAAAAACAAATCATTATTAATAACAGGGAATTTTTTTGGGAGATTTATATTAAAATTGCGTTATTTCTGTGCCAACCTACTTATCTGGAAACTAAATTTAATCTGGAAGGCGGCCTAGCCTACTGTTGTTGAAGCACGATGGGTATTAAATAAATTTTGCAAATTTTGCTTTTCATCGTTCAATTCGTGAATGTCATGTTTTTTATTCTTTCTCCCCACTGCTATTCCTATTGATGGAATAATACTTATCTAAGCTTTAAACTACCCGAAAAGTGTATCCTCCTGCAATCGGGGCCGAGTTCACCAATACCCTTTGATTAAAGCGTCAAACTTCAATGCTATCCTAAATTACGAATGAACGGGTGGTACCGTCCAGAGGTCATATCGTTGAAGCACCATAAAACACACTAGGTTTGCCTTCCCAAAACACCCGTAAACACTCTTCCCCATAAAAATCTCGCGTTGTTCTGTTCCCATTAAAGTCCTTGTCATTTTTTTTTTAATTTTCATTTCAAAGTGATTTCGTACCTACATACTTAATGAATTGGCACCCCAGTAATGAATCATCGAACGCAACATGAGCATTTGTAACGCTCATTGATTCCTCTTAGATGGGTCGCTTCTCCTTCGATTCTAAATGAGGATTTCCGTTTCATTATAAAATGCTGTAAATATTTACAAATACCTACTCCATGACAATATAATTTTAAGATTGCTGTGGTATGGATAGAACATTTCCTTCTGGGATTCATTAATGGGTTTCAGTCGGTTGTTGTAATTTTATTACTTCTTGGTGGTACAGTTTCGCTGATACATTGTTAGCTTCTTCAGCCAGTCAGTAGTTATCATTATAATGTAGATTTTTCCATATAATATATGTAATCGTTGCATATAGGCAGGTGGATAGTATACCACTTGGTCTTCTATTTTTGAGTACTGATAGGTTATCTATGTGGTAGGTATGATCCTTCATTTCTTCTACTAGTTTTGAGTCCATATGTATTTCGTCTCCTTCAGACGGTGAGTGAGGTGAGTTTGTCTATAGACCATTTGACCTTGTGTTTCCTTTTTGGAGACCAAATCAAGGGTGTGGTGTGAGTGGTTTCTGTGGGTACCAATCTCACTTAGGTATTCAAAAAGCATTTAATACCAATCAAAGCATCAATAAGCATTTAATTTTTTATTTTATTTTAGAATTTAATTTTTTTTGGTTATATTATCACAAAATAGGAGGAAACTGTACCACCAAGAAGTAATAAATATTACAACAACCGACTCCAAACCCATTAATATAATTATAGTTAGGTACATATTTGGTTGAGCATTTACTTCGGGAAAAAATACTCCGTCAGAACAGAGAACTCTTATGTCAAAATCAAGACAGCTTCGGTTAATTAAGGACTTTGGCAAAACTGTGTATTCCAGTGTATTCGATGATACGTCTTTCGGTTAATTCCATCCACTACCCCAAGAAACGAAACGGTAGGTTTCACTCTCACCGATGTTATATGACTCAAGGTTTCTGCCGCAAATCATAATTTCTCGAGTGAAATCGGCCCAGAATCTAACACAACTGATAATTTTACAACTATATAAATATGCGATACTCAAAAACCATTCCCAGACCTTGTGTATGTCCCATACGGGCGATTCAATGCCTCTAAAGTCACTACCGCTACTGACAGCCCACACGCCTCCCAAGAAATTCGACAAGAGTCGGAAAGAAAACGAATTGTAGTGATTTTCTGATGTTGTTGTGTTGGTGATGGGTGCTCTACCTGATTGCCTCCTTGCTTGTGGCATGGCCAAAGTCCAACGGGCTTGTGGAGTTCATCCGGTTTACATGAAGAGTCGATGCACTGCCCTGATGCATCGTTCCTTATCTAGGTAACACATGAGCAATGTACAACAATATGCACCAAAAATGAAAAATCAAAAAACATACTTAGGAGAAAAGGAATGCGAGGTGTTCAAAATATACACGGGAAACATAAATAGGTTATTAACAAGGTAAAAATGGTAGGAAAACATATTTTTCCCCCATTTCAAATCAAGGTTATTTAAAATCAATGTGGTTTGACAGGCTCAGTGATGATGGAAGTGGGGTGTGATGGCTTGTTTCTCAGATTTCCCTTTGTAGATCGGACGGCCAACTGACATTCATTGGGAAGAAACTTATAGGTAAATAATAGTAGTAGCACTTAACTATATTGCAGCCCAAAAGCAATTCCAAAGCAATATTGTATGCAGGATATTGCAAAATGCAAGTATGAACCCATCGTGACGGGGAACTAGGTTTTTTATGTGTACTGAAAGCATGAAGCAGCGAGTGCTATTGACGCCCTAATGAGTGGATTGTTAACATTTTTAATCAATTAAAATTGAACAAAATTTGTGTCCTTGGAATTTTCTGAACAAGAAAAATGATTGATACAAAAGGTATAATTGCAGAGATGGATTTGGTCAAATCATGGCTCAGATATATATTTTGCATAAACACAGTAAGTAGGTTTATAAACGACAAAAAGAATCCATTTTTAGCGGAATCTAGTTAGCAGTGGATTCTGAAACATTTTCCCGCGCTCAATCGGGAAATGCCTTCAGAATCAAGCAAAAATGTCTCCTTTCCACTGCTTTTGGCTCCAAAACTTGGCGGTGTGATCCATAACTCTCCACTTTCATGAGTCAGTGTATTTCAAATTTTCTGCCAATTGCCAAAGTTGAAGTGACCACCAACACTTTCCACATTCACTCGTTTTTCGAGTTTCTTCAAAAATTGAAAAATCGGACATAGACATTTTTGGAATCCACCGCCTCAAGTGAATATCCCAGGACTTTGGTGGGTAGTTTTTGAGTTGGCCAAAAATATAGTCTATTTGTGAAGGCACTCAAACGTGTGTGTTCTTTGTACTGACCACGTTTGACTCTTCTAACAGTGGTATTTCATTAATGTTTCCACGGTACCGATTTACACGAAACGAAATCTTCCTTTGCTAAAATGCTGTTCATCATGGATATATACGGTTCTTTACTTTCGTAACTAAATTGACTCGGGAGGCAAAGGGTTATTTCAATCGCCATGAAAGAGAATTTCTCTAACTCAGCCAGGATAATAGGTTACCAAAACTTTATGTCAGCCTCCAAGAAACCTTTTGAATGAGAGTGAAAAGCCGACTTGTCTTGAATAATAAATGTCAGAATAAATGGGCAGAGGAGCCTACCTATTGTTCTGACAGCAATGGATTCTGAATTTGGACACCACACCTGCACTAGCCTTATATATTTTGTTGAAATAGTGGAGTGGATTTGTAGGAGTTTGCGTATAGCAAGAATTCAGGGTCATTAAGTGACAGACATAAAATACGAAGGAATTTTATGGCGAGTGATCAAATGTTTCGTCTAGTTTGGTAAACCTGGAGAAAGAAATTCTGCCAATTATTGGGTGGGAGCCTCATACTTTATAACGTGGAAGTACGTTGGTATAAGATTTGATCGGGCTATGGCAAATTTTCGCATTTTATGGACATATCGTCGATCCGATCGCAATAAAATTTATAGCCTAACTAATCTTAAAATTTGAGCGAATTCAGACCGCTAAGATTTCATGGATACCCACGATAGTGCATCCGCAGTGGCTGATATTGGTGCCAGCAAATGAAATTTATTGGTTCCTGGTTATATGCCGTTGACAACACATTCTAACATTCGTGCACGTACAGTAGCTAGTATTTCCTGTTTCCGCTACAATAATAGCTACTAATTAGATAGGTACCTAACTAATTTTGATGAGATTCAGTTAAGAGAATCATCTTGAGGTCAGTGCACGCTCAACTAAGTTTTGCGCATGCCCAGACGCCACCTTCGTGCTGAAGATGATGATATTCAAAGGGGACCACCCAAGAACTGACCAGTATAATCCTCCAATATTATCAACATCGGGCGTACCTACTATAGTTTTGGTGCCTTACAAGGATTGACCATTCATAGGCGTTCATACTCACAGGCAGATACACCAAATTATTCCAGAAATCATCTAAACGTGATATGCGAGCTAAGTTTTGATTTTGAAGCACACAAAGTTCTACTTCTTGCACGGAAGCCAAAATACGTCAAACGGCGCCCACGTCCTACCTCACCTTGAGGACTGATCGGGCATGCGAGATCAGCATTTGATCTAAACCAGGAACATTTTGATCTAAACCAGGAGCATTTAGATCTAAACCAGCATTTTCATCCTTGACATTTTGATCTAAACCAGCATTTTCATCCTTGACATTTTGATCTAAACCAGAAGTCATTTTGATTCAGGTGTCATTTGAGTCATTTTGATCTGAACCAGTCATTTTGATCTAAACCAGAAGTATTTTGATTTAAACCAGCATTTTGATCTAAACCAGGAGTCATTTTGATCCAGAAGTCATTTGAGTAATTTTGATCTAAACCAGTGATTTTGATATAAACCAGGAGAATTTTGATCTAAACCAGGAGTATTTTGATCTAAACCAGCATTTTGATCTAAGTCAGAGCATTTTGATCTGAACCAGGAGCATTTTGATCTAAACCAGCATTTTGATCCAAGACATTTTGATCTAAACCAGGAGTAATTTTGATCCAGGGGTCATTTTAGTCATTTTGATCTAAACCAGTCATTTTGATCTAAGTCAGGAGCATTTCGATCTAAACCCGATTTCAAAGACTCTTTTTCCTCGTAGTTAATAAAAAATATGCCATACATTGGTATGGCCTCTAAAACATTCCGTTTCGCAGCCGGGAGTCGAACTGATTCAGGCGAAAAACGCTCGGCCACGAGAAATGTTCGAATTTGTATTCGATAATGTCGATTAAACCTTTTTTCAACTTTGTTGGTTGACTGAGACTTGAACCTACCGAGATAAGAACCTAGCAACTGCCTCTGTCACCCACCCCACATTAATATAAGCCAGTAGACCATTGGTTACATCTTGGTATTTCAAACAAGTCATAGATTTGACCAAACATCTTCTTAGGTATAAACTTCAGGTACAACACGAACGTCGTTCTGTGGGTAAATGGGGAAATATGAATTCAGTTGGCCATCCTGTCTCGAATAATGTTTCTTTTCTTTTGTAAAAATGAGAACCTGATTTCCACCGAGCTTGTGGCACGGGTATAGGCCGACTGCCTTGTGAAGGTTGGTTTTCCTGGCCGGGGAATCAAGGCAGGTGTTGGCACCGTAGCCCAAGTTCCTCACCTGCGTTTGTCCAGCGGAAAATAAAATAGAATCTTTTTGTTTTTCAAATGAAAAATCTATAAAGGATGGAATAATATTCATAATTTTAGATGAGGAGGTAGAATAGAGTTAGGACATTTGGACAGAGGAAGGGAAATACAAGAGGTAAATTAATACTCAATAATCACATCCCAATTCCAGATTATCATGAAAAAATGCTCCGTATTTAGTACGGAGGGAGGAACATGGAACATGCCTTTAATTCAAAGTATGGATTTGTTCAAGGGTGCGATACTTATTATGTTTGAAGCAAAAATTGCTTGAAGAGGGCGTAGATGCTGAACATTAATTCACTATAAATTAATAACAAACATGGTGTAGAACTAAATTAGTATTTTTATGTACCCTACATCTTATAGTAATTCAAACTAGTTGACTTCGCTTAGTATTATAACATACCTAGAGTATAATTGAATCATAACATCTATTTAGTTATCGTAAGATGTTGTTGTGAAATGATAGTTCAAATAAGGCGCGTACCTAAGTAGCTCCTCACTTAACTAAAGAGGGAACCCCCCTCTAACTTGAAAAATAATAAAATGATTTAATTTTGACGCCAAAGCAGACATAACTACCATGGACGTTATTGTGGGGGGATAGCATTACCTCGCCAGATGCCACGGCGTCTCCAGGGATGAAGAGTTCTGGGAAGACGCTGTCCAGGTACCACTTGAATGACTTGCACCCCAATTTATCTCTGAGGGACTTGCGAGAACTCACATCGCCGTAGTCACCCTGAAATTCGAGATTAAAATGGAACATTAGAAATATTGAGACAGAATGAAGGTAGTCCATTATATGGTTATTACAGGTCAACATTTCATTAAGACTAATACAACAATATTGGAAAAAGGAATATAATGGTTCAATACAAACATCCCCCCCCCCCACCTTAGAGGGGACCTCCACAAGGCACGATAACTTCACAATTACTGTGATACCAATAGGTACAAATTGGAACTGACCAAGTCGTTGCCGATCCTCATGTAGTAGTACTTGGCGTACTCATCCATCCAGACTTGCGCGAGTCGGACGGAATTTCGCTTGAGGACGTTGACTCCTGCTTTCCACCTATACGGCGACCGCTTCCTAAATATGTGGCCGACGTGAGAGCAGGGGACGATCTCCAGGGTGCCACCGCACATCCAGGTCTATGAACAGCCAAAAACAGTCGGGAAGATGAGAAAGAGGTTGGAAAAGTACTCAGGGGGTTTGATGGACAATTGACGCATTAAGTGATACTGAGTGACTGCTGATTGCGTTTTAAATTACTTTGAATGAGAGTTCGAGGTTCTCCCCTCCCCAGATGTCAAATCCTGAGTCGTAGGTGCCGAGTTTGATGAAGAATTCTCTGTCGATTGAGAAAAGACCGCCGGCCATCGTGGGGCTGTGGACGGGCTCTGCAGCGTTCTTGTGCCGCTTTTTCTCCCTGTCAGGCACCACGTGCCAGTTGAACTGCAAGTAAAAATCACAGATACAAAAGGGATAGTGGTAAAAATAGCAGATAGTAGAATTGGTAGTAAACATTGGATTATAGTCAGTTTCGGACAGACATGTGGAAATTTTGAAAGGGGCTGCCTCAGCGAAGGAAATGATGGAAATCACTGAGCAGGCAAAATCTTTTTAAGAATATTAGACTGAGGAAAGCTTGAAAGAACGTGTATTCAAACGGTGTGGAAACGCTTGCATACGAGTCTACAACACATTGGGACATCTTATGTCTTTAGTACCCACCACCACCTCCCAAATGTCTTGAAGAGGCTCGATCAAATCATCGAAACACCAGCTCAATGAAATCATCAGAACTTAACAAGCGGTTGCAATCATGTTCACAATATCAATGATTGAGAATGGTCACCTGAGTGTACACAATTCAAATAACCATGCTCATAACTCAGCTTGTTGGCCACGCACTTCTCAGTGGTTAACATAATATATGGTTGGATAAATCGAGAGCTTTCGAACGAATGGTCAACGAATTTTGTGGGATGAAAAACGATGGAGTACCATTTCCCTAGCAACTCGGTTGTAAGCGGAAGTCATCAGAAAAATAACCGTAACGCTTTTTCTTAACGCTTTTTGCTTACGCTTTTAACGTTTATGTGCCAGAGTAAAGACATAAAATGTCAAAAATAGCAGTTAGAAGAAGATAGTAGGTATGGTAGAATTGATTGTGTTATGAGGAAAAAAATGAAAAATGAATTGACAAATTCGGGAGCCAAACAAGGGATTCAAACCCAAGACCTCTCGCTATTCAGGCGAACAATTGTACTACTAAACTACAATTTTCCACGGGGGAAGGCAGTGAAGAGGCGAACGACAGCCCTAAGAATTAATAGCATTGTGGTTTTCTAGAGTAAGAACTGAAATGAACTCATTTGAAGTTGTTGGGTAGCACGGTCTTTTCAGCCTCTTGCTCTGGTGTATCATTTCCAGTTCCTCCGTCGGTTGCTTCAACCCATTTTAGTTCAAGTTGTGATACCATCAGCTTCTTAGCTCAACACAGACAAATTGTTATGGCATCACCGTTCTTCCGTTTCCCCCAAAACTCATAGGCAACTCAAACTTGTTCGCTCGGGTTCTTGATAACGCCCTCTGCGACCGCGAAACGAGTTTTCGACACATCAAACAAGTTTGTTATTTCGAGGGAACCTGCGCCACTCGAGTCGACTGATGAGCTTTCAACCCCCTGAAATCGATCTCCGCATCGCTCTGAGAAAGGAAACTTCATACACGTTATTATACCTCCCTAATGCCTCTACTCCCGGAGTTGTATCTTTCCCTTTCCTACACTTCCTCTTTTCCTAAAGTCGAAAATGAGGTAGGTACAACTTGAGTTAGAGCACTCGGCAAAGCCATTGCGGTCGTAATGTGAGGGTCGGTTGAACTCTGAGAGGACACTGTAATTTCGCGCCACCGAGACCTCCAGATGGTGGGGTAATTACTAATACATATGTGCGGCGTTTTAACACTCGGATATTGAACTTCGCGGTTTTCGATGTTTCCAGTCCAATGATCAACACGCAAAGAAAAAGTTTGAATCTAAGGAAAAAGCTAACTGGTAGCATAAGGAAAAGATAAAGAAATGGATAATTTCAAGGGTAGAAAAATCATCGAAGATCTGTTGGTGATGAAGATATACATATATGTATCCGGAATCAGCTCTAATGTTTTGTATGAAATGATTTTTTTTTCCGACAGTGTAACGATTTTTTATTGAATGAAGAAAGAAAGGTTCTTGACTCGTATTTTGCCATAGGTTCCAAAATTTTCTTTTTCTTGTCGGACTTCCTTTCTGACGCCGTCTCGTCTTCTAGTGTCTCAAAAGGGGAAGTGGAGCTCCGTCTTCGAGACTCAGACACCTTGCTTCTCTTCTGGAGCCCCGGAGACGTAGGGATACTGCTCTTATCACCGAGAACTGGATTTTCGCCTTTACGCATCCTGCTACCACTGATGTGGGATCCCATTTTTCCGCCAACGTGTGCGTTAGTCTTTTTTTAAACGCTCCGAATTCTTTATGCAAAACTCCCTCACAAGAGCAGATCAAAGGGGTGAAGGAACCACGTAGGTCTTCGGCTGCTTGGTCGTATTTTCGGTGTTTGGCTCGTGCAGCATCTCTGGAGACAACAGTCCAGTCCTGAGACGCGTACGAAGTGGCGTCTGCATTTATGATGCGATTGTTCAAGTACGCCACTCACTCTCTCTCTCCCACAGGCCTGAGATCGCCATGTCAGCTATTAAGGCGGGTGTCCCGTTTTCTGCCTCACGCATGATTGGTTCAATTCCAACCCTGTCCCATGCTAAACTTGCCAGTCTAGCACATTCGTTGCTTGCTGCATTGTGCCCTTGGATCACCAGTCCTTCTCTCCTGCAGTTTAGAGCATGTGTAGTGTCCATTGCCTCCCCACAGCCCTCACAGGACGATGGTAGGCTTCTCACCTCTTGTCCATACCTTAGAGCGAGTGCGTCTACAAACTGGCTGCGAGAGAGATCAAATTGTCTGCTGCCAATGGGAGAACTGTCAGCCATTGAGATGCCTTCCCTTCTACCATCCGATGTATGGATCGCTGTTGCCTTGATGGTAGAAGAGCAATGACTTCTTGGCTCCTTGTGGCAGCCAGTTTGTATGAAATGAATGTTTGTTTTTTGAATGAAAGAATGATGAAACGAATTGAAAAATAATATTATAAGATCATATTACAAGGTCAAAACTACAACTTGGTTGAAATAGCTCTCCTTTGGAATCGAGCACGAAAAAAAATTTTTTAACC
>JAEMON010000005.1:21616311-21644299 GCA_030264115.1 Lygus lineolaris
ATTTGCAGGGTTTTTAATGCTAAGATAGCTAAGATTGTTAACCTGCAGATTCCAGTCGAAACCGCCGACGTTGACGACCCCCGAGTCCCTCCACATGAACTCGAGCGTCTTGTCGTCGATGACGTCGATAACCGGACAGACGACGGTGGTGTTGTCGCGAGCGATGCGGTCGAGCAGCGGCTCCAGCCAGCCCGTGGCGCACTCGCAGTGGCTGTCGAGGTAGGTGAGGACGGGGGCTGTCGCGTGTCGCGCCCCCAGCAGCCTCGCCCTGATCAGTCCTTCCCTCTTGGACGCCCGCACGATCTTCACCTTGGGGTACATCACCATGTACTCGTCCAGCTGTCTCTTCAAGTGAGCTGCGAACAAACAACAAAGCATTCCTGTAAGGCATATGTGGGCAACAACCGGCCAGCTGTAATATTTGATCCGGACCGCGAGACATTTTGAAATTTACCGATTTCAAAAAAATGGAAGACTGTTTCAATTTATTAGCTACTCCAACAAAAAGTAATGTACAAAATGCTCCAATACACTTGCAAATGGAGTTGATCGAGATTCAAGAAAACTCACTCATAAAATCTAAATTTGAAGACGTGGATTTGTGCGATTTCTACAAAAAAATACCTCGAAGAAGACCATTTTCCGCAGCTTAGAAAATTCGCAAAAAGATTGATTTGTGAGTTCGGCAGTACTTATAAATGCGAACAGTTCTTTTCATTTATGAAAGTTAATAAATCAAAACATCGTACAAGGCTGACTGACGATCATTTGGAAAATTCTTTACGTCTTTGTATCAGTATTAATCCAAACATCGATGGATTAGTTTCACAAATTCAAGCTCAAGTGTCTCATTAATTTCGGTGTCGCAATTTAACTTTCGTAGTTTGTCTCCAAATTTAACTATTTAATTATAATGTTGTACCTTCCTATTTTTTTCATTTCATTTTGTTATTTTAATGAATTGTATTATAATAACATTGTCATATTATTTCATTTCTGATATCTATCGCTAAAAATTATGAACACTATTTTAAAATGTACTACTTTTAAACGCGTCCCGCGAACGTATTTTCACTCTAAAGTTTGGCGCACAACCTGTCAAAGGTTGTCCATATACCTGCTGTAAGGTATGTGGGAAAAGTTTTAAGATTTTCCTTCCAAAAGTACCTACCTATATAATTTTTAGCGTATCATAACAAATAACACAAAAATTAATTTCTACAAACGTCCGGCTAAATGGATTGAATCCTAATTAAATCAAGAGTCTGTTGTTTTTCGGAATCCGATTATCTTTTGAATGGCTGCACCGATTTCCCCGGATTTCCTTCCGGTACCCATGAGGGAATGTATCAATGAATAATAGATTTATTTCCATACGATTTACACTTGCTAGTTGTATACTTTGTGTGATGGAAACTACCCCTCTCTTAAATGTGCCAAGTTGCATGTTGAATTACATTAGTATCCAACATTTTATTTTTGTACCTATTATATAATTATGCTGAAAATTTTAATTACCTATACAAAAACAATGAATTCAATTTAACGATGATTTAATTTAAATTACAATAATTCATTTATCAAAAGAAAGGAAAGATAATTTTTAGGTTAATATTAGTAATATTATATCATACCACATAAATATACCATTTTTAGGTACTATAACTTAAAAATACTGGTCGTCATTGCTTTGTATAACGATACACTCACAGAAATGAGAAACGAAAACAAGGCTTTCTGATAATATGAAGAACTGCTAATGGAGTTTGGGTGGACTAGAGAAGCTGGAATGGCACGTAAGATATTATGCTAACTTATGATAGAAATGTTGGGTAGAGATTGCAAAAGGCATGCTGGTTAATGGTAAGACTGCTTGCGTCGGTCATCAGTCTCATTATTAGGGTATAATTTACCAGTACCGACAGCAGTAGGAGCAGTAGAAGGTAGTTGTTCGGGCAGTAGCTTCCTTGACAACACAGAATGGTTAGGTAGCTTCAGAATCCATCCGTTGAGTCAGCTGCGTGACTCCAAAAAACTAAATTCTTCCCTATTTAACCTACGATGGTGGAATTTGAAATGTAGTCTTTCAGGGACCCCTGGAAAAGTATGACAACGTGGGAAGCTAATTCAATCAGCTGAATGACCCCAGAGCTAATGAATTAACGGCTAAAACCTTATTAAAATGGCCTGAATCCAGCTCTGAAACACGTCGCTCCCGACGCACTGCGAGCAGCACCGGTGCTGGTGATAACATTTTTTTTAATTACCGTTTGTCTGTCTGTCTTTCCATCCACTGTACGGAAGATTTCAACGTGGTTATCGCAAAGCGATAGTATAATTTTCCAGCCAGGTCACAGTCTATAAAAGATGTCGTAAACCCCCTTACGTCATCGCAGAAGTGGTTCTCTGTGACTGTGATCCAGTAAATACGTTCGTGAACAGGAAAAATGAGACAATAATTAGACATATTAGAAAATTAGACAAATACATGAGGTATATGACAACTCTTCCCGTGAAATTCGGACATGATGGATCCAGTGAAAAGAAACTTGGACTAGTCGTGTTGTAAACAAAAAAGGAGCCCACATGCTCTCGAGCCCCACTCTGGTCTTAAATTGAAGGTAAATAAAGTTACTACAACTTCATTTCCAAAGGGTTTTTTTATGTAGGGTTGGTTAATTATGCCAATATTTTGCTCAAATGTAGAGCGTAAGTTAAAATTTGCACTTTTTGGAAAAATGTCCTTAACTTTCCAGGACTGTATCTTGGTACCTCCAACAGCTACCGAGCTCCACCATAGCCGTAATTGTAGCAGACGTTGTCTTCCTTAAAAAAGCTAGGTGACTCATTTCGTCAGAAGCGTTTGTTAGAGATTTTTTGGCAAAACACTGAAAAAATTGAAAACATTTCGGGGTTTTTTGGATAAATTTCCGGTCACACTTTTTCAGGGTTGCAAATCTGGCTTTACAGTATCTGGGTGGACCCTAACGACGTATGCAAAAATTAAGTTTACCTTAATTATTTCAGTGTGGGATGTACGATAAGACTGGCCTAACTACCTAGACCTGAATTCAGCTATACCAAAACAATTTTGGTGTGATGGCCGTCGAAATTTTATTATTCCGGATAAATAGCTGTAGAAATGGACACAACTGCCTTTTGTAAAACTCGATGCGGCGCAGCGCCAGTGCCTTTTGGTGATTTCGATGAAGTTTCCAGATTGTGAGGGTTAATTCCCAGATAGTACCTCACAACATTTGTATCGCTCTCGAACTCTCCTACTATCCACATGGGTTATGGCAACGGGCTGGTTTTACGTAAAATCAGCATAGTGATGACAATGACAATACTGTTACCGATAAAATATGCTTGAACTTTGACTAATTCAATCAAACCTTGGAATGCTCTTTCAACAGAAGTTTACTCTAAAATTGAAGAATAATTTGACTTGTTGAGCCGTAACGGGAAGAAAATTCCATCGATAGCATCTCACCCCTCGAGAGCTTGTAGACTAAACGTATTGAAATGTCGTTAACCGGATTCCCGACTCAATTTGCCGATCTTAATCGTTCTTTAGAAGCCTCTTTCCCCTCCCACAGATCGATCCCAGACGCTCGACTGAATCTAATAGGTCTCGCCCCCTCGCACAAACCGGAGGGCCTCAGCAGCTGTAACCGAGAGTCGGATGTAACGATGATGTCAAACGGGTCACCTAATTGATCTTGTGATAGGGTCTAGGAAATCGCTTTAGTGGCCGACTACCCCGTTGGATTCATATCCCGCTCCGCGAGGCCCAATCAGACGACGGGTGTCTGAGGGTTAATTTGATTGGTTGCCGATAGGAGGTCGGTAGAACGCGATGCGACGGCTCAACCAACTCCTATATCGCTTAAGCCTTTTGCTCTTCTTTCTTCTTTTGGTCTCACCTCCCAGACGGAGCAGAATTTACGACGGTATTGGATGTTGTCAAACTTAGGTTGATATAAAAAAATTAGAAAAATAGTCATGAGCAACTAGTATTGCCAAAATAGGTACATAGAGTGAAGAGACTTGAATTTGAAAGACAAACCATGCTATAAATTTCAGAAAGCTAAATTCTCGCAGAATCACTGAGATAATTGTTTCGCATTCTTATGGAATTTCATACACTTTCCAGCATTCTTTGTCCCAAAAATACCGTATTTTCATTCACATCGTGCTAGTTTCTTTACAAACAAGTTTTATGAGTGTATTGGAAATGAAGGGAGAATTTGAATAGTTTACAATCTGATCACTAGTGAGCATAATTGAATCCTATACCCCCCCCCCCCCCCCCCAACACAACCTTACAAAAACTCTTTTTGCAAGCCCATTATCTTCGCTATTGCTTATTGTGGTTGAAGCGCAATATACAGTTTGTAGATGCAAATTTCAATTGCTTCTGATGCCACCGGAGCCATAATAATTCTACCCCCAGGACAAGCAATTTACTGGAATGGGAGCCGTAACCATGAGCGAGAGTCGCGCATCGCGCAGTCTATCAATTACATCGTGGTCGGTCAACCGATAGGTGGAGTCATAACTGTTTACACCTCATTGACTTTCATAGTAATGTGATGAGGGTTCACTGAAGGGCCTACTAGGGGCGAAGCCTGTAGTACCATCTGTCTGTAGACTCAGAGGTAGGTATAATTTCCTTCCATTCTCAACGCCAAGGTCCATTTCCACTTCACTGCGACAACGAAGCTTTGGCTGGAGATTTATGTGAGGTTCGGAGAGGGGAAGAGCTGAGGGTTGATTTAGCACCTAGTTGCAATGAATCCACGAAGTCAGTTGAATTTATTACGCACTGAATACATTATGTAACACTGTGAACTATACATAAGCAACAGGGGCTTGTTTCAAAATTTGCTTGTAATACCTACTAGTGAATTTTAAGCATTTTAAGCATTTATTTTTTCCTAGCACTACTAGTTCTTGTAACTTATATGTTTCAAAATAACACTCGTAGATATATTATGAGTGATGTACCTACAGGATGTGCAATGTGCATCATGTATCTATAATAGGTACATCAACATTTTACCAATCAATTGATCAAAAATTACATGTTAAGGTGTACCCAAGATTACAAGTCTAGCTAATTCATTCCGTTCGGCGAAATGCTGGGTCTCCCAGTAAGTAGATCAGTAGGTACTTTCTTCTTAGATTTATAAGAAAATTTGAGTAGAGAGCCCCAGCAGACGGCAGACGCACTCTGATTCAGCATCGAAAAACCTACAAAATGAGCCTTATTTCATTACTATACCCCTTAAATTGTTTGACGTTCCAATTCACTGAATTCAATCTACAAATTAATTTGAAAGCCCCAGGCAGACGTACATATTCGGATTCAGAATTTGAGGTCCATTTCTTACTATATCCTTCCGATTGTTTTGATGCCCTAATTTAGCAAATTAGATTACGTATAAAATTTTCCTGCTACGGATACAGCAGGCTGGCAGACGCCCGGTTATAGATTGTGAGGGTAGAGTAGCTTCATCGCACACGTCTACCAAAACTGAATACCCTCCCGATTGACATCGACTCTCGATCTAGGTACCCTCTACTCCCAACCTATGTAGGCTTTTCAAGTGCGTGTTTCTGACTAAAGATTGGTCGATCGATTGAAACACGTAAGCAAAACCATCTTTACCTAACTTCCCCGCTATCTTCAACATAATTAATTACGAACGTAATTCTTAGCCTCACCCCTACTCAATTTTTTGTCCCATGATTTTGTCCCATGATCATGTCCCATAGTCGTGTCCCAAAACGTCACACCTTATTCCGCTTACAACCGAGTCGTTGCTAGGGAAATGGTACTTCGTCGTTTTTCATCCCACAAAATGCGTTGACCATTCGTTCGAAAGGTCTCGATTTATCCAACCATATTATAGGGGTACTCACGGTCGGGCCGTAGTCGACGTGTTAACGAGTTAAATGTGTTAAACTTGGACGTGGAGAAAATCGGTCGCAAACATGTTATCAAAGTGCGTTATCAACTGTGTTAAGGGTGCGCGGGACGAAGGGCTCGAGAAGGGTCCCAACCATGCCCCAACGCAGCTCAAAATCCGATTTAGTATTTTTCACTTTAGTGATTTTGAAAATTCATTGATTTACGTATGTTATACAATAATAATTGCATACTTTACGATGCGAATCATAGTTTTAAGTTTATTCAATCCAGAGAAAACTGGAAGAAACCTATTATAAGGTTTTCATCGGTTTCTTCCAGTTTTCTCTGGATGGGATAAACTTAAAATTATGGTTCACATCGCATGAAGCAATAGGAAGATGATGAATCAATATCTAATAGCCTACCAGAGGCCAACTTGTACGTTATTGTTTGAACGATTTCCAGGGAGGGAGTGTAGAAGATCTGATCTGATTTAAATAGCATGTTTATGATAGACGAAATCGTTTCTCCAAAGTCTGTATTCCTAGACAAGATAGTTTGATTTCTCGTCAACAACCGGAACTGCTCATAACATATTTCCAGCATTTTAAAAGTGAGAATCTGGAGAAGGTATATAGGTGGGGAGTGAAGAGCTGACACAAACAGGAACAGACATGAACAGAGTACAAACTACCCTCATGACTATAGAGCGGTAAAATTTCCTTCTACTCCCCAAGCCAAGATCTACAGCGACAGCACCTACCGGATCTCCGGCGAAAGATTTATGTGAGGTTTGGGAAGGCAAAGGGTTGAGGGTTGATTTAATGAATGAATGTATGAAGGCGGTTGATCAGACGCTAAGCAGCGTGGGCTTAACTCCCTCTGATTAACATCCAGCTGCTATGAACCCTAATCCAGGGCGCCCAAATCCGGAATGGAATCCCACGCATCCATTCAACCATGTGTTAAGCCCTCAAGCCCCGCCATTTACCCACCGGGCGGAATCTCTTTAGTTTTCCGGTGAAATCCACCTCTGGAGCCCTATGACCGCGGGTTTCGGATATTTATTTGCTGCGATGATTCTGTGAGTAGCAATTGTGACAAGAAGCGACCTAAATTCCGTAAGCTGGCCCAGTATCTAGCGAAAATCTGACAATTCACAGTTTTCGGGCGTGAAATTATCCATCAGAACGTGTCAACTCATTTTTGCTGAAATTTGGGTACGTAATGCTGGGTTGTTGCATCTTAAATTACACTTTGAGATCATGAAAAGCTTTGTGTATGATCTGTTACTAACCGATGCAGTAATGCGCACACACACAATCAAGCATCAGCGCTCAAAATCAAATCAGCGCAGTAACACAATTGTATGAAGGATGCGAAATTAAATTGTATGAGGGATGCAAATCGAAGGCATAGAATCAATGTTACCATCGATATTTCGACGATACACAAAGCATTGTCGTAAAGTGTCATTTAAGATGCAAGTCAGCATAACTATTCTGCCCTAAAAAAGTGTCAGTCACGCAGCAGGAGCTGGTGAGCAAATTTCCCAAGAATAATCCTAAATGATTTCCAGCCATATTTGAAGTTTGCTGTTTTTTAATGTGTGGTGGGTTGTTTTTATACGAAATTATTCTTTAATTCCGAATATTCGATAACATTTTCATTGTTCAAGTATTTAAGACGCTAAAATCCATTTTTGACCATCCCTAAAAATATTCCACAAAATTCTGGTCTTTACTTTGATGTTATTGACAATTTAATTTTTTTCGGATTTTTCAAATCAATCCTAGGATAAAATTTTTGGAAACAAACTATAAACTTCTATGGTGGTATAAAACGGATTTCCATGGAGAATATTCTCAAACATATGCCTGGGTACCAACATTTTGGAGCCATTGCAAATCGCTTATTTCCTTCCGAAGATACGCTAAAAATAAAGTAGGTAACTATAATCAAAATAATAACATACCGATAGTTACCTTGTTTCAATTCATCTTGTCCAATAAAAAAGATGTAGGTGTCCACTAATCCCTATAATAAAGAATACGTTTCGAATTTGTCATATTTTCAAATTTTCTTCTTAACAATTTTCAAAATTTTAATGATTTCTTGAGTCTTTTTCTAATCATGAAAACCTACTTCCCATAATAATTTGACCAAATTTGGATAACTGGGTGAAATATCGATAGCCCCCAGATCAACTCAAGGAAGATAATCGCACCCCATATAGTAGTTATGGGGGTTACAAACAACAGAAATTTTCGGTGTTTCTCTTGCGTTTCCAATCAATCTTCTAATTTTCTGCATCGTAGTAATGAAGATAGCCTTTTTCTCATCACTTTTCAACGCGGAGAAAGATTAACTGAATCCGTGAATGTCCTGTCGACAAAATCCCTTCCTCGTTTTTAAATAGATAGGTACGAAAAGGGGGGTCTATCCATCACCTTCACAGCCATCTGGTCGATTCGCACATCAGGGCGGGTTCGAAACGAATGATCCCAAATTCTTTTATTCTACCCTTCCAATTGGCCCTAAACAATGTTAGCGTCATCCGTCTTTTATTCGTTTGAATCTCTTCCTCATGTTTTATTGGATCCAATCCACACAAAACCACCCGTCCAATTAATAAAATCAAGCAATTAGGGATGTAGTGTCAAGTTAGTGTTGTTGACCAAACATATATATTGTACACATATTAACTACTGCGAAGTGCGTGGCCAACAAGCTGCAAGTTATGAGCATGGTTATTTGAATAATTGTGTACACTCAAGTGATCATTCTCAATCATTTATACTGTGAACATGATTGCAAACGCTTGTTAATTTCTGATGATTTCATTGAGCTAGTGTTTCGATGATTTTATTCATAGCAGGTGATCTGAATAATGCGAAACCGTTTGATTTGTGAAGCGGTGGTTAAATAATTTAAATAGGTAATTTATATACTTTACACTCTAGGAAGCTGTAATTTCGTATGGTGGTGGGAACTAAAGACATAAAATGTCCCAATGTGTTGCAGACTCGTATGCAAGCGTTTCATCATTTGCTAACAGGTCAGCGCTCTTCAAACAGGCTTTCTACCAATCTGTACCACGACTATCAAACCAGTTTTACCCAATTATGTCCTGCCTCCTGTGGTGGAGTTCTACAATATCACCTTGTTTAATTTTTACTCTTATTGTTGATAGACAGTTGTTATGTGCGTTGATTGCATGAGCAATTCAATTTCTTTGACTTCATTTACCTCGTTGTTTACGCTTCTGGCATCAACATTCATGATTTCTCCGAGTATCCTTCCGGGTGTAGGAACGAACCCGCCTAGCTAAAACTGATCTAACTAAAATTGAAATGATGAAGAGCCAGAATAAGGTGATTTTTCTTGAAAATACCATGTTTTAGGCTGTAATCTCGGTTTAATCAAGTCAAATAACAAAACAGATATAACCACGTGATTCAGGGTAAAAAAATAATGAAATTTCATGTACCACACTCTGAGTTCCCAAAAATCAGATTTTTGCGCGATTTCACGGTTGGGCGATTTTGAACGCTTGCTCCTATGGTGCTCCGTGCCATAAAAAAACTCAATTGAGGAGTCAAATGTTCATGAAATTTTGCGTAGAATCCAAATCTATAATAAAATGGGGGTTGCCATTTGAAAAAACAAAGTTAGTGCGCGTTTCGCGCATTTTCGAGCATGCGCGGCGCGCGAAAATGTGATATTCGAATTCCTCGGCAGAAATTATGGGCAGTACCGTTTGAAAAAAGTGTTTACCCTTTTTGTGACGAAAATGGGAAGGGCGATCCATTGATTAGGAACCACCCAGTATATTATATTCTCAAACTGAATATTATTTGAACTTAAACTTTTTAATAGTACAAACGTATTGTAAGTACTGAATTTTTCGTAGTCACACAGACGCACGGCAAGAACTGCGTAGGTAAAAAATAATTGTTTTTCGTTTCTTCCTGGCTCAAACAAGTTAATAAATTGTTGGCTATTAAAGGAGTTTAGCGAATCAGCGAATCTGTCCTCCTTGGCCGCTCCCGACTCTGGAAATGCTAAAAAAATGTTTAAACCAAGCGGCTCCGCGAAATAGCACCCCCCTTCCCATCTGTACACCGTAAAACGGATTAACACGTTTCAGATCCCAGTGATTGGAACCACCCTCCAATCACCGCCCTATCACGGCGAGACAGACTGAACACAAGGCAGCGTATTGGGAAACAGGGGACAGCGGGACGAGGGACGGGGGACAGGTTAATAACGTTCGCCAGGGTGGAGGATGCGACCCCTCGGCAGCCCGGACAAAGCGCAATGGCCTGTGCCAAGAGCGGGTGATTATGTGAGGGACAAATACGGGACGACTCAAAACAACGATTTGCATGAACGATTGGACGTTGGAAAGCACAAGAGGCCAATCACTGGGTTATGGCTAATCAGCGTGAAATGCGGGAGGGATCCGGTATTTCGATCGCAGCTGGAAAACCTCGATTAGACTCTTTGCTCAACCAAACAAACCCAGCAGCTATACTCGTATTTGCATTCAAAACGAATGTCAATAAACGGTCAAATTCACTAACAAGAGACATCTTGAATTCAATTCGTCTGCCATAATAGGTTGATATAGGTAAGAGTGTATCTGAAAAGCCAGGATGTGGCCAGTCAGCAGTGAAGAAGCTACATTGCCAATCAATTTGGCAGGCCTTTTTTCCTATGATGCGGTGACTAACCGCGGTTTCCAACCCTAAATAAAAATGCAGAATTCTACTCGTCTGGTGATAGTTCATAAAAGCATTTACTGTGATTGCAATGAATCACTTCTGAGGACTAAATATGATTCTTCCTAACTATGTTGCTCCCTAAATAAAAAACTCGTAACCAATCCCGTCTCGTTGCTCGTATCCAATGATGCGGAGCATTACCCCATGGCCCGCACTTAGAGCTGGTAGTACCAATAAAACGAAAACGGAGTTAAAGAACAACGTTGTCTATTTCCACGAAAATGATGAGTTACAAATTTAAATCGACGGTTAGGCCATCATCGGTGACAAACAATAACTCATATACACTTCGACGGTTGGGCCATCATTATTTTCGTGAGATAGACAACGTTTCTCTTTAACTTCGTTTTCTTTTTATTGAAATGGGTTTCCACAACTTCGTCGCGAGTGATTTAGTTCTGGTTGTCCCCACCACGGAGGATCTAGGACTGAATGGATTGTCTGGCAGTCACCAATGACCAACTCTTATTTAATGACCAGTATTAGCTATATTGCATTAACAAATGGCTGGCAGTATACAAAACCATCCTGTGCATAGGAATTTATTGCAATTTTACTGTATCTGTATTAGGTGGTTAGGTACGATTGCCCGAAAAATCGTGGATTAGTATGATATCGTTGATAAGGAGGGATGGTGGGTGCAGTGCAGAACTCAGTGGACTCTCCATATAGGAGGGCTCAGTGTGGAAGGGTGTACGATTGTTGTCTCGAACTAACCAGTGAACAACACTATCCAATATGAGCATTGCCCGAAGGCTGGTACGACCCAACAACCAGCAATCAAATGCCTGGCAGTACCTACCAGCTACCACCCTTCGTAAAGGCAAGTTTATCATTAAACTGTAGCAGTATTCAGTATGTACGAAAACTTACGCATGTCAGAGAAATCATCGACTAATATGATCCGAGGGGGGCATATTCTAGGACTGAGTGGAATGTACATTGGAGAATGACTAAGACGAGGCTTCGTTATGGGATCGGACTATGACTGTTGTATGGCAACTCCTACGAGTCCAACACTATCAAACGGTGAGCATTTTGCCTGGTTGACATTACAAAATAGCCAGGCATTAACGTTTGGGTGGCAGAACCCTCTTCCATCATATGTAGAGTCATGTTTGCCATTAAACTGTAGCAGTATTCAGTAAGGTACTTACGCATGTCAGAGAAATCGTCGACTAGTATGATTTCGTGAATGAGGTGAGGAGGGGAGCGGTCCAGGACTGAGTGGACTGTCCTTAAGAGGACCGACCACGCTTCGTTGTGGAAGCAGATGATGACGGAAGTCGCTGGAAGGTTAGGCAGGAAGCGGCCCGGCTCTTTGCACCACTTGTCCCGCGGGTCTGGAAGGTTCCTACGAGAAAAGTCCAACGATTTACCAACACATTTTGCAGATTAATATTGTGTTGTTAAAATATGGGAGCTCTTATCTCGATGTAAGTTTATATTGAGCCCATAAACTTCAACTAAAATGTGAAGATAAGAGACACATGTTATGTGGAGCTTTACATAACTTTCCTTACTCGCATTAATCACGTCCAAAAGAGTCTTTTCCTGGCTTACGTACCTAGTATTGCTATGATATTGGTATTGGATATTGTGGGAAACCAGACAGACACCACGGATACAATTAAAAAAACAATAACTCATTAGAATTTCATAAAATCCCTCAAGACCGTGTGGATAAAACACCCCCTAAAAAGAAATTTATGGTAGTATGGTGACGGCCTTCATCCTTTGGGACATATATCTAAGTAAACTTACCAATACTGGAGGTTCTTTAAAAAAATAGGAATGGAACTATCAATATTTACATAACATTTACCAAGAGTCTAGTAAGTACCAACGAAATAAGTACTTGTAATAGGAATTTCTCTGTGAATATACTACTATCTTCTTTATATTTTTCGCATACCTGTGCACTGAAATAAGATCAGAAACGTATTGGTTGAACGCATTCTTCTGCCACCCTTCGTCTACCAACTTTTTGATTTCGGTCGTTATATTCGTCGGCAAGACCACGGGTTTTCCTGTAACAGAAACGGAATGTAGTAAAGCACATGACCGTAGGATGATGGCAGAACAATACAATAATTTGAGTGGAAGGCCAAAAGACTATCTACCTAGTTGACATACCTAGTTGATGAGAGATGGGATTCTCTGTTTCCTATTCATGAACGTGTTTCCACGAAGAAAGATACACGGGTAGATTTTCTAAATCACATCAAACTGTCCCCAAGTCACTGTTAATTTACTAAGTTACCGAATTCCATCATGCCGGGATGATTTTGAAGCAAACAACCACATTATATCATCTCCTGTGTTTTGGTCAAACTTATTAGCAGTTGAAGGTTTGAGTATGGGAAGGCGCTGCTTAGCGTGTAATACGAACTAGAAAAGAAAATTGTATTATTATTATTGCCACTGAGATATCAGTTGGTTTTAGTGAAATTGGTTGATAACATATGTGAAAGATTTGTTTTGTATGTAAAAGATGATAGATGATGTTATTGTTCCAATGTATTTTGAGTTAGATATAGATGCAGTCGCGCGTGTTGTTTCATAGAAGTGTGTGTGGCATAGATGTAACTTGCGTGAAGGAAAATACTGCTGAACAGAAGAGAGTAGAACAGTTTACTTTCAATCTTCACAACCTTTGTAGGGCGAGTAAATCATTACCGACCTAATCTGTGGACATAGATCAAAAAATAAACTCGAACATAAAGTAAACAAATACTTCTAATTTGTTATTCGTATTGACATTACTTTGATGGCATCTCTCGTAGTATTTGTATAAACCTTCTTTCTAAAGTACGTTCAAAGGGCGGTTCCGAGAAGTAATGAGGGGGTGCCAGACAAGACATTGTCACTCTGCTAGGTACTTTTCGGGTGAGTTTTGATCACAAAAAATTAAGGGCCACCAGTCACGACATCTTCCTCTTCGAGGCGACACGCGATGCTCCGCGACATCTTCCATAAATATAGCTTTTCCTTGTCCCTCCTTCCATTTCAAGACCTCTGATGAATTTCCAACCGCTATCCAGTACACTCTTTCTCGCTTTGTTCTATTCCACTGTCTTATTCAAAAATATTATAATTCTTCCTCTTCTTCTTCTTCATCATCTTTCCCTCCTGATTGCCTTGACAACATTGAGAAAAACTAAACTACCTACCTTCAAGTTGACCCCTTAACATCCGAGATTATCCGAAAATGTAAAATCTATAAAAAAGGTTTGCCAAGTTGGTTGGGCAGTAGGGAGTTAGGTACAGCTTCCTCACAAGGAATAACAGGAGTAACAATTCATATTTGTGCATGCACGTTGGCTAGAATAGTCTAGGGGGTTAACCTGCTAAGACTGCAAATCCCATCAACATTGCTTATATGGTTATCCCGCCGAGAACAAAATTTTAAGTCTGCCCACGCACAGTGACTATTACTGATCCAATCGTGATGAAATTCATAGGCAGTAATCTTGAGAAAAATCGGACTATTAAATCGTGAGAAATCGGCGTTTCACCAATTATAAACCAAGAGTAATACTTATTTAAGGGAGGACTGGACACTGTACAAAGTGGTGTCGAAAATGCCTAGATCTCAGCGAGCGAAAAGTTCATTGGAATTCATACTATAACCTCATTACTCTTGAGACTGATGAGTTTAAAAAAATATAGGTAACCTCCCGTTCCCCCTCCCATGTTAGGACTCCGTTAATTATCGATCAATTTCAAATCGTTGGCATTCTATCTATGTTCGACATTTAAAATTTGAATAGTTCATTGCCCTCGGGATTTGAAGGGGAAGAAGCATTACAAAAACAGAAATGAAATCGGAAAATTATTGGAGAAAAGTTTCAACAACACTGTTCAACACCCCTCTGGTCCCTACACACATCAGTCCCCAGAGGCCTAAAAATCGGATTGATTTATTATGGGCCACCAAGTGGCCATGATTATTGGCGATATTTCATTCTCGCGTAGATCCTACTATCTCACTGCGATGACAATAATAGAACTTTTCCCTAACCATTGTGCTAACCAAAGCACAATCCGCAAACTGTTTGCAAACATTGATATCTTAATATATACGTTGCATAATTATTATAAACTCGGATGCAAATTTTTTGAAAGTTACCTGTGTAGGTATTTAAGTGCTCTAAACTGCTGAAAAATTAAGTCTTTGAACATTTGCTCATTGGGTAGGTATGCTGAGAGCTATTAACCCTATTTGTTCTTTTCTCGAGGTTCCTAATCAGATTTCCAGGTCTACCGTTCCGCGGTAACTTCTGTCTGAACTAACCGGATCCTAAAGATTTCATTTCCCACACTCGGTGGATTCAATGATAATTACTTTTATTAACTCAATTAGGAAAATAATTGCTCGCTCAGATATTCTCTCCTGCCATTTAAGTCGGTCGGACGGCGGAAAACAAATTGGATCCGATTTCAATGTTTAATTGGGACCCAAATTGTGACCTTTCTTCCTTGATTAGGGAGAATTCCAACGCTTGGTAAATTATTTTTGACATGAACTTTCAATTAGCCAAAAACGTAGATAAAGAAGAAGAAATGCCTAATAATATTACATTGCGTTTTATCAGGTATTAGAATAATTGTTTCCTACACAAAGAGAGCCACGTGATGGGCAATTATCATGCTTCGCGAAAATAACCGAAAAGCTTTAGAATTAAACTAAATTGAGATGGGCAAAACTAGTAACAAAGTAAAAATTTCTTCCCTAAATCCGTCATAATCCAGATTGGGGTATAAATGGGGAGACAAATATACTGTAGGTACTTGGTAGGCATACAAAGTCTACAAGATTCAGTGATAGGAACTGTGTAGAGTCCTTCCTGTAAAAATTGGGTTCTATCCGGTGATGTGCACCGGGGATATTCCCTAACTTATAAATACGCGGGAATTTGCCTTTCACTGGTACTATCTGTCAGGTGTAACCGCTAATCCTTGCAACAAGCATAACTTCCCAATTTCTATCCGATTTTGGTAAAAATGTCAAAGATTGTCCGGGTAAGTGTCTGAATGGTCCCTGAATGGTATTCATGGCAGTGGTATCAACAGAAGATTCCGCGAGAGAATATGCATAGGATATAAATAGGAAAACCTTAATTGTCAAGGACCAAATGTAGGGTAGTTAAGGGCTAACCTCTGGATAAATTGAATCGGATTGACAGGTGCCCCTTGCAAATTCCAAAACGTGAAAAACCGTTAACGTGATGATGAATCAACCTGTCAATTTGGCGTGGCACATAGCAAGAGTACCTATTCCACACTACGGCCCATATTCGATGATAACCAGGCCGCAGGTACCCAAACCCCTTCCCTGCCATGTGGTGGCAACTTCGCCTTCCGTTCTGGACAGGCCACACTAATTAGTTTATCCTTATAGCTCCCTTTCATCTACCCCCCTAGCCTGAAGTCTTACTAATATGACGGTTGACTGGTTGTTTCATTTTTTTTCTTCCAATACATTTTTTGTTCACGATTATACTCCTTTTGATCCATTTCTTGGGCAGATCACAACTGATGTAGTTGCATAAGGGGGTTAGCGATTTGAATTATTGCACACTGATAAGAGTCCCATTCAAACGTCCGAGCTTCACCCTGAGGGTGGCGTCGGCCTTCTGAGGGTCTTATGAAAACCCCAAGTATCACCGAATATGGGAAGTGCAGTCTCTCCTCACATAGATTCCACAACAACGTTTGCGGATGCGCAGAGGTGGCTATTAATCCGATATTTTCCAAAAAATTGTTTTGGTATCTGAAATATTGGTCCCACTGGAATGGAAGCGACGAAAACTCACCAAATTCGTTTGTTGCCAGAAGAAATGGGATTCTTAAAAATCGTCCAAAGGCAAATAAACGAGGGCAGATGATTCGAATTTCATTTAAAAGTTTTTCGACCGCGATGGGGAGAGGGTTGACAAGGAGCTCTGGTTCCTATTGCTTAACTTTTCCCAAGTTTATGCAGTTTAATTAGCCCCCTCCCCTGTTGTTTTCCTTCTTGACACCTCCACCCTTCACCACCACCACCCCCCTTTCTTGATACCACCCCCCTCCTCCTAACAAAGAGCTGTTAGCAGCTTGCCAGGAACACGAGCGACCTTCTGAGAAGCTTAGTGGGGATGAGAGTTTAAATTAGGGATGACTGTGGCCAGGGGAGGTAACTGAAGTAATGAGATGTTGCAGGGATGATGGGGAGGGGAGGGTCCTTAATGAGTTGTTAAGTAAATTTACTTCCGTCGGATACAGAACTGGCAGCAAAGATGAGCCGGTTCTCCGATGGCTCGAACAAGCTATAATATTTGGTTCATCAATCGAGTCCGGAATTAAGACGAGATAAACAGGATGAGGTGCCATCTGAGCCCTTTGAGCCATTTGAAATTATTTCCATGTTGCCACGTATTAGGAATTTGTAGGCCGTTCCTGAACCTAAGATGGCGCTGAGGACAGGATTATTTAAAACGTTTACATTCAAGGATTCGTTCAGAGCACTATGAAAAGCGCATTTTCCAGGCCCTCAATGGTCTTCAAATGTTGCGAAACCTTGATGGATGACGTATATACTTGTTTTCAGGACAACTCGGGAGGAGTATGACCAGAATCTGCGTAACCTTTTGGGTAGGCTCAGACTGCCCAATATTACTCTGAACAGAGAGAAGTATTTGTTCTGTGCCATGAACCTAAACTGTTTTTCTAGGGCACTTGGTATCCGCAGAAGGGTGCTAGAACTGAATTTTCAAGGCCGATATCGTCCAATAATGTACATAACTCGAGGTTTGACATATACAGCAGGGTTACGCACAAACTGAGAAGGAGGCACACTCGCTTGGACTATCAAATAAAAACCCATTCTCAGTTTTGATTTTACAAATATAATGCGAGAGGTTATTGCCTGACATTTTTGAAGGATATCAGAGGTACCTATATCTGCTTACCTTCAATTTATATTCTTTAAAGAAATTCGGATTGGAGGCGAAATGAGAGAAAATTGGTCACATAAAGCGTTGGAATTAGTATAAGAATCATAGTTTCGGCGGAGTTTAGTTAAATTAATGTAGTTTATTAAAATATATATTTAATTAGTAAAATAAACTCTGTTTCTTAGAAAAAAAACAAAAAAAAAAAGACCTGAATAGCATCAGAAATTTGTTCAGTTATTAATTGTTTTAATTATGGAAAAAAGGATTACGGGTATCGGGATATACAAATTAATGTAATTAATGCATGCGAGTATTTCACCCCATAACTGCTGCCTTCTGTCGAGAAACAACTGATACCTATAAACTACTTCTCAAGTTAGCATCTACCTAACCATGTAAGGACGTTAGTATGGAGAGAAGCAAGGAGAAATCAGGCGTATGTACGTAACAAAATATGAGCTACCTAAAACTCGCAAGACACAGTCACCTTCTGAGCTTCTGACGGCAGAGCAACATCAGGGTGGGGAAAAAAAGGTTTTAATAAAATGGAGAATTCACTATAACCTGCCGGGGGGGAACCTTCCAACACGGGCTACATGGACTAAAAGCCACCTCGGAGGCTGAGAGGGAGACGTGAATTTTCTATACATTCTACATTGGGGTCTTACAAGTCCAGAATGCCTGGCGTAAAGTATGTACCTCCTATTTTGACGAGGTTTCTCCGTATTTTTTAGTCTCCTTCTGCCGAGAACATTATTATAGTGTTAGAATTTTTAACTTTCACGAAAATGTTGCTAATTAAATAACCAACATATCTGTATCAATAAAATCGCCATTCTGTCTGTTTTACTGTCCGGTTTTGACGACTACAGAGATCATCTGATCTACTTCGTTACAAGCCTCGTGCTCTCTTAGTTTGTAACATTGACAAAATTGGATACATTACCTATATAAATTATTATGGCCATTATAATTAAAACAAACAATCAGAAAAAAAGTGTCAGTGGAGTCAGAAAAAAATGAACAGCCCACCTACTAAGAAAAAATTTCCATTTATGCAGCATGAGTTGATAAGCGAATTTGCGAAGAATCATTTTAACCGCACGTCTTTGTGAGTGATCTTTTAGGAAATTTCGCGCTCATTCCGAGTATACCATTTATATGTTTAAGATGGCAATTTACACCGAAAATCTCGAGAAACATGATTTTCAAAATTTGATCCCTTGGAGTACTCCAAAAATTCTGGTGAACGAACTTATACTTTGTTTTGTTATTATTGACATTTTGAATTTTGTTTGGATTCTTTGGATAGAGCCCAGGGTATCGTCTGACATGATCTGAAACGGATTTTCGGAGAAACTTTTTGCAAAACTCAATTTTGCGTATCTCGTGAAAAATTCGGTAAAACCAGGTGCGTATTCATAAAAAAATAAATGAATAAAGTAGAATCGACCTAGAACATAACTTAGAATCGACATGATCCATAGGAGAATGCTCTCATCACCTTCCGTCATCTACGTATAATCGATCGCTTACCTACAGAGATTCGTATTAAAAACGTCTGTACTGGGTTGCGATAAATTTTCCGCCAAGAATGAAAACTTATGACTAAGATCGTTTTGATTTCTATTGTCACTATTTCTGTGAGATTACGATTATTTCACCTTCTTTGGAGTTTGAAAGTAGCATCGACGCCTTGCGGATTGTCGTAAACATTTGATATAGGAAGGTAAAATTTACGAACCCCTTCACAGTTCAAATTCAAAGACTCAAACACAAGATTTTGCTCTTAAGAGGCTGCAAATTATTGCACAACGGTTTATTATTTCCTATTTGAATACTTTCCTATTTGAAGTTGTCGAGGTAGGGCGTTTTGAGAATGTCATCCCTTATTTTCTACACCTCAGAGAAGACTGAAAGTAACGCCAAGCTTCGAGGCATAACTAGACCCCAAATGGAGCCGGTATACCAAATTGCATTAATTGTGGTCCATGACTGACGAAAGTGCCGACGACGACGTAAGGAAGGATTTTTTTAAATTAGTTTTTTGATTCTAAGTACCTTGAAACGTAAAACATCAAATTTTGAGTGGGTTAACTTTTTTTTTCGTATCTGTTCCAAAAGTTCACGTTTGAAAATAATAAACCAAAGATGAGTAACATATTATATCAACTCCTTAAAACTTGATTCGTTTTTCAGCGGAAATTAAATTTCATACTATTCGATCCATCAAGTTTGTTGTATTTTTCATGATCAATCGGTCAGTCTGTTTTGCCGATTAGAGTATTAAGAGGAATCAGTTAGACCCATTTGTAAAATTTTCCACATAGTGCGATTAGCAGTTGTATTCATGATTTTTTCCTAACATTTTTCAGTCTGATGGATTCGTGAACACTGCGAACAGTCTCAATTATTGATAATATACCATGTAATTTAATTATTGTCAAGGTAGAGAGGGGTGAAATTATTGATGGTAGGTATCATCGTAATTTCCCCCTACCCCTTGCCCATGCTGCAAGAAAGGAAGATGACGGTACGTCATATCATGTCAACCCGGTCCAGCCGTTGTGTAATTATTGGCCAGATCAGGTGACAGCTCGTGAATGGACACACCATCTCAGAGAAGCCTCTAATCAGCCGTAACAAGAACGTAGCGGGAGCTGGTCGCAAGCGATCCAGGCGCCTTTGGAGAGCTCGATGTAGGTGCCGTCGAAAAAAATTATTATACATATTTATTTTAATCAATTATTGTTTTGATATTTTTATACACTTTTAAACTTCTAATAAATTCCACTCATTACCATCATCTTCTCCTTCAGCGAACATTCTATCGATATTTCTACTTATGTATTTAGAATTTTCGGTCCGACGTCATATTGATCTAACCCTTTATTATATATAGTCTATAACTTATTTCCTGACCCATTCTTCCTTGAACAAAATGTGCCTGTCGTATCGTCAAGACCCTTATTTCCGCTGATTCCTCTCAGAGAGGTTGACATGATTCATCTACTGCCAACATTCAACGAACAATTGCGTTCAACTCAGGAAAAACGTGCAAAATAAACTGCGCAGGAAAAATAATCGTTTCGTGCGATAGCTTCGTCGGTTTCGCTGGCTCTTTGAAGTCAGTCACGAATATCAAGGATTCCGCTTCAATTTGCTGCAACGTGAAAAGTGATGTCTCCCTTCAGGAAATAAATCTTTTGAATGTTTCCACCACCATCATTACAATGCTGCTTTTACTTGTGATTTTATGAACGTAGTTTTCACGAACGTGTTTCATGAGGATATTTTTCTCATGAGAAGGCATAAAAACATATTGATATAAGGAATCATTATTATTATTCATTATTATTATTATCATTTTATTTTATTATTTTATTGCATACCTACTCTTGAGTAACGGAGAAGAAGAAAGAAATTAACCTCCCTGGTCAGCTGAGTAAAGAATTGAGCTCTTAGATCAGATTAGTCCAAATTTCAGCTCCTATATCAGATGAGTAAAAACTGAGCTCGCAGAGTCGAAAAATCGAGCTCGCGATTCAATAGAGTAAAAACTGAACTGACAGATCGGGTTATTTTATGACCACAGAAGAACATTGATATGATGTGTTGAAGCTGATCTTCATAGAAAACAGTAAACCGTCGTGGAATAAATTGCGGTAGGTATAAATCATAATAATTTTATTTTGAATCATTTTTTTGTTGAATCGTGAGTTTGATTTTCCCGTTTTAGTGATTTTTCAAAGAAAATGGAGCTGTTGCAATGGCTTCAAAATTCCAAATAATGAAAATTTTTGAAGATTTTCTTCATGGAAATCCGTTTCAGACCATACTAAAACGATTCCTGAAATTTAACATATTTTTAAACATTTTTTTTCAACATGTATATATAAATTTAGATATATACATATTTACATATGTGTCACTCCAGACGATATCTGACAGAGGTATCGAAAATTTTCAAAATTCCAATAATATCAAAAGAAAGGATGAGTTCGTGGGCCAAATATTTTGGAGAACTCCAAGGGTTCCAATTTTGAAAATTTAGAGTCAAAAATAGCTTTAAAAATACGTGTTTTTTGTGTAAATTACCATGTTAAACATAGGAACATTATGGTATATTCGGAGTCAGCCTGAAATTTCCTATAAGAATCACCCACCAAATCGGTTAAAATGATTCTTTGAAAATTCGCTCATCAAATCATGCTGCATGAATGGGACTTTTTCATATTTATTTATCAATGAAGCTGTTAAAAGTTATGGCGTTGTTCCGTTAACGGAGAGTCGAACTTGTGAGGTTGACATTACACCGAAACTCCTCTTTTCCCCTGTTTTGCCGAGGCTGATGAAAAACTGAAGGGAAGTCGATAGCCCGAGCCGAGGCCCACTTCAATCTCCCTCGAATTATTCAGACGAAAATTGTTCGAGTGGAATTGAAGTGCCGACGAGAAGAGAATGAGGAGGCAGAGAGGAGAATCAACAGTCGAGTTGTTGACACGGTTTTCGCCAGGTGGATTAAAACAGGGCCAATCAAAAATTCCCCCGTCCCGCACTCCATCACCTCACAAAAGCTGGGAAAAGGAAACAGCGATCCAGGTAACCAGGGAGGTTACTTGAGAGGGTAGGGTGACCTAATGAGCGATTCTTTTAAGAACAATTAACTTTTTACTTCTTTTTGGTGGGTTTTCAATGATTTCCAACGATATTATTTATACAATATTGATAACTCAAATTCTATGTTTGTTTGTTTCTTTATTAAATACATTTCATTACAGGCCACCCTACGGAGCTCCCCCCTTATATATAGGGCCATTTTAAGATATTGCTCTCTTCATAATAAATTTATATTTAGTCTAAATAGCAATTAGCCAGAATAAATCACAGCCCTTCCATGACGATAAAGTACAATGTACTCCAACCAATTGTTCGTTCGCCAATATCATCTGCCTTATTGAAGCCACTTCTAACCACCCATCCTCTCAACTGCTCGATAATACGTTGTCTCTCGTTTCGAACCCAGAACTTCTCTCACTCCATTTTTCTGAAGAACATTCAGAGGCTCCAGAGCCGTCGATTGAGCCCTTCCATAGAGTGCTTCTCCATAGCTAAAGTGTGAGTGGACTACATCATGAAAAATAATGAGCCTCAGACTTTTGGACAACCTTCTTGAGACCAAACTTTATGCCCCAACTCCTAAAAGGTTGTTAGTAGCCATCATTTCGATACTGGTTGGGTTGAGGTTAGAAGAGATTATAGGCTTCCTTCCTACATTATGTTGCTTCATCCCTACCGGTGTCGCAAATTGGAATCCCCAGAAAATTCGTCTAGCTTGTAATAAGTAATGTGTGGCTGGCACCAATTGACAGTTTTGTCGGCTAGCTATTAGATGCATGTCAGTACTTACAATTATTTTTTTTTGGTTACTGTTTATTTTGTTCATTCCTTCTGAGCCGACTAGAATTTTATTCTTCTTCCTCGACAGGCTAATTTAATAAGAATAAGGAATAAGAATCTGATATTGTTCCCGAGTCTTGTATAGAGATTCTGATAATTTTTCATCTAAAAAATGTAAAATTGCAAGTGTATTAAAGTGGGTCCAATCAACACTATACATATGGGCGGGGGCTTCAATCCATCGCATCCATCTTTCCAAAGTTTCAGTTGTCAACACAAGCGTCTCACAAGATCACGCCGCGTTCCATTTGGCATTGAGCAGAGTTGTTAAGACATGATTGCCTACTTGGTTGATTAATATTACTTTTTATTTATTGAAAGCTAAGCTCACACTTACTGCAAAATGAATATGTTTTTGTTTAATGAGAATATAAGGTAGTGAGTGGTTGAGGGGGTATTTTGGCAGCTATGAGATTTTATGAGGAATTGAGGTGTTTCCACTGAGTAGAATTCGTAACCAAATGTGACAATCGTTAGCAAATACTTGAGAATTGTGCTTTTCTGTCGCATCACGTTCTACGTACGAAGGAGGGTCAAAGAGAAATGGATAAAAGTGAGTTCAAAGAAATCTCCAAAGATAAAGATGGAGTTTAAGAGGAATTGATAAAGATGGGTTCAAAGAGGAGGACCAAGGACCATGATGGCGCTACATTCGTGACGCTTTTCATGAAAATTACGATTACAATTACAATATTCCGGTGATAGGAATGGTCCATTGCAATATTATGTTTTTCTGTTAAAATAAATGGTAACTAATGAAAAGAGTGTGAAAAAACCATCACCATTAACATTGAAAAACCGGACAAAGTTTAAGGTGAACAAATGTGGCTCCAGCAGGACTCGAACCTACAATCTCTGAATTCCTATTCCAGGGATCAGATGATCTATATAGTTCGCTGACGGGTAAGTTGCAGTCAGCCCCAAGAGTATCACAACAAACTTATTATTGCTTGTTAAACTTTGCTCCTTTTGGGTTTTGAGACAGTGGCAAAAAACGCTAAATGAATGCTGGCACCAGGTTATAAAAGTTATACCTTTCGGCAGCTCGGAAATAATGCCCATATTTCCGAAAGGTATAATTTGATTGATTTAAATACATTAAGTACTTGTAATTAGAAAAAGTTCCATTCATGCAGCATGATTTGATGAGTGAATTTTTAAAGAATCATTTTAACCGATTTGGTGGGTGATTCTTATAGGAAATTTCACGCTGATTCCGAATATATCATAATGCTCTTATGTTATGATGGTAATTCACACCAAAAACCTCAAAAAACAGTTTTTTAAGCGATTGTCAAAATTTGACCCCTTGGAGTACTCCGAAAGTTATGGCCAACGAACTTAACCTTTCTTTTGATATTATTGACATTTTGAAATTTTTCGGATGTTTAGCTCGATTCCTCGGTCAGACGGAGTGACACGTATATAAATGTATATTTATATACATACAAAAAAGTGTTAAATTTCAGGAATCGTTTTAGAATGGCCTAAAACGGATTTCCATGAAGACAATTTTCAAAAATTTGCATTATTTAAATTTTGAAGCCATTGCAATAGCTTAATTTTCTTCGAAAATTCGCTAAAACAAATTGTACCATCAGATTCCCATAACAGGAATTATAATTATATTTTTTCAAAAGTAATTGGACTATTGTAATGGTAATTGGGATTAATTTTCAAACAACTCTTGGCTGTTGCGATTGGATTGGAGTCCGTCCGTAGCCGGCTTAAAATTAAAAGCTTATCACAACAGACGGACATGCGAGGTTCCACTTACCGTTTTCGCCGTACAGCTCGAGCGGCGAATCGCGGACTTGAGCGTAGAACGTGGGGACGGCCCTTGAGGACGAGAGGAGTCCTGGGGAGGACGTGAAGGGGCCCCAGGGGGGTCGCGTGTCAGACAGCAACAGGAAGATGGTCGTCAGCCAGCCGATCACAAGGAGGATGACCAGCTTCCCCAGCGCCGACCGTCTCCGGACCCCCAGCATCGCTACCCCCAGCTCTGCCTGCAACACCATGAAAAAAGCATCCTTTTAGAACTGCGATGACGAACTATTATGCAATATTGGCGCATTTTTTCTTGGCAATTCTATTACAAACGGTCGAGAAATGTAGGAAGACAATTTTTTTCTCTATGGAAATCCATTTTAGAACAGGTTAGGTTGAAGGGAATTTAGGATCTTCAGACCCTAATCCTGCCACCCACCCATCCATAGAACCACCAGATCCATTAACCATAGAACCATAGAACTTTCAGATAGTATGTACGAGTACCTACATTTTAGATAGTATTCTACCTGTCACTGACTGATGATTTCTTCTTGTCCATAATTATATCCTTAGTACCGTTATTGAAAATACATGTTAGAATAAAATCAAGGTTTTGTTTTAAATAATAATATGGGATTTTCTCACTTAGGAGAAAATGTAAAATTGTGAAATAATGATTCAAATGAAGCCGGTAGGATCAAATTTTAGACCTGATATGCTTAGCTTAACCAGGTACTGCAAAAATGTTACATTCGCTGGTTTGCCGGAATATTGTGACAAGTATCTTCAGATGTTGGAATTCGAGAGAACATGATAGGAGAATTATCAATTTGATTCGTATTGAATTCATAGTCAAAGTAAGGCAAACCCTAAAAAACTATAAACTGTCCGAGATCACCATCCTGGCTCAAATAGCGCAATGGACATTTGGAGGTTTTGGCGATTTTTGAGAGAATCCTAGAACCACCTGTGTGGTTTGTCAATGCCATGAGTGAAAATTTCTGGAGAAACATTGACATAAATATTTTCTGGCCAGACGAGCAAACAGAACGTCATTTGAGAGACGATGTAACCAAAATATATGCTCCTCACAGCCAATCTGCAGAGCATGTATGGCGCCATAAATTGTCATCAATAAATTGTAGAGATCTGCGGGGTCCAACGCGAAGTAGGTACATATACTAGAAATCATCAGGCCCAGAAGTTCCGCCGTTAGCTGCTAGCTACAGCTGGTCTATGTGACAGTCCTGAACGAGGTATCTGTGTTTTGGTGTTGTTAGCTAGTCATACACGGGCGGGATTTCCACCGTTTGACGGTTTTTTGAAGAAACCTGCAGGTTTAGAATGTACGTTAGTAAGGGATAAAACCTGCAGTCCAAAACTGACGGTTCAAGTCCAAGACGGTTCATTTTATTTCTGTTAGATAGTGGTGGGGCTGATGCCACGCTCCAGAACCTCGACGACCGCGCTGAGCGTACAGTGACTCCAACACCGCCAGGTCTGGACTCTGCACTATCCAATATGTAGGATAGTCCAAATCTGCCGGATTCCAGCCAAATAAAATGACATTTCTCTACTAACGAACGGTTTTGGACGTAAGGACCAGTTCCCACAGTTTGGAAACGACAGAAAACTCTGCGTCAGTGATGAACAACAGTACAGAAACCGAGGGTCTGTGCCGTCAGAAAAACCAGCGGTTTTAAAACTCCGGACCTAGACTGCCGTAACCCGGGAGGGTCGAATGTTTGATGATACCTGTACCACCAGGAAAACCGATGGTTTTGGAACGACGGTTCAAAACAGCTGTAATAAGAGGTGGATTACTGATCACTGAAGATGTTAAAATCGACGGGACCGAGGATAGCCGGTATAACGCTCGTCTCAAGATATATTAACTCGTCTCAAGGTATTATACTTTTAACGCGCACATTGTGCAACGACCCTTGTGGTTGGTGACGTCATCTATAAGTTATTTTACAGTTTTCTCATTTCCGATTCGATGTGATTATTTATTTCATTCCCTTAACATTTGGGATTTGTGGGTTACTTATCTACTGAGCTGATCCGAAAGGCAGAACAACCACGCTATATCCACACTCTTCCGGGCGTGTGACACTGCTCCTTCTTGATTAACATAATGTGAAACCTATCTTCAAGAAGGCCAAGGGTTACAACGCTGCACTCTCCTCAGAGGGACCGACATGTCTGTTCCCCCCACCACACCAGCTCTTCATTAGCACAAAACCTTTAATGGTTGTGGGTGAGGCAGGGACGGTGTGGTCTCACAAGGAAGAGTGTGGACAAGTCAGGAAGAGTGTGGATATCGCGTGGTTGTTCTGCCTATCGGATCAGCTCAGTAAATAAATAACCCACAAAATCCCAAATAAACCACTGCTACTTGGAACTGAGGGCAGGTCAAATAACTGCAGTTCCACCATTCTATCGTGATTCTCGTAACGGTGTTCTGACATTCTAAATAACAAGACACAGGTTACCAAAGTTTCATCTTCAGACCCATGCCAATGCCCCATTAAACAGCAGCAACCGAAGCTAAAAATTATTAGACACGGCAAACGATTTTTTGTTGAACACTTGCGTTCATAAAATTCTCGGCCAAAGGTTAAACCATTTAAAAAACCCCGGAACCCAGCATCGCTTGGACGGACCTCTATCACGAATTCCCTTTGTGCCAAACGACGTTAACCTCGCTAGAGAGAGTGAGAGGAAAAAATCCCCGTGCGAAACAGGACTCTAATGAACAAACATCAACTCGCTTGACCTCAAAAGTGCTGAGACATGAAAAGTTAACCCGCGCAATGGGGATCGGCCGAGCGCAGCGCTTCCGCCTAAAAAAGTGTAAAATCATCTCCCAGGGAATTTGAAAAACAAGAAGTTTCAGAGGAAACGGGAGAAAGCGTCTACCAAATTCTCGTCGGCTTCATATTCCCTGATGGAAGGTGAAAACGCAGTTCCAACAACGAATAAGTATCCTTGAGGGCTTATCTCTTTAAATTAGGAAGTGTAGTTCACTAAAATCATCACTAAAATTCGCGGAGCGCTGTAGTACCGTTTGCTCCCAACATGGAATGGGTTGAACGGAAAAAGTCCCGTTCATG
>JAEMON010000005.1:21644309-21657967 GCA_030264115.1 Lygus lineolaris
CATAAAAAGACTGTTTTTCTTCTGGTACTGCTCAACAAACAAACTTCTCTACAAATCAACTTCTGGGACTTCTTCATTCAACTCAACTGCATCATCTTTTGTTTAAAAAAAAAAATTGTCATTGTAAAATTGTTGTCTTTTTAGAAAAGGTACCTTTTTCATTGTTAATAAAATAAATAAATAAAAAATATAAAAAAAAAACAAACCAAACCAAAACCAAGAAATTATAAGGAAAATTAAATTCACTCTCCAGGAAGGTTTCAGAGGGTTGGCTATAAGGGGTGGTTTGGAGGCCAACTAGTAGTTTACCTTGCATTTTGAGCCTTCTAATTTCTTGGAACTTAATTTTTGTAGCACCACCCTCAGAAATATGCTACAATATATACATAAATATATACGTACACATGAAAAAGTGTTAAATTTCAGGAATCGTTTTGGAATGGTCTAAAACGGATTTCCATAAAGAAAATTTTCAAAAATTTGCATTACAAAAATTTTGAAGTCATTGCATTACCTTCATTTCTTCGAAAATTCGCTATAAGAGCAGAAACACGAGTGGGAATAGCAAATCTTCTCGGGTAGGCCAAAGTGCCGTTCAAAGATCAGCTGATCAAAAGCTACTTCTATTTCGTTGTCACCTAATCGAGTTTCGTGTTTACTTTTCATAAGCTTCCGTAAGTAGTTACTGAATGCCGTTATGAATGACCTACAACTCTCGGATAAAAAATAATAATAATAATTACAAGTATATTCTCTTGTACACGGAAATTATATTGTGAACCTCGTGTTATAAATACCACGGTAGGTCCTACTACTATAAAATCATTGATCTTAATTACAACATTAACATAACAAAGCTAAAAATACATCTAGGTCCTTCGGCTTCAAACACACTTATAATCGTTGTTCATTAAGATTATAACCATCTGAAGGAGGACAGAGATACGTTAGCTATTTCATCATCAATACAAAAGATACAATGCAGTATCACCTCGAAGGAGAAAGAGAAAACATGATGATGTCTACTGAAAAACACGTGTCTGCATGTTGTGAAAAAAGTAGACTACGTTGAACATAATTAAATACACGACTTGAGCCATCATTGGAGATTATGGACATTTTGAATCAATTTCAAGTTCAATATACTAATTTGAGTGAAATATGTAAAACTACCTTGACAATTTTTTCACAGTAATACAACAAACAATAGCTGAGAAAAATGGTTAAACCTTCGTTAGATCATCGTTAAGCCATTGTAGTTGAGAAAAAAAACAATGGCTAAGATGATGAGCGTATTGATGATGAAGTTATTGTTAAGAACGATTACCTTTCAAGAGAAGAGACCCTTAATCTCTTCAATTTACGCAAATTGAACCAAAATATCCGGTTAATCGATATGATACCTTTTTTGCGTTCTACAGTGTTTCTTCAAATGGCGTGTGCAAAATGGTTGGGGACGATTCTGTTTTTATGTTACGCGTTGTCATCTGCCTGGTCGCAAGGGGAACTTGGTACTTATTTGGTATAATTTCAATTTTTCGTGGTGCAAATTATTAATAATGATTACGTAACTTCCCATGCTGTCATTCTAAAATAGTTATTTTCCTAATCAACCCGAAAGGGTGAATTAAAAGTGTATCGCAATCGGCATGGAAACTATCACAAGTATAACGTTGAGTTTTATACATACCAACCTACCTTTCTGTTGCTCGGAAACCAATGTCCGGAGTGATTATATAAAAGCATCTTAAATTAACAATTAAATAAGGGAAATCATGACTTTTGGGAGGTCGAAATTCAAAATCAAACGGTTTAGACCTCACCGATCAAATTTTGTTCGGTGATTGTCTGTCGGTCTGTGTCCGAAAATCCTTGCCACACGCTTACCGTCCATAATTTTCATCAGGTTTCAATAAAATTTTCAGGGTTTGTTGAATTAGGGTCCCTAAAGATTTCATTGATACCGAATCAGTGTTGACACAGCACACGCGTCACGCGTCAACGTAAATCCGTAACGGCACAATTATTTTCATTCGATTTCAATAAACTTTTAGTGATTTCTTGGGTTAGACTCTGTATGTGTACCTTGAATATAGTAGTTCCAAACGGTGCGAAACAGCGATAGAACTCGTTGTTATTCGGCCCAACTGTTGTCACGATGTAATAACCATTAATAGGTAACCCAATACAGTAGAAAATGTCGCTTATGATAAAACAATACTTCGAAGGTAGTAAACCCAATATCTCGCCTAACATTTCCATTCCTGGCTCATTGCAATCGCTCTCTTCCGGGGAATAGATAACAATAGAGCAGGACAAAGATTCAGAAATATACGATAAACGTCCATGGAAGGAAATCTGTTGGCATAATTTACTAGGCTAGATTCGGTAGGGAGAGAGCAATATAAAATGTTGATCTAATTATGCTATTTATATCATTATTATTATCTAAAGGTGATTGACAAACTGTATAATATACTCGAAATATATATACATAATATTATACTAATATTGATCCGATTTGGAAAAGTTAGCACATTTTGCTACCAAGACTCCATGGGCGTAGGCAGGATGTAACCTACCTTGGTGGGGGGGGGGGGGGGGGGGGGGGGGGGGTTGCGCTGCGGAAAAATTATATTTATATACGGAGTGTCTCAGCTCATGATCTCCTCCTCTCTCCCACTAAACTTCTAAAGCCATTTGAAAAAAAATTTGCGTAAAATTCATATGATATTGATATGCGCACGTGCGCATGCGTGTTGGAAGTGCGCTAACACTGTTTTTTCAAATGAGAACCCCCATTTTTCATTGTCGATTCGGATTCTAGGTAACATTTCATGAAAAAGTGACCCATCAGTTGAATTTTACAGGATGCGGAATTTCATAGGTAAAGAGGCTCGAGTGGATGTCAACATTGAACAGGTGATCTTGTATCCCCACCAAATCCCGACTGATTTCTTTTTATACCTACCTGGCGATTGATGTTCTCGTACTTCTTATTACAGCCATTGAGCGATTAGAGGAAGAATGGTCTCTACCACGCAGTATGAGAAACATCTGATATTTCTGCTTCTCAGACCCTATTGCACTAAAAGGAACTGATGTAACGTTTTTCCCAATTTTTCTCATCCAATTTTTCGCCGGTTTTGATGCGGTTCGCGGCATTCTTCTTGTTATTAAATTTTCTAGGGGATCAGTTATAATTATACAATTTCAGTTTCGTAATTTTGAATTCTGCATGTCCTTTCTCAACATTCAAATTGGCATAAAGGCACCTCATCCCCCCACAGAATGGTAAATTAAGAAGAATGCCGCCAACCGCATCAAAATCCGTTGAAAATTGGCTAAGAAAAATGGGGAAAACTGTGCAACACTAAAATGGTTATGGAGCGGGGAAGGGGTCATTATCCGTTTTTTTAACTTATAGGATTTTTTAATACAAAAAAAGGGTAGTAAGTAGTTATGAGTTCGTTGAAGAGTAGGTACTCTTAAAGAAGAAAAATTTTGAATTTGGAGGGTCAAAAATCTTCGAGTCAAAAAATCGCCTCGAGTATGCAACTACAAATGGCACTCATATACCGATACTCATAAGAATACTTAAGTACTACATAAGTAAGTATAAGTACTCATAACTGAGGTACTCATAAGTATAGGTACTCAAATTCCGAAATCAAATTGATTGAAAAAGATCGCATGGAATCAAGGAATACCTAATCTGATTTCAACATCACTCGTAACTCGTAACATAATATTTTTATAATGATTTGCCGTTTTTCAAGAAGATTTCATCTGTTCATGTGTTCATTGTAGAGGAAGCGATGCAATGGATGATGATGGAAGAAGTTTCGACGCATGTTTCTTTGAAACAGGAAGAGGAGAAAGACGTTGATTTCGTGCTATACAAAAAGTAAAATTATTAGTCACTACAGTGTTTAGGAAAGTGTATTTTAGACCAGAATAGATTCAATTAGTCGATTTCTGTTGTAGGGCTTTCATAATTTACTTTTACTATAATACATTTCTCTTGAAAATTATAATTCGTAGGACCTCTGGGTGACAGTTGCCAATATTCATTCGATGACCAACGATAAATAATAGTGTGCAAAACTAGATTCTACCTTCTTCTCACTAATAGAACATAAAAGGCTTGCAAAATACAGCTTCCTGAAAAATTCCGACCTTTGGAGTAATGAAACTCAAATTAAAATTAAAAGAAATTCCATATAAAAGTCTTGATAGGAAACTCATAGTTCTTTCTTTCTGTCCCTTTTCCCCTTTTCGTCACTGTTTTTTAAGATCTCAGTAGTCATCTCAGGCCTTTGTGTTCTTCAGTAAGTACTCCAGTACAACTAGAGCTCTATAATGGTCAATACTTCCGTCCCCGATATACATTTCGTGGGATAGAATGAGAAAATTCAGATTCTCTGGCCATCAACATTATGCAAGCTATAGAGCCATGTGTAATATCTATCTATAATAATCATCTTTTATCAGACAATTACCCATTTACTATAGATGATAGTTCATCTTTAAATTGGTCATCACGATTCAGACCTTGGAGGCAGTTGTATGGTATAGCGTTGTCTAGTCCAACGTATATACTGATTGACAAATTTGTCCAGTACCTATATAAATAGCACATAGTAGACGGATTTATAATACAATTGTAATCGTTTACAAGAGATAGCAAGAAACGGTTCAAACTTGCCTCAAATTGAAAGAATATATTGATTCTTTGAAATTTCTCTTGACGGCATGATTGGATTTTTTTTTTTTGGGGATCAACTTCGTCTCCAGGCATTAATTTCTGATTTCGATTCCTAGAGGACCGGCTCGAGGATCTCCGGCCAGAATTGACATGGCAGGAACAATCCATAACGGCGCGCTTAGTAGTAACAACAGTCTGCGAATATGTGTACTCGGTTGGCAAAGCGATCTCGACAGTGAGTTCGCGAAGAGTTTCGTCAACCGTAAGTTATACGTTCCCTCAGGTTTTTTGGCACCTCACGTCGTCCTGAATCCCACATTTTCCTATTCCTAGACGTAGGTTACCGGTGTTTTGAGTTTGCATACTCCCCACAAGTAGCCTGATGGAAAGTATAGGATGTTTGTTTAAAAAAAATTATTAGTCCATAACATGAAAATGTTTTTTACATGTCACATTTATTTTGAAAAAAATAAAAAAAATAAAAATAAGGTTCCGGGTCTGTTTACGGTAAATTTCTTGTCCTGGACAAATCACTGAAGCTATTTGCCTGATTTTGATGAAATATCCTAAGCCTTCATTCAGTCCCTAATGAAGCTAAAATACTCGGATGATACCGAAAATACTCGAATATAACTCTATCTAGTGTGTAACCGTCCTGACTGTCAACGTGAATTTCACAGGATTTTATGGGCTTAGCAAATGGTCATGCACATTTTTGGCATCACCTCCGGGGTAATGGTGCCAGTCTTGCCACACGGAACTACGTGTTGGGTATCGTTGACCATAGATTTTGAAAAGCTGATTTAATTTTGGATAGTCTCATAATATTATGCCGTGAAATTTGTAATGGCCAGCTATAACGGAGAATAATGGAAGAGCAACAAGATCCTGATAAAAGCATGGAGAATCAACAAATCAACAATAAATTATATCTGCCTCTGCCTTTCGGCAACAAGATACCAACAAATCAACTACTCTATCGATCCATGGAACATTCCATGGATACTAATATAGCGAAACTAGTCGGACCACAATATCTCAAAAGAGGCCACGGTTCCGTCCTCATCTTTAACCTATAATAGGATAATAATAAGTTGGGAGTAAGCTTCCTATTCCTTATTGGGTTACTATACAATATTGTATTTCTCTTCAATGACACGAGTACATGTTTTTCATAGCTGAAGTTTCAGTTGCTAATAATGAAATGTAATGAATGTAAAGTGTTCACAAACAAGAAGAAGAATTTCCAAGTGGTGGTGGTGAATTGGAAAGGGGCCAAACTGGACTACGTGGGGGCGAGACGGGTCATCAACCACGTGGCGCAGACATTGAACAGATACCTCCTCAGGCTCAAACTCGACCTCAAGATGGACTTGAGCAAGTTGGTCATCGTCGGCCACGGGTTGGGCGCCCATATTGTGGGTGCTGCTGGACATTTGATGGAAGGCGCTATAGGAACTATAATAGGTAGGAACGACACCGCTACCGCTCTATCTAATACAATAACAATCGTAATCACCTGTCTTCACCTCGATCTGAGGGGCGATTATTCACCTGAAAATGAAAAAGGAAACGATTAGATATTGCATATAATTGCTACAATAATCTTAAAAAATAAAACTTGGGATCAGGCCAACCAATCGCGAGCGAAAGTGAGTAGGTACATCCACATGTGGGTTGTGGGACCGTGAATAGATAAATAATTAAAGGTAAGTACAAAAAGGTCAGAAGATTAATAGTATGTAATAGCAGGTAGTAGTAGTAGCAGGTAATAGTAGATCGTGCTACTACTTTCATACAAGAGAAGATCTATATGTCCCATACAATGGGTAACTGACGTGCATTTGTTTAACACATTTAGAGCGGAGTCTTCACAACGAGCGGGAGGGCACTTGAGCGGCCGTCTAACTCCCCACATGTCCCTGAGGAGGGAGTCGTAGTTCCCCACCCGATCCCATGGGGAGTAACCATGGCTCCTTCACGTGTTCGTTCTCAAAATTAGAGTTCAATTGCTATTTACAACAAATTACAAAGTTTGTGATGGTTGCAGCATTACATGTTAGGCGTGGCAACTTAGTAAACGTACTGATTCATTCAAATGAAGCCCAAGGTATAATCTCTTTTCTTCATAGCTTTGGACCCAATGGCGCCGCTTTTCTGGGAGAACACCCGTGACACGGTAAACGCGTCGTCAGCAAAACGCGTGATTGGCGTCCACACAAGCTCCGGCTACCTCGGTGTCTACTGGAACGTCGGCCATGCCGATTTCTGGATCAACCGAGGGACGGCCCCTCAGCCAGGATGTTATCAAAGGGACTGGCGACGAACTATCGGTGAGTGAAGGAGTCTGAGGGCAGTCGTTGATGCCGGAACAGGGTAAAGTCGATTTCTCTTTTTAAAGAAGTTACTTACTTTCCTCAGCCCACCAGAAAGGTGAAACGTAAGTACAATGTACAGTCGGCAGAAAATCTAATTGCTTGAACACTTCTTCAGAATGTTACTGATCGTCATCTGATCAACTTTATTCACATTTTGGACAATTGTCTGTAAGTCCGTATGTACGAGTATATAAATGCTCTAGAAAAGGAGGTATGGGATTGAGCACACGACCTCAATTGCTTGTACCAAACACACATCTCCAAATGAAGAAGGGCTGACTGGCTCGCCCACTACTAAACTACCGTAAAACTAGAGTCAGACAAAGACAGGCACGAATCAATTCATGTTTTAATAACATTGGAAGACATACGAGTAGTTCAGCTATGATGAATATTCCTTATCCACTTTATCACAGCCTATACAATTAACAAAAATTTGCATGTATACACTTAAATATTATTGCACATTTGAATTTGAAAGCCCTCAACTGCCAATTTCGCCACTCGACATTTAAGCCCTAAACGCAGTAAAAAATAAGAAAATTACTACATTGGATCTAACCCTATGACAAATTTTGATTCAATTTTTCTAGTGGGGACGTATGGACACCGTTTATTCAGATTATACTAAAGAGATGCAGTTAATAATTCAAAAAAAGAGGAACCTACTGGTTAAACATCAGAGAACAGTTTTAGCTAATTTACATTCTGAGTGGATCGACGAAAATAATTTTCAAAATAGGCATATCAAAAATCGAGTTATGGGCTTCGATCCAAGTACTTAGGTTCCCATGCAAAAATGTGATATGGCTGATTAATCTCAGATCACAGGACAAGGAACACGATTCTAACCTACCTAGAATTACAGTTACTTATTTAGCTTTAAATTCATATATTAAATGACATAAATAGATACGTATGCTTTACAGTTTGCAGCCACGACAAGAGTTTCAGGTACTACTTAGAAGCAGTAAGAAATCCTAAAGCTTTTCACTCTATACAATGCGGCAAAAAACTCAACTGCAACCGCTCTACCGACAATAAACCATTGGAGACTGGATTCTTCTTTGAGAAATCGAAGTTAGTTTCACAATATTTCAAAAATAATTTATAATGGTTCATTGTTGCTTCCCCATTACCAGAAGTAGGGATGCCTTCGCGCAAGAAGTAAAACAATGTAGTTTTTCAAATTAAAAATTTCTACTTAATTTCGGCGTTTCTGAACAAATTGGGCTCTATTTGTTTGTTGGTTCGTATGTCTGTCTGCGAAAAACTATACTAACTACAATGTTCATCCAATTTTGTCGACATTTTCAGAGCTTGAGGGGGTGCCCCATATGAATTTAATCGCCATTTGACCTTTGAACGTGTACGACTTTGTTTTTAAAGTTAGTTTGTTTTCAAATATTAGGTTATGAGGATCTTTAAAGTTCTGTTTTTAGATTCTCATAACCTTATGGCTCGGTTTCGCTCAAATTTGGAAGATGTTTGAGGGCTGACCCATAGATGTTCAAATTTCAATATCCCTGTACCATACCCCTGTAGTGCTAAGTGAAAAAGCTATGTTGTTCGTCCAAGTTTGCAGACATTTTCCTAATAAGTTGATCATCATGACATTTTCGTTAAAAAATTACAAATATTTAATTGGAGTGTACTTACCCTAGTTTTAAACAACAATACTAACCCCAGACTTAAAAAAAAGAAAAATGCTGATAGGTGTTATGGTGAACAATGATAATAACCCTCTCCAGGAAATATTTTACATACCTTAAAGATCAAAACTAGTAGAAAAAGTCCATTTTTGTATTTTTTACGTGCAATGGTTATGGGCGAAGAGCTCCCCACCAGACTTTGCAATTCAATTTTTGCATTTTGCGTGCCTTAAATGTAACTATATTCATCACTGGTTCTAATGGTGCACTAATGGAAATGTTATTGTTACCTAAATGAAAATAGTTATTGATGTTTCGTAGTTTTTTGAATAATCTTCAATTTGGATGAGTATTTGGGATACGCATTTTACCAATCGAAAATATTCACAGAATCGTCGGACAATTTTGTTTCAACACCAACCCCACACCTCCGTACTCGTTGGCAGTAGAAAAAAGTTCTTCTGAAGAGCAAGCTGTGGAGAGGTCAATGCGCAAAAAGAGACACAAGGTGAGTGATGTGATGAGTGAAGAAAATCACGTAAATTAAGTCTTGTGATTATACAACTAGCAGTGAATCGCTCAATGTTCTCCTCCAAAATGAAAATTTCAACTTGTTTCCTACGCTTAGAAAGCTTCCGAACAATTTTTTTCCTGTACCTATCTGACCGTTGGCTCGTCTGTATGTCTGACAGACTGTAGGTAATCTCTTGTCCAGGGCAAAGCTATACTCAACTACTGATTCGTCTGATTTGCTCGAAATTTTCAAACTTTCCCCTACGAATTTGTTCACCATATTTGAACAAAAGCCAATTACGTCTATGTTAAATAGGTACTTCATGAGGAAGCAACGAATCTTTGCAGACGTTTTTGGTTTCCGTTCATGCCTTGAACAAAAAACTACTAGAATAAAATTGTCATAATTCCACACCGCCTTCCATGAAAACCACCATAAAATTGTATTCGTAAATTATATGGTATAGTTGAATTCAATACAAGATAGGTACTTTTTCAATTGTTCCAAGGATATTGCTTATTTTCTGCCCGTTTACGAATATTTATTGAGCCCTAGAGTTTTAGCGCCTACTTGGATTTTTTTATAGGTACCGAATTAAAAAAAAGATTAGAATCAGGAGAAAACAAGCCTACTTAATGATTTTGAGGCTTGAAAATTCTAACTTGAGCTCTGCCGTGAACGTGAAATTTTTCGAATCTATGTACTACAGAGAACACCTACCTTCTCTATAATGCTCATCCTTGAATACCTTCGAACCCTGCTTCCAATCTTGTTTTCGTAAGTTATGAAAGGAGAGGTACCGAGTGAAATTCTTGGAAAGTCGGTTTTTTGGACAAATTTTCCCGTGTTGAGTACCTAGTCACAATAGAATCATTGGAGAAACTTTTTTTTCGTTCAATAGGAAACCGGGTTTCCAGAAACTGAGTTGAAAAAAAAAAAAAAAAAAGAATCACGTGAATCGGTTGAGAAATTATTGTGGACTGAGTTTTCCACACCTTAGATTCTGTCGATGAATAGAGCTATAAAATTCGACTTCAAAATATAGAGGCTATAACTATAAGTTTTAGAGCGTGTTGCATTACATAAAACATCCTAATCCTGATTTCGCTCATATTGATAAGTATACCATCAATGAGCAAAAGGTTGAATTGTTCACAAAAATGTTAAGGATATTACGGATTTTCAAGGCTCATTCCTTGAGAAAGTAAAAGAGTTTACCTACGCTGCTTTGCTTGTTGTTTACTTTTCTTCCTTCTTTCTCCTTTATCTTTCAGCCTCCCAGAGCACGTTCATTACACCAAAATTCAACGAGGCCAAGTCATCATGACAAAAAACTACACAAACACAACAAACAGCAGCCAGAAATCGTAAGTAAGCAAGAAACTGCGGAAGAACGGTTTTTGAACATTTGATCGGCTTGTTGATTGATTATTATTACTATATTGTAAAAAAATGAGACATATCTTCGGTGGGCGAGAGACAACCCGTACCTAACTCCATTTTTGCCAAAGTGGAGATTTTTCTACCAATGGACTCAGTCTGGGGGTTTCTAGCAATTCCGACGCACATTGTAGTGGAAAGTAAACTCAAAATTATTGTTTCAATTGGGTATTTAGTATTTTCCTATCCCCAAAGTTGAATGAATTTGGAACGAAATGGTTGGATTTTCCGAGAAAGAAGTTGTGACTTACGTTATTACTGACCAATTCCTCGTTTTAACGTGTGGAGAAGAGTAACTTTTCCAATTTATTCAACCTACTATTATTTGATATTATTTGAGCTTAGAACAATTACGAACAACAATTATTTGGGGTATAATGCATTGTTTAGTAAACTCTCGATTCGATATAAGGTTTGTCTCGCTAGAAGCGGTGTGATTTTATTTGCCACCGTATGCCACCGGCATTTTCATGAGTCTGTAAAGGGGGTTTCAAGCCTCTTGAATAGCCTTACGTAAATACCTACTTGTTCTCCCTTTATTTGCAAGATTCCCAGAGGAAGATCACTCCACAAAACGTCAAGCAGGCATAGCCATCATGACGTCTGGAAAAATGAAAGCTGGCATCATGGCAAAAGACCACATCACTACAAAAAACATCCCCATCACGGTCACAGACACAAAAACGCCCATAGAAAAGTATTCCGGCTTATGCGTCAACATCGTTCATGATAGAAAATTGTGAAAAACGGGAGATTCCCGTGAAACCTCTAAGTGGAGATGCTACATGGTAATTTATTATCAGATATTGGAAATCACGATAACAAGGCTTTATCCGACGAATAAAGGATATTTACTATGGCGCGACGTGTTTATTCAAACCCCAACTTTTTCACATAATGAATATAATTATCATGCAAAAAAAGATATATAGGTATGTATAACAATGAGCAATATAGGAGGAAATATTTTTCTCTTCACATAAATATCCAACTCTGACAAATCTACCAGCCCTTCCGTGGAGGGTTAGGTACATCTGAAACCCTTTTAAACCAAAAATAAATAATGGAGCAAGATTAATTTGTTCATTAACTATAAACAAAATTTATCCATGCAAATTCGCTTTGGTCCATTCTGAATTTATACTTAGAGTTTAATACTTTTTTATCTGACCCTAAAAATGGTGACTATTTTTTTAATTTGTGATTAAAAAAAAAACTTTAAAAAATACCGGAATCTCAATGTTTACAAAACAATACAACAAATGATAATAATATGCTGCTAGCAATAACAGAGCAAACTTAATTACTCTGATGAGGTTTGTTATCACAAAAAAGAAGAATGTCAATGATGTCAAAAGAAAGAGCGGAATTCGTTGGTTCGAATTATAGGAAAAGTCTTCTTCTAAGGAGAATTATTAGAATGCGGGGAGAATTCTTAGAATGCGGAGGGAAGTCTTATAACTTCTCAGAGAAAGAGAATTCTTGGAACTTCTCTTTATGATAATTCTTCTTGTGCGGGTTCATGTTTGTCAATAAATAAAAAGGTTACAACTCCAAATTACCCCCTATCTTTTCGCGAATTTTGTTGTTGTTGCAAAGCTGTCTATTATAATATACGATCAAAGTTGAAATTTTTTATGGCTCTCTATAGTGATTGAAGTTTTAAACTGGTAATATTTTCTTGCTCCATTGTAGTTGTACGTAAAAGAAGCTTCTTACTGTTATCTATAAGCTGAACAAGCTCTCAGCCTCTGTGACGGGCGTATGTCCTTTTTAGCTCGTCGAAAGATTTAACCTGTTTTTAAGGTACTGCTGAGGTATTGATAGTCCTGTTTGTAAGCTCGACGCTAAATGTCATCTGCTTTTAGGGTAAGTAACACTCAGGTAGTGATAATTCGATGTGTAAAATCGACGTTAGGACTTGGGGATCCCAAAATGATGAAAGCAAAACTATAGAATTTGCCAATAACAGCACATTGTATCTTCAGTGACTCCTGGACACACATATCCATTTATAAATATCTCAGAGAATGGATCGAGCCAGAAACATTTCAGAGGTAGTTATGGATGTGTTAAGTGGAATCTGCAACCAGTGATGCTGCCTGGCAGCCAATTGACCCTCTCAAAACTCATCATATTGGTACAGGAATCGTATAAAAGAGATCCGCAGATTGGACCTGTTGTGTGTTTTCACATACACAATTTATGTAGTTAAAAAAAAGCTTACAAATTCCCTCTGCAACAGTTTCCCTAGCAAATATCCAATCATTATCTTTTCTAAAATCCTAATATCACCTCGGTTGTTGATGGCTACGATTGTAGGAATTGAATGATAAATAATACCATACGGTCAAAGTTTTGGATAAAAGCCTTTTTTGATGTGGTTGTTTGCTACAATTACCTAGCTATGTCTGTCTGTTTGTACATGAATTGTCAATTATAGTCGATCATACTACGGTATAAATATCAATTTTCATAACAGCCAATTTGATGAAGCCACATGCAGGCGCGTTGGAGACTGTGACTGTTCTACTACTATACAGGAGGATTTGACGGTTAAGTATCTAAGGTTGTGTTTTGACAACCGGCTGACGTGGGAGAAACACAAAAGTACATCAGAATCGAAAATAAATAAATAAATTAAACTATAACCTGAAATTCTTGAGACAGTTTGCTGACCGAACCACAATTTCTTCAAGTCTTTGATGCAATCCACGTACCAAAATATCGTTTGGACTCATACATTATGGCGGAACGTTTGATTCAATGATTGCGACGCTTCACTCGGGATATCGGTACACGACGAAGATCATATACTTAATATGCTGCAATACAGATGACGGTCTCCCCCACGATAGACGGTTGTAATTGCTGAACCGTCTCGATCTTGGTTCTCTGTGCTACTACCTATGCTTCAAAATCGTCGTAACACACTTCCGGAAATACGGGATCAAACCAAAAACGCT
>JAEMON010000005.1:21659833-21676097 GCA_030264115.1 Lygus lineolaris
ACACTGTAGCCTAGCCTTTGAGCCCTGATTAAGGTATTATAAGATATCGAAAGCTCGGCGAGGAAGGTGAACTTGTTTCAGTGGACCCCATTCCCGATCCTCGTTGACATTCTGTACTATCTGGGTCAATCTTTGTAAACTGCACAACAATGTAGGTAATCATAGGTAAATTAAATGTATTATGTAAAATATCGTACGACAACACCCCACCCGCGTGACAATTCGAGTCTTAAAGTGTAAACAAACTATGATACACAACAAAAAAGTGTATTCAGTTTATTCATCCTATGTTGCGTAATGATCGCGATTTTGACCACACAATTTATAATGCTCGGCCTTTTGTAACACCTACGAGTGAAGTTTGAAGTTGATAAATGATCGAGGGAAGTCAATGTGACACAGATCTTGGTGCTTGATGAGAATTGACCCATAGCGTGTTGTTCCGCTCGGTCAAACAGGTACGACCCATTTCAGACGCCTCATTTCATTTTCCTCATTATTTTGAATGCCCAACAACGCGGAAAGTTGTTAAACACCACATCATAAGGCCTTCTGAATTTGACAAACCCAGCGAGTAATCTAATCATCAAAAGCATCGTTCTAGAAATTTAACCATTATAAAGAATCGATAACAGACCAGACATAAAACATATAATGAGATACGCAGTTGATACCAACTATTTTTTTGAACGGGGATGTTGGTACAAGTCCCAGGATGATCTTATGTCGACAGTTTATTCCATTGATCGTATGTTTGGGACTATCAAAGTACGTTGCGTCACAGGGGAATTTGGGTATGTTGAATATAAATATATCTCCAATAATTTTTCCAGTCCAGGCGATTCTTTAAATAATACTCACGACAATTCTTCATATTTGGTGGTAATTTCTTAATATTAGGCTTACCACCAACTCAAGTTTTTGTGTTTTGATGATTTCCATTAACCCTCAACGTTTCTCATGCCAGTTCATAATTTTATTACACTATAATTAGTCTGAATGCAGGTGGTGGTGGCGTTACTTGACAATTTCAGTATGTTCACCTCTTTCAACATCATCTGCATTTTTGACCGAGTTTGACGATTGGACGACCTAGCCGTATTAACGTAGTTTAAATTTAGACGTTTGAATCTGATGGGAACATAACAGAAAGGCTGTCCAATGATGAATTTATAATCAGAAAATACACCACTTTCATCGTAGAACTACTTTTGAACTAGGAACTTTCATCTAAAATGATAAGTTTGTAAATTTCATTGATGTTACAGAGGAATCGATGGCGAAAATACTCCTGGAGGAAGTAGAGATAGCCAAGCAAAAATATGTCACCTACCCAGTCGACTTCGTGTTTTACCAAAAGTAGATTTAACTTCTTGAATTATTATTATTCTAATAATTCCAGTTAGATTAATCAAAATGTCTCTTAAGCTAATCTTACTATAAGTAAGACCTATACTATAAGACTAAAAGTAAGTAACCCAATTCATAAAACTTTCGCAATTCCGAACAACAGCAATATTGTTCACTTACAAATAGAATGGTAGGTATTGAAGCTGATATTAGTTTATGGTGATGAGGTTCTCCCAGCCTGGTGCTCCTGCTGCGGACCCAGATGATTCAAACCTTGCATTGAAACCGATATCTAGAAGAAATGAAAGAACGTTCTTCACTGTAGAGTTGGAGGTTTATCTATTAAAACATATACAAGCCCACCGCTACAAAAATGTCTAGTTCGATCGCCTTTCAATCGAATTGGGGAAGACATTTTTGGGCGCCTGCCAGAGACTAGAAGTGGAAACAAGTACCTAATGGTGGTCTCTGATTTCACCAAAAAGGCCAGAGGCAATAGCCTAAAACTGTGGCAAAAGCATTGGTTGGGCTAGTCTTCAGTAGAGTAGGCCCCATAAAATCCACAGTGAAGACATTTTGGTGCTGACCATTAGGTGCGAGGCATTAGCGTGAGATTGCTTAGCTGATGAGGCCAAATGGCACCAGCGGCATTTTTCCATGCCAAATCATGCAGCATGTACCTACTTGTCAGCAAACCTCGGGCAGCAACATCACGGCTGGGATTAAAAAAAACAAAAAAAAAACCGACGTTCTTTTAGCTTATTGGTCGGCTCCACACAAAACAACAGAGATTTCTTCAGCAAACACGTTTATGGTATTGGTCTTCATTTGCCTGAGACGTGTACAGACCCAGTGCTTGACCGCATGCATTAACAACACCCTGCGCTTTTCAACTAAGGTCTGACATGAAGAGGTGTGGATGTTTGCAAGATATAACATACACAAATGAACATGCGATGGCAAAAGGATTTGATTGATTTTTGCTGTAGGAGATTCACTAATTCACTCCAGACTCATAGTTCATGATATGATGTTCGAAACTTGAGCCACAGCGGACTTGGCCTGGGTTTTGGGTTACAACGAAGTCGTTATGGAGATCAAAATGGGGTGGAGGAAAAGCCTTCTTGAAGTCAACCTCATGGCCCATGCAGATGTACGGCCGCACACGGAATCTTGGAAGGCAGGGTAGTGTAGTAATTACTACACCGCCAATTGTTTTGTTATATTTGTTGTAGTTTACATTGGATTCCGAAAGACTTAGGTCATTGTAATATGGATATGAGCAAAACAGTACACTACCAACACTATAATCAGTCTCATGTCATTGCATCCGGCGTCCCTCGCTGGGATTGCCATAATCACCATAAATATAGTTACACTACCCTAGCTGTTTTGTTTAATGTTTATTATAGTCCTTTTGATAATAAATTACAGTGACCATGAAGGTAGAAAGAGGATTATATCGGGTTTGTCGGAAGCAGGAAAAATACATCACGGCGGACTCAACGCTTCGGCCCCCATAAAGATCCTCGTTCATGGGTGGCACCACGGGCTCAAGACAACTTTCGAAGATGATTTTTTCAAAGGTTGGCAAGTCCAGTTTATTTTCAAAACGTATAATCTCCATGTGGTGGCGACGTGAGGCGCCTTGCCACCGATAATATGGTTTCAAAATGTAGTATATAAGTATTTCCGAGGTCTAAAAATTCTATCAGTGCAATCAAATAGCTAAGACAAAATGACAGGAGCTGCAGACTCTGTTATCTATACTACGGTGACACCAAAGGGTGATATATCAAATTGTGTACTCCCAATTAATGAAACTAGCCTTCAACACCAGAAATATTGAATAAAATAAGGCAATTGGCCGGTAGAATAACCAACAGTTCGGTGTTGAGCCAGCAGCAGGGAGCAGGTGGAGAGAATATCACATAATTATGTACCACGGAGTACTTAACATCAGCTGAAGTGCTGACGAGATGTATTACACACATAGGTAACTATATTCATACACCAATGAGATTTTCACGAGTTCAAGGATTTGTCAAGATGGTATGAAATGGGTTTGGGCGAGGTTCTTCAACTCTCCTTGTTTTTAACCCCGTCCGACCTAGATACGAAACAATAGGTCTTTGTCTTGTCATACTGAGGGACGACTTAAATATCTACCGAACGAAATACTGTGTTTGTTAAGATCAGATTAGGTACCAAAGTATGGGTTCCGATTCTCAGATTGAAGCTAAATGCTGTAATCAGTAAGTAACTTGTAATAAATAATACAAGCCCTTTCTTTTCCATCTTACGAGTGACTCCATTAATCACTCATCAACTGATGGGGGATTATGTTAATCTGCACGGTCCTGAGTCTTCCTCTGTATGTATTTTCGCTTCTTTTACAGCCTTCAACGGCACCATAAGATACGTGCAAGTGATCTCTGTTCGATGGAAGGAGGCCGAAAGAGACTACATAGGGGCGCGCAGAGCCGTGCCAGGAGTGGCGCGCCAAGTCTACGAGTACGTCAAGCGTCTGGGGAAGGACTATGGCGTCAAACCCGAACAACTGGGATTCTTTGGAAACGGCCTGGGGGCTCAAATATGCGGGGCTGTGGGGCACCTGTCCGGAGGTCAGATTGGAAAAATTATTGGTGAGTTACTGTGGCCTGCTCAAATAAGGAAATCTAGAAAGCTACTCACGCAATTTATTTGCTTCCCTCACCAACGCAAAACCATCTAAAATAAAGTGAAACATTTGCCTTGTGTGGGTAGTAATATTTTTCTTGTAGGTATTTTATAACTTGATCAAAAATTTCACAAAAATTCAATTCTTTCAACAACGAAATTTCCCCATTAAATTGCTTGCGTAAACGCTACCTAGATATATTTGGATAGCTACGATCTTCAAACGAGACCACCTAGGACCTAATCCCTACAACTCCTGGAAATTTCATAAGAATCGAATGCATATATTGTGGAAGTTATGCGTGTTACAAGGACCCTAGATAGTCTCTTATAGATTTCAGCCCAGCCTCTGCAATTGCACAAGAGTGAATTATACAGAAATAAATATGTCTCAAGATCTAAGGCCCGATTCCCCTCATTCTGAGAAAAATAATAACACGAGCGAGAATTTCATGTTCGAGTCATTCACATAGGTTATTAAAGTCAATCTTATTACTGATACAACGAAGCTATACCTATTATGCCACGCCGATAGAATATATTTTATTATAAGTTCGTGTTAAGATATCTATGCGTGAGGAGTCAATACTCTCCACCCCCTTTGCAGACATTTTGAGTTTTTACGAGAGAGGAAAGTAAATTAAAGCCTTTGCATCAAATCATGTTTAGGTCATATATCACTGGCGATATACCAGCGGCTCAAAGCCGCCAATGTGATTTTGGATTCAGTAAAAAGTCGCTAGAATAATATTGGGTTTTACTCCCAACGAATTTCGGAAAACTATCCTAATAGGCTCTTCTTTTCTGGTCACCAGCCTTGGATCCAGCCATGCCGCTCTTCTGGCAGAACACTCACGACTCGGTTAACAAGAGTTCTGCGAAGATGGTGATCGGCGTTCACACGAGTGCGGGCACTTTTGGCGTCATTTGGAACGTCGGCCACGCGGATTTCTGGTCAATGCACGGAATGGCGCCACAACAGCCGTGCCTCCAAAAGCGGACCCCCGAAGAACAGTTGCGTAAGTTGGCGTAATAAGGGAAACGTAATATTTAGGCTAACTGTACCAGTTATCATTACCTTAAGGGTACTTCATGATGATTGCGAAAATATTTTGCTTATTGTTCGATTAATTCACGATCTTCATCCACCATTCCAGAAACATCTTACAGACAATACACAATCCCCTCTCCCTCAATCGAAACAGTACCTTTCGTGACACAATTTCGTAACGTTTTCTGTTACTTAGGTGCCGGGGAAAGCGTGTTCCACGCTAAAAAGTTGACCCGTACGAAATAATCACAAGTAAAGTGAAGTAAACAACCATTTCAGGGCTGGATTTTCGTCCGTCTGCCGTTCCCGGCTTCATCAGCTGTCTTCCAAAGGGAGGATCAGAAATCGTTCTGATGATTTCGTTCTTGACTACTCATTGCCTCACCCTCTTGAGAGGAGAGGGGTTCGCCGACAGCTCAATGCAAAAATAGAGACGTGTGGTCCCAGCCACGCAGATAGTCACCTTTCCAAGTATTAACCATGCCGCTGATAGTTTGAACCTCGGTTATCCCACGGGTACCGGTTTATTCCACCAGATAAGGCCTTCGGCAAATAATTAAACACCAGAACATGGCATAAGTTGCAGCCAGACTCGTCATCATTGTTCAGGAAAAATAAACAAAACTTTTGATAGGATGATGCTTCAATGATATTCACAAAATGAGTAATCGATATTTATACTTCGAAATGGTACCTACAATACTATGCACTCGGAAAATGAAATAGGTATAAAAGTTATTGTCAGTTTTCACAAAACGGAGTTGAAAATTTTATATTAGGTATAACCAACTTGATCTGTTCGAATGGAAAAAATTTAACTCAAATTACATCTCCACTGTGAGGATTTTAATGATCCAGTTTTTATTTTTGTTTTTATATTTGTCTTTCTTAAAAACAAAAAATGTTCACATTATTTTTGTTTCAGTTCATAGGCAGGCACCAGGCACTTTACTTTTTAGGTTTTAGTTTTAGTTTCATTAACAAAGAGGTACCTTGTCAATTGAACTGGTTTTTCATCGTTTTACGTTGAAGTAGGTAAGTAAGCTGCAGGTTTTGTTTTTACAGGCATACTTTTTAATCATTCTCTCCGTTTACTTGAATGGATCATTTTTTCCCGAACTGTTTCTTATTGATAGGTAATGTTATTTTCAGCTCGTCTATCGTGACAATTAGGTCAAAATCATAATCCTGCATTTGATTTGGTGTTCCTGATTTCAAACATGCTCCATTGACTTCTTTTATAATTCCTTCTGCCTTCCTATCTTCCGAGGACCCGGCGTTGCCCTTGTGCAGCATGATTTTTTTTCCTGGGGTCGTTATCGATACAGTTTGATTTCTTCCACCAGTAAGTACATAATCTCTTGAAAGGCATTCCAGGCTGGTATCACCATAATAATTCTTCTTGAAGAAAATCTTCACCATCCACCATTGCGAGTCCAAGAGAATCATCCTCATAGGAATAGACATCCTGAACAATAATATATACCACCAGTCTGAGGTATATTTCAATCCTTCTGTTTATTTTCGTAATGGTTGTTACTCGAGAGTATGAAATTGAAGATTTTAATTCCAAAATCGTTTTTCGTGTTGATAACTGATAGGGAAAATCAAATTATTCGGGCGCAATATAGCATTTTTCCTTGATTCCGAGAGCTATTTTTTTTTTAGCTGTTTCCACTGGTGATGTCACTCCATTAACAGCTTCCTCCGCGTCACATCTTGGAGTTTTATGTAGACTTCCTGTTCGTAAACCGAAGTGCACTGAACAGTGAACTACACTGGATCACTGGAGAGCTTAACAACGGTCGACATGCCCACCGTGAGTCTCCACCCCGGGCCATCAAGAGCGCTTAGCTCCACAAGGGTCCTAATCGACTGAACATGTTTTTCCGAACATTTCAGGTCAGAAATCAGCAGAAAATATTGTAACGAAAAAAATCTTCGGAATAAATGACGCGACGAATAAAAAAAATTGGCTCTGTGCGGACAAAATTAGGCTCTCCAGATAGGAAGTTTTGAATTTTCAGACAAGGGAGGATAGAGATAATACTCGACAAAAAACCAAATGCGATATGAAATATTACAAATTATTATTATTATTGTATTGAAAGTATTTTTTATATCCTTGGTTATTTTTATATTATAACATGAAAAACAATAAAAACATGCAAACAAATTTTGTGTGTGAACATTTTTTAATTTCGGGCTGCTCAAATCTTTACCTTCAGTCCGGATAGACGACTAGACCTTTCTGACGGATAGTGAGATCCATAATTGCCGTTGATTTTGTGTAATAAATTCACACCATCTTCAGGAATCCAGTCGAAAACCACCATTTCAATGAAAAGCTTTTTATTATTAAAACATAACATATACAATTTTGACAGAATAAAGAAAATTTTCAGGTCAATGAATTTGAATTCAGCCTTATTGATTCCGAGTCTGCAAAGCAGCGGAAGCTTTGTTTTCACTTTCAAAATGAAAGAAATTGTTGTGCTCCAAAATCAAAATTTCCACTCGCATTTTGTGTTTCAGGGCCTCCTGTACAAATTTGGTTCCGTGTATGTCTGTCTGTCTGTCTGTCCACATTCCCTTGCCACAGCCATAACTTCCACAATTTTGATCCAATTTCGATCGAATTTTCAGGTATTGTGCGGGTTAGCCCCGTGAGGGTCCCCTTTGGATGTCATCGCAACGATTTTTTTTTCACTATGGGTAGCGTGAGCCCATGCGCAAACGTGAATCTCCTGAAAGCCCAGTATCTCAGTTCCTAATTGACACATTTCGCTAAAATTTGGAGGGTAGTTGGGGGCTACCATTACCTTCTAAAACAGTGCGACATAAATCAAGAACAACGAAATTCACAATTTCGTAATCAACACCAGTAGTGGCATTGAATAATCTGCATTGAATCATGAGAAAGCCAGTCAGGAGGATAGATAGGTCCAGTGGACACCTGTGGGGGCACGGATAGAGAGGTCCGATGGACCTCATACTAGAAGGGCGGGTTCAAAGAATACGAATATAATGAACAGCAATAACAACATTTGGTTAATCACTGGCAGCTAGGAAGGTACTGAAGACGCCGACACCCCTGGTCTTCTTATTCATCCCTTAATTCCCCTCCAAAGTTTCGCTCGACGTCCATGGGACTTCCATCCGGACTGAAGGTTAACAGGCCCACAACTATTTTGACGTCCTTCTTAGGTATGGCTACTAGTTCAGTGGCTATTTCCCTGGAGAGCGCCACAAATAGTTTTGCCCGTCTCAGGGTTTTAGCCCTCAGGTATTGCACTCGCTCTCTGTTCTCCCAATTATTAACCACATTCTGTAAACAACTTTTTGTGGTTCCAAAGATTGGCTCTGGTCCTGTAGGAAGGGACTCTGATCCTCTCTTAGCGAGACGAGAAGCTTCATTAATCTCATGACCCTCATATTCAGGGATCCAGGAAAGAGTGACTTGGTTACTCTGAGCCACTCACCTGAGGGTATTGAAGCAGTCCCTGTTCTGCATCCACAATTAGCATGCACGAGACACTCTGCCAATTCGTTGAGATTTTTCTAGTTAACTTCCATTAGTCGTCCTAAGATCCTAGAAAATCTCCCGTGTTAAGGTAATTTACAAGAGAACAAATGAGAAAACTCAATACAATTTTCGACACTCCAAGGACCAAGGGGGCCCGCTACGTGAACACAGAACAGTTGGCGGTGCTAGTTTCTCCTAGGAATATTTTTCTTCTTCCTAGTGATAATAATTTTCGATGAAACAATGACAGTTATCACTTGTCAATTTTTGACATAACAAACCTGATCTACAATATTCTAACCTCATTCTTTATATTCCCGTAAATTCCGGTCAACTTCTATCCGTAAATATCCGTCCAATCTTCCGATAAGTAGGTAAATAGCGACAAGAAGTAAGTTATACTTTGGTAATTGTGTATTACGGGGACCAACAGCAAATCCCAATCAAGATTAGTCGGAGCAGCGAGTGACCATTGATAATTTACTAAAATATATATATATATAATAATAAAATTAGTAGATCCACTCAAGCGGAAAAATGAATAAACCATCCAAAGTTCTAAGAAGCTCTAAGGACAACCATAGAAAGCTAACTGGAAGAGTCGCAATAAATAATTGAATGTGGTATCTGCCCTTTTTTGATTATTTAAATTTGTTATGTATTGTAAAGGAGAGCTGTCCAAAAAGGTGCAACAGGAAGGGTCGGAAATGAACGGAAGAGAGCGAAAATGGGAAGGAAAAAAGCATGCGACGTCATCTGGCATGTATTGCCTTCTCGCTTGGCTGAGTTCCTCGTACTTTTTAATTGTCGCGGCAGAGCCACACTCTGCAGACATTCCCCCTGAGACTCCCTCTCCCAGAGACACAAAACGCTAAATGGTTAATGTCAGGATAACAACGACTTGAACCATTATAACAATGATTATGACAACGACTTGAAGCATTATGACAATGATCATGAAAGCATTCCCTTTTCCGTCCTGCCAGCCGACGAAGCAAAGAGTTTAGAAAGAAGGATAGAGAGGGTATATTAGAGAGTTTGTGCCACGGTGCGGACGCCGTAGTGGACGGCGCCGTAAGGAAATAGATAGGGCGAGCACAATAAGATGCTAACGTTTTCCGTCAGGTTTCAGACGGCATGGAAGAAAGACACCGGCTGTTGAAGCGACGCTAAAAAAGATACCGGCTGTTGAAGTCACAGCAACCACAACAAACAAATCAAAAAGTCGGGTATTGGTATTGGGCACATGCGAAGACATGAAATTTATTGTAATAGGCAAAAATCTGGAACTACTAGACCAATTTCAGTTAATTTTTCCTTGAGGTACTTCCTTGTTACAAAAGCAAAGAAGCATGATTGGAATCGAATTGAATAAGTAATTGAGAAGTACCTAGGTGATTAAACCAGGCTGGATTTGGAATTCTAATCTATCTAATTAAAATAAGAGGGAAAAAAATCTATTAAAAAAGGAGGAAAATGGTAATGAGTACATATCCAACTCAAATAAACAACAATTATAGAGGTAAGATTTTTCAAGAGTTTAACAGACCTTACAAAACCTCATGTACCTACTCGTCCAAACTTGGGACGTTTGTTTAAAAAAAACGTCGTCACCTGACTGCCTTACAAAAATGTACGTATGGCAAATTGACAGGAGCACTGCCACTTTTTACATTTATATAAGTAAAAAAAAGGAGCAAACTGTAAATTAGTAAACACGCAAAATGGGAGCTGGGAGGTAATCAAGTAAAATGTAGGTAAATAGTGTTATAAAAGTGTAAGGTTTGGAAAGTGGCAGTCGTCACGAAGACGCCGTACAGGAGCGCCGTGAAAAGCCGGATTTATACGTCGTCTATGACGACCGCCCACGCCGTAAGGGTCGTCACGCATGCGCAGATTGCATTTTGCTCTCTACGGTATGGATACTATACCGCTACGGCACCGTCCACTACGGCGTCCGCACCGTGGCACAAACTCTATTAAGGAGGGGGAAGAAGAGACCTAGGACTCAGCCCGGCGCTCCGCCTCTTGTGGTCACCACGGCTGGACAACCTACGGAATTGTGGTATCTACCAGTATCGATGCAATGCTATCGATTAGCACCGATATATAACTGTCGATGGCTTATCAATTGCCTTCATCGAAACCCCGATTCAAATAATTTTTTTCCACTTTTAATTGATTTGTTTTTGATAGCTGGCGTGATATATCAGCTATCGGCCCTATTTCACTCAAATTTGAATATTTTAACAAATTAAATGCACTCATGGGAACAGACTTGGAATGTGTTTTATAACAATCTTGGAGGTTACCCTCCTCCGCCATGATTCTAGGCTCTGCCTTTTGGCGATTACATACTTCAAAAGCTCCAACTGGCTGATGGTGATGTCCCATCTCCACCCATCAGTGGGTGGCTGCGTAAGAGGGAAGGGGGGCTCCAAAGCTCAGGGTACTCTTGGATGGTATGTGAGATGGAAGGCCACGTCCACCCACCATAATATAAACTGTATAAAAGTTGATTTTTTGGATTTATGACAATTTCCCATTCAATGTCAATTTGTTCAAGGCTGTAGCCACGAAGCAGCTGCCGATTATTTCCTTGAGACGTTAAAATTTAATGAGTCAATCGAAGCAGAAACCTGCGGGAAAAAGTACGTCTGCCATCCGCAAGTCTTCAAAAAAGAAAAGGTTAAGCTGACAGAGTACGTCAAGTAAGTAAATTTTAAGAGGTTATTGTGATTTTAATCGAATTGTTTATATAATTTTTGTCATTACGAACAATCCCTCCTGAATTGATTGATTCAAAATGTAGGTACCAGGAATTTCGTCAGCGTGGATAGGGGGCTTTTTGAGAATTTTCACGGTGATTACAAAGAGCATTTTTACACCAGAACCAACTTTATTAAACATTTTTGACCATAAACACATAAAGTGGCGGTGGCGGAAAAGTTTTCGGCATCAGCTCAACAAAAAAACACCCAGAAAAGCGGATATTTTCCCGAACTAAATTTGCAATCTCTTGGTAAACGTGTGTAATCATAATCGACGAACGAATGCAGTCGGTATGATAATTTGCGGTAATTTTCGGACCAATGAGTACCTACTCAATAATATATATCTAACGTGGCCCACACCTAACGGATCACACAAAATTATTGTATAATTATATTATCGAAGGGAGTAAAATCTGTTTAATTTAAACCTTCATTTCTTCCGTAAAATTGAATTGTCTGCCAGAGTGGGTGCGGGAAGTATAGCTTCCTCACATAGTATAACATGGACGTAGCAATTCACGTTTGCTCACGCGCAATGAATGTCGATCAGGTGGCGATGAACTTTATTCATGCGTTACAGTCTCGGGAACAACCCGCCCAATCCCTGAAATACCATCAAAATTGGTCTCTCCATACAGTTTTGGCTCTGACAACGAATCTCCAGTTTGTTCATCCTCCATTTTTGAGAGAGATAGGGCCATTAGATAGTGAGAACCATTGATCTAACGGCTTTGAAATTCATAGGGATTAAACAGAAAATTTCTTCGAATTCGGTAAGTTCGAATTCGGGGTTCGAATTTTCTTGTAAGTTATTGTCGTTTTGGCCGGGACAAGGAACGGAACACATTTCAGACTGATAGACACGGAACCAACATACATTGTTGAGCTTAGAAGCAAAAAGCAAAAATCAATAAGGAATTGGAAATTTCGACATAATTTCGGAGGACAAGATTTTAGCGAATTTTCGAAGAAAATGAAGCTATTGCTGTGGCTTCAAAATTTTAGTACTGCAAATTTTTGAAAACTTCCTTCATGGAAATCCGTTTCAGATCATTCTGAAACGATTTCTGAAATTTAACATTTTTTTATATGTATATATTTATACATTACATGTATTTATATTATGTCATGTCAGGCGATATCTGACCCTGGAATCGAGATAAAAAATTCAAAAAAAAAAAAAAAAATGTAAATGCCAATAACATCAGGAGAAAGGATGGGTTAGTTGGCCTGCATTTTCGGAGTACTCCTAGAGGTCAAATTTTGAACATTTAGAGTCAAAAATCGCGAAAAAACGTGTTTTTTTTAAAGGTTTTTGGTGTAAATTACCATCTTAAACATGGGAACATTATGGTATATCGGAATCAGCGCAAAATTTCCAATAAGAATGACCTACCAAATCAGTTAAAATGAGTCTTTGAAAATTCGCTCATTAACTCATGCTGCATGAATGGAACTTTCTGTTGACTTCTTGCACGAACAGCACGATCAGCTTTAAGCTGGGTACACGCTTTCACGAGGCAACGCACGAGGCATTTGGAGGCGAGGCGCGGCAAAACGTTTGCCTCTGGCGTTCGATATTTTTGTTTTGAGACGACGGACGCACGAGTCAATGCACGAATTATCTCTTTCCATAGAGCCGGAAGTTCGTGCTCCCGCTAGCCACAAGTTCGGCCTCTGATCCATCATGCCGGGGAAACACTAGTACGAGGCAGGCCGAGGCGCTGCATGCCTACAGGTGTAGACGGGTGAGCAAAACCTGCCTCAGCCCGGCCCGAGGGGTGCGGCGTACGGGTGAGTGCCAATCCATCCATCAAGCTGGGTACACACCAGTACGAGGTTTCGGGGGCAAGGCGCGGCAAAAGGTTTGTCTCTCGCGTTCGATTTTTTGGTTTTGAGACGACGCCATGCACGAGGCAACGCACAATTTTATCTTTTACCATATAACCAGAAGTTCGTGCACGTTCGGCCCCAGATCCATTGGGGATGCCCGCGGGCCGTGCTGAGGAGGGTTTTGCTCGCCCATCTACATATTATATAGAATATACATATTATATAGATTTTTATTTACTCACAAAAAAGTTATTACGCGTATTTTTAAACAGTTTACAGACGTGCTTACGGCTAATTTCCCATCAATTTGCGATTTGGCCTATAGGTCACAGTGACCTGTCCAGGCCTTTCTCTCTCAGTTTTTTGTTAGTTCATGTTAGGCCGAAACTTCCAGTGCATGTCCTATAATACTTTCTAACAGTTTTTCTAACAGTAATTCTGATCTAACAGTTAATAGTAATTATGGATACTTAGTGTATTTTACAAAAGTGATTGCAATGTTGAGTTAATTCCTAGATTACTTTTCAGAAGCTGCCTAGTTTCATTTTTGAAAATTTCTAGCGTTTTCGCTGTTTTAACTGCATATATGGTAGCTGTTCAAATAGCGACGGTGCCAGCCAAGGTAGTTGCCTAGTGTAGAAATCATTGTAGGGTCGTGGTTTTTCTGAAATAGCTGCTTGGTTGGCTACAACTGTACGCATGTCTCGTTTCTCGTACTGGTGTGTACCCGGCTTGATGGATGGATAGGCGCTCGCGGCTCGCCCATACGCCGCTCGCCTTGGGCCGGGTCGTGGCAGGTTTTGCTCGCCCGTCTACACCTGTACGCTTGCTACGCACCTGTACTCAGCCTGCCTCGTACTATTGTCTACCCAGCTTAAGGCTTTCTTACCTTCAGTAGTAAGGGAGGAAATACAAATAAATTAACTACTTTACAGGGTTGTTGGTCAATTTTGTTTTGTACCACCGGAGTGGCACCCCTGGCCGGAATTGAAAGAAATTTTGGAAGAGCGAAACGCGACTGATCTCCCGACTTCAACGGAGTCTCTTCCCGAACGTCCGAGAATCACATTACCGCCTGGAGTGTCGTTACCACCTGGAGTGACGTTACCACCTGGGGTTTCGTTAGTTCCAGGAGGTACGTTACCTCCTGGGGTCACGTTACCGCCTGGAATTACAATGCCTCCCGCAATCACGTTACCGCCTGGAGTGACGTTACCACCTGGGGTTTCGTTAGTTCCAGGCGCTACGTTACCGCCGGGGGTCACGTTACCTCCTGGAATCACGATGCCTCCTGCAGTGACCTCCAAAGCCTCCACGACTCCTGGGCCACCATTGGACGACTGCGACGAGATGATCCGCATCCACAAGATGCTCCTCCACGGGAGTCGACGACTCGGCGTTGGCGCCAAGACTAGGGTGCTGCGACAAGTCAAGAACAGGACGTTGCGCGCCAAAATCAAAAAATGCGAAGACCTTAGATCAAGAATGCGAAGGATTTCGAGAGCTTCACTTAGCAAACATCACAAGAATAGTCGTAGAGTTTCTTATGGAGTTAATTAAAAACTAATTTAAAATTGACTGATTGTGCGATCCTTCACACTACTTTCTTCACCTGTATAGACCCCAAAAATGCGGCTATAGGTTTTCTTTTTCAAATTTAGAATTTTCTATTAGAAATTTAGAATCTTTCAATTCAAATTAAGCAATATATGTATGGAAAAAGAAAAAAGCCAAGTTTTCGATTATATCAAAAAGAATTGATTTGATAAATATTGAATTTTAGGACGTGGAATCGAAAAACGTGTTCTATATACATCTCATTGTCAGGTTCTCGGCTTTGTTGAATGTGGAGTAGGTAGTATGTTCCTATGCGGTCCTATGTTCCTATGAAGTAGTATGTTCCTATGCGGAACATTGCCAGTTTTTTGGCAACTAGTGAAAAAAAATTGTTGGCAAATTTTGTTCAGTTTACTATGCAAAGTGAAACCAAGTACTCACGTACAAAAATTCTTTACATTTGTGGGTTTTATCTAAGAAAAATGATACACTGCCAACTGGAAATGGTAAAATCCTCCTCGCGTCCATGAAAATTTAAAATCAAAATTGTGTAAGTTCAAAGACACACAGACACGGAACCAAATTTGTTCAGGCAGCTCTGAAACGTCAAATGCTAGTGGAAATTTCAATTCCGGAGGACACCGGTTATTGTTCGACTTTCAAAGTCAAAACTACATTGAAGTAATTAGGTAAGACACCTAATGTAGTAGTTTTCATGATGGTACGAATGGGATTTCACGGAATGGATTTTCAAAGTGAAAACAAAGCTTCCGGTACAATCGGTAGACTCGGAAGAAAAAAATACTAAAATATTAAACCTCTAATTCATGTTTGGTTGGGTTAAAACTACATTGAAGTGATACATGCAATGAAGTAGTTACCCTAATGGTACGTAAAGGAATCAGGGATACAATGAACTATGTTGATGGTCGTGATGAAGCTGAATTTTCCCTAACCCAACTCCTTAAATTTCCTCTCCAGCTAAAATGCGGTAATTTGGCCCAACATGGCACACAATCCATGTTGGAAGAAGCACAAATGTTTCCTAGTGTCATACGAATAAGATCTATTTACCAACGGCCGCGGTAACATAAAATTCATGATTTACTCCAAAAATCCCAATTCTCCCGTACAGGAACAATTTAATTTGGCTTCAAATTAGTTTTTATCCAATATTTTAAGAACTAAGTCATATGGAATCATGATTTATTACTGTTGTTATAGGTACGCTATAAGCAATACACTAGTAATTGGCAATGGGAATGTAATATGACAGCAAAAAGAGCGAGGGTAACGTAAATTTAAAAGAGAAATCATATGAGAATCTAATTTAGTAAGCTTTAATATTAATGGAAGTTGGGAAAATCAAAATCTTTTCTTCTTTTTCTTTAAAAAGGATTGAGTAAAAATGGTAAAATTTGATTACGCGAGGTGGAGTATTTTCACCTTTAGGCGCAAGCAGCGTTGCGAGTTGAGAAAAAGTGGTATATACGT
>JAEMON010000005.1:21714058-21726705 GCA_030264115.1 Lygus lineolaris
TTGTTTCTTTTAAGCCATTACCTTACAGAAAAAAATAAAAAACATTGATGATAATTCCCCATTAATGAAATTTGGTATACCGGGTCTAGTTGTGCCGCGAACCTTGGGGGATTCGGTACAGGAAATAATTACAAAAAATGTAATTTTTTTTTTGACTTTTTAAAATTTTCATTTTTTGTTGTTTGGGATGTCAGGAAAATTTAAGAATGTAAAAAAGCAACAAAAAACAAAGCATTTTGAATGATACAATAGCTTTTTTTAGTTTTTGCAAACATCGCTCTCATGCGGAGAACATCCCTTTTCTAGCATTCCAAAATATCTCAAACACCTAAAAACTATCAATGCACCAAAAAAAAAAAAAAAAAAATATAAGTATTCCTAGTTGCTATGTAATCAAACTCAATAATGAACCATCATTTTGGAAAAAGAAGAAGAAAAAGATGATAATAAGAGATAAAAATGATAAGAAATATCCTGCAGAAACTGAACTTTTGGGCAACCGAACCTTCAACTCGCATTTCTTGCTAATCGGGGTTTTGCATTTTTTCAGTAGGTATTCAAATGGATATTCTTCCAGAACCACAGAGATGACAGTTTTACCGTATCTTCTTGACAACACAATCTAAAAAATCTCGTGCTGAAAACTATCAACAATGCTTAGAAAAAAATTATAAATTTCTGAAATTTTCGTCTTTTGAAAATTAATCTTTAAAAACTTGTACATACAATTTTTTTCCAATTTTCAATGTGGAAATATTTCTACACGAGAATTTCTAAAAGACATCTTCCCCTACAAATTGACACTAGTATCATCAAAAGTGGATGGTCGAGGATATCCATTTGAAAAATGGTCAACAAACATACATATTTATATTTTTCAAATATATACTTATATTCAAAATTTTTTATCAATTCTCATTTCTAGAGATGGGTGATAAGTGAAAAAAAATTTGAGGAGACTAGGATAAAAAATGAAAAAGATAGCATTTCCAGTACAGAATCCCCTCAAGTTGGAGAACCTGGAAACAGCTTCGAAGCGAGAAGAACTGTTCAGCAGCAGGTCGAACTGTATCGCAGCAAGAGGACCTGTGTTTTATATTTACTTGAGGACATGAATATCATTGCAGGAAAGAGCATATTAATCTGTTGAACGTGAGTAAATTTTTGTGTAGGCACTTGGTAATTTGCGAAGCAAAGTAATGCGTAAACAATCATTTCAGGCTGTATTTCCGTCTGACGCTCCCCAGCACTCGCAGCTCAGAATCAGAATTGTTATAATGATGTCACTCTTGGCTACTCTTTGCCTCACCCCCTTGAGCGGAGAGGAGATCACCGACGGCCCGACGTGAAAATACTAAGATGCTATCCAGGCCCACATGTGACCGCACCTTCCAAGTACTAACCACGCCGTTGATCGCTTCACTTCGACGAGCTCTCGGGAATTAGTTTATTCCACCAGGTAAGGCCGTTGGCTTTTTTGTGCTTTGAGCACCTGAAGCAGCAGAAGGATCTAGAACAGCTGCAGAAGGACCTACAACACCGAGGGGATCTATAGAACCGGCAGGACTCCCAAAGCAGACCTTAGTGTGAAGACATGAATGCGGACGTGACCTCTTCAGTCTCGGCTTGAATCGGAAATTGAGCGAAGCTGATCGGATCCGACGCGCTCAATCATCTCAGATTGAAGGAGCGGGTGGGATGATGAACGTCTTCAGTCACGGCAGGAATCGAAAAAATAAGTTCGGATTCAACATTTTCCGCTCAGGAAGTTTCATTAGGGAAACCCTGTATTCATGCAATATTCCAATTTCGAAAGTGCCGTAATCCAGCACAACTGAAAGAACTTCCAAGATGCCGTTTTGCAACCGAGTCTACCGACGAAAGCATTGTTTTGACTTTTGGGTGGTGAAACTTTCGTATTTCCTCTAAAACCTAATTTTCACTTGTATTCTACGTTTTAGACTCCTGAACAATTTTCAGGGATTACGCGGGTTAGGTCCTCTATGAATTCCATCGCCTCGGGATCAACGATAGCCTGTGCCCAAGCGCAAATGTAAAATCCTTCAAGCGTCAATTTTCCCATATCAAGCGGTCCGATTTCGCTTTGGGTATTAGCAGACACCATATTAGTTTCATTATCATCATCACCATCTGATCAGTGGTATCCCGCTTCGCAAGCGAAAACGTGATGGAAGCCATCACACACGCATAACTTCTACAATGTTCACCCAATTTTATGAGTTTTTCAGGGACTGTACATTGTACATGTTTTGAGGTGGTACTGGAGAGATGTCAAACAGTTTTTTGAACTTTTCCCAGCCAATAAGGTTGGTAGGTACCAATTTTATTCCTGTTTCCGTGATTTATCTTCTTTCTCAAATCCCAAGCTCAATAAACTATCCAAATGTTAAATTTGAATAGTTATTTGGAATTTGACATTTCAATTATTTAGAATTGAATAATTAGGTAACAGAAAGGATACCGAAATCCGATTTTAAATTATTTTTAGATTATCAACGGAGGGAATTTGAATAACTTTTCGAAGCTAAAATGGTTTGGGAAGAAGAGGAGGAGGGAACTTATTAGTTCCAAGGAGTAATAAGGTTACAATAACAATTGAATTCACTCTATATTTTTTTTTTAATGGAAAACCCAGATTTTGTTTTCAAAAGAAATTTTTGTTTTCATAGAAAGATTTTGTTTTCATAGAATATGTTTTCATAGAATTTTTGTTTTCATTTTGTTTTTTTCATCAATTTTACATTTTGTTTTCATAGAATTTTAAAATAATATTACTTGTTTTTGTTAGATTTTGTTTTTATAGAATTTTAATATAATATTTTTCATATTCAGATCCAGATCTTGATTTATCATTGTATGTTTCCCAAATATAATATAAAAAAACATTAATTATTTGAACGTTAAAGTAGAACAATGATGCAAATTTTGATGAATTTATTTCAAATTTTCAATTCATAACGTTCATTTTAAGTGATTTTTTCTTAAAATTAAGTTAGTATTAAAGTACCTAGGTACCTGTTAGTTCGCAATACATACGACCTATAAAGAGCACGTTGGGAAATGAATGAAATTATTGTACATCGACAACAAAAATTGTGCTGAGTAGGTAGCAATTATTATTAACTGAATATTATTACTTAGTATTATTTAATTTTTCTCTTTCCTTTACTTATGGATGTAGGTACCATATCACTCACCTTTTCAGATCAATGAGGTATCCGAAAGCCGAATAGGAACCCAACATACCTGAAACGAAAAATAGTGTCAGAACAAGGTATAACAGATACAATTTTGTCTTTCGAATTTTTTGATACTCTGGCTCCCATTCGAATTTGAATCTTCAAACAATGTAAAACATTAACCAGAGAATTATGAGTTGAAATCAAGTTTACAGGCTAGTTTAGGACTGAGTCACAACGAAATACATAGGTACAGTTTTTCAAGATATTTTTCTTCAATAAATCGTTTACTGCTGGGTTCAGGAGTACTTGAACATTTGCTCCTTATTCATACCTTGAAATGTTCTTTATTTATATTGATTTCCGAAGGATGTTTTGATGATAACTGAGACTCTGTGGGCAGCAGGGAAGAGACACGTGGAGGTACACGTGTCTCTTGTGAAGGTACAGACTCAAAATTGTGTATACATTCACAATTTTGAGTCTGTGATAAGTAAGAAGGTAGAGAACAATAAGACAAGTAGGTGTGATTCAAGTAGAATAGTTTATTGGGGCACTTGGCCCAATTTATATACCCTAAAGATACACACCCGGTAGGGTGGGGGTACATTCCCTACCGGGCCACCAATCCACTTGGTGGGGAGAGAGGGAGAAACGTGTACCTCCACGTGTCTCTTCCCTGCTGCACACAGAGTCTCAGTTATCCTCATCAGTCATCATCAAAACATCCTTCAGAAATCAACATAAATAAAGAACATTTCAAGGTATGAATAAGAAGCAAAGGTTACCATGGCGTCAATAGACGATCAGGATTTGGCATTGTCTCTAAGGCCAACCAAAGCGTCATCTCATGACCAAGGAGGTTTATTCCAGTTGTAATATTGGATACTTAAAGTTCCTTAGTCATAACTGGAGAGTCGTATAACATGTAATGATAAGATAAAGGTGACGGAGCGGCGGTGTTTGGGGCTGAACATAACTATATTTTCACCACCAGGGCCATTCAATTGTTCACCTTTCAATAGTTTTTCCCCTTCAATTGGCATTAGCCAGAACCCATACAGCCACGATGCCTTTATTAACAAATAAGATAGGTGTTATAATTCTTCTAAATTTTTATTCCGTTTTTAAATTCAATATCATACTCAACTAATTATGATCGAAAACAGATTCAAATCTTCACTCCTATCTCATTTATGTAAGTGGATAATTGCTTTGTACACAGGAAACGATTTTGAGTAAATCATCAGATGATAATGGACTGGGTTCTCCTGGTTCAGTGCAGCTTCATACAGCATTTTAGTCCTTGGAGTGACGTACTTGTAGCATTCTATGATTTAGTACTATTTAAGTGTTTCCATCGCGTAGTCCTGGCAGTTAGTACAACTGGGATTGGTGCGCTGTCCAATCACCTCAAACAGGCCATGATTGGAGTGAAAAACGAGAAAGCATACGAATTGACTTTCTGTCAAGGTCGAGTTGGCTGAACCATGGTTTCACGGATATATACGAGGTTATGAATCAGATATCGTTCACCGGTTTCGGCGCAGTTATTATGATGACTGCAATTTTAATTTCAGGTTTTGACGGGCTTGCCACATAAATGTCCGTGTATGGAAGCTTTCCATCTGAGAATAACCCACAGCGTCCTGCGTCATTTTGACTGAGCGTCAGCCATCACATTACTCCCCACATCACCGAGAGCTTTCGTCCTCACGAATTTTAGGTATGTGTTGATGGGAGACCTAGTCCTAGTCGTCTAGAGTACCCATTAAAATATTATTGTCACTGCCGACTATTGTGAATTTATTAAATTTCAGCAATATAGGTACAGGTTTTCCAAGTCAAATTCAGAATTTCTCAAACCAAATTCAAAATTTTCAATTTTAAATTCGTATTCTTTCTAACACTTAATAGCTTAAATATTGAAAATAATTCAAAATTTTGGGGTTTTGTGGGTTATTTATTCATCGAGCTGATGTGATAGGCAGAACAACCGCGCAATATCCACACTCTTCCGGACTTGTGACACGGCTCTTTCTTGATCAACTTAATTTAACCTATAGTCAAGAAGGCCAAGGGTTACAACGTTTCAATCTCCTCAAAGGGGACCAACATGGCTATTCACTCTACCACACCAAATAAATAACCCACCAAAAATGTATGAATAGTGCAATTTAGGAGGTATAAGGAGTCTACCCTCAATATTTCATGACAGACCCTTAAATAGCGGCCTGTAGCGTGGTATAGACAAACAAACAGACCAACGAACAGCTAAAACCTAGTAATAGCCGACGAAGTGGTTTTGAGCTACTGAAGAGCTGGTGTGTTAGAGGGAACAGCCATGTCGGTACCCTCTGAGGAGAGTGCAACGTTGTAACACTTGGCCTTCTTGACTAGGTATAGGTTAAATTAAGAAGGAGCCATGTCACAAGTCCGGAACAGTGTGGAAGTCGCCTGGTTGTTCTCCCTATCAGAAATTTTGAAAAAGAAGTAGAAATACGTACTTACTATATAGAACAGATTTAAATTGGTACTCAATTATTGGCTGAATAAAGTTTGAAAGACACTTCAACACCCCTCCGGTGCCACCTCAACAGGGAGATGGACTCTTGGGTTTCGTATATTCTCTCCTAAACGATTGCTTATACACATCACAAAACGTCAGATATGGGCAGAAGTTAGTTTTGAAGGGGTCAAAATTATTTTGATATAACAATTCAATGTTTTCAAATTCCAAATTTACATTTAAATTTTGTCAGGCTGATGTGATCAATAATTGCTTCCACTACTCGTGAAACATGTTAATCATCAAAAATAGTGGGGTTCCAAAAGTTTGAATATTGCGAGTTCAATCGTTTCTGAGAAATTACGGGAAACCCAAACGGAAAGGAAAGCTCCTAGAAATATCTCAAAACGCTATGGCGAGGGCGCACAGTATATTTTTAGGGTTGGTCGTCCATCTTCCCTTCAATACTCAACCTACCAAGAGCTTGTAGCCCCCAGCTACCATCTAGGTTTGAAAAATACCCGTAGGAGTAGTAGGTAAGTATATTTTTACTCACCGAAAACTGACGAATAATGATGGATAGTGAAGTATCCGCCTAAAAACCAATCCCGGCATCCGCGGCCAGCATGTCCGAATTTTTCAAGTAAATTGATTTTGGATAATGAAGATTTCAATAAAACTTTTAAAAAATTTGCACGAACACCACAGATATTTGGAACTCCTCAACCGGTTTTCGACAAACGTCAACAACAACAAAAACCAATTTGAAAACTATCCGCGATCGTAGATTTTTACGGTAGTTTAGTAACCGAATATTGTTTTGGTGGATAATTATTATAGTTATTATTATTGCTGTTCGTCAAACTGGTTGTGAAGCCGGCCAGTTCCCCCAGATGATTGGCCGAGTGGGTTCTGGCAAATGTCGCCTTCTAATCATTGGTCTCAACCATGGGTCGAATAAGATAACGACATCGTTAAAGTTACGCGATAAACGACTTTCCTTGAACTGAGGGTTTTATCGGAAAAACTTCCTGTTATGTGGTATGGCATACTGAGCGAATGTTTCAACAATTTTTGGCGAGAAAACAGCTCGGGTTAGCGTTAAGTTAAATCTTATTTTCACGTGTTGCAAAGATGAATCGATTTTGACAGTTAGGTCATCATCAGTAACAAGAAGAGAAGGTACATTAGAGAGAAAATAGCGCACAAATATGGCCATCGAGAAAAGGAACTTTAATTTTATTGGCCGAGAAGATAACTTGGGGCCTGAAATGAATGGGATGGCAATCTCGCACGGGATTGGAGGTCATGCTCATGCGGGACCAAACAGGTTTGAACACAATCACGCACTATGCGGGATTCCACGGTAATGTTTAATATTAATTTTAATAACTTCAGTTTTAGTGTTTGATGCATTTAACATGCTGAGGAAGAAAATTACCAATTGAAATATGAACTTTTTCAACAGTTTGGGATTTGTTTTAACATGGAATCATGTTTTAGCGATGGATCCCCCACCGAAAAGTGAGACTATAAAGTGACATGAAAGTAGCGCCGAATGTATTGATCATTATCGCTTTCAACGAATCCGTTGCTAAGGAAAAGCCTTTAACTGTTTAGGACTAGGTAGGTAGGTAGATTCCAAGAAGAGGAGTTTCCTCTCTTCCACCACACTCATGCTACACAGCCAATGAACATCAAAACGTCTATAAAATAATGTTACCTACCTTTTTTTTTTTTTTTTTTTTTTTTTTTTTAGCAATAATAGTTGATTGAATATGATATTATAAGAACTGCAAGTCTTATTTCTGAAAGCAGGCACTACCTACATCAGTTTGTAAACGTTTACTTCAATTTACGAGGAGAAATTAATTCAAAGTACGTTCAACAACACATCATCTATGCAGTATTGCAAGGCGTGCGATCCCATTGCAGCAGAGATGCAACCAGGAATTTTAATTTTACCGTTGGTGGTGTTGTGGTGGGGGGCTCTCCTGGTCAAGTGATGAAAACGAGCTAGAGATAAGGGTGATAACGATGTTAAGACACTTAGCGCTATCCCGCACCTGGCGGAACTGAGACACACTAAGCAACAATGGGGATATTGAACGAACTTCAGAAACTAAACATTCCATTCATGCAGCATGAGTTGATGAGCGAATTTTCAAAGAATGATTTTAACCAATTTGGTGGATGATTCTTATAGAAAATTTCACACTGATTCCGAATATACCATTGATGTTCCTATGTTTAAGATGGTAATTTACACACAAAAAACTCGAAAAACTCGTTTTTAGCGATTTTTGACTCTACATTTTCAAAATTTGAACCTTTGGGGAGGAATCCTTTTAGAATGGTCTGAAACGGATTTCCATGATGAAAATTTTCCAAAATGTGCATTAAAAACTTTTGAAGCCATTGCAATAGCTTCATTTTCTTTGAAAAGTAGCTAAAAGAAACTACAAAACTTCATTCAAATGATGTAAGTGGATCTGGTAGGTATTAGGAAACCATGAACCATCACGTGCTTAATTGAAACAGACTCTTCTTTCCACCATAATCGAATATCCATTTACCCTAATCAATAAACTGTAGAAACTTATCAAACTCATCATTGCTTTGTAAATGTTATCTTGTAAACAAAATAAATATTGTATGTATAAATAACTCGTATGTTCTTGTATTATCCTATCAGAATAACTGGGGTGGTTGGGGAGGGTTGGAAAATAAGTGTCATATCGAGCCGAATAAGTGCTATATTTGGGCCAAAATAAGTGCCATATTGCCAGATTTTTTAGGGCCCTATTACCAAAAAATAAGTGCCTTATTGTGAAAGGCTCTGCTAATAGTAGATGTGAGAGAGCGGGGCACATATATGACCGGTATGGCAGTGATGATCACCATGTGATCTCAGTTATTTTTGAATTTAGGCTCCAATTCCTAATGTGATATTGTGAAGGCAGCGTGGAGGAAGTAGTATTGCAGCCTTTAGTAGTCTCGTAAGCAAAAATAGATGGAGACACGTAGTAGTAATAATCCGAGTAAGTACAGTCGTTTTTAGTACATTTTTGTCTTCTTAAAAATGCTGATTAAAAGTTTTTTTCTCGAAATTTTATATAGAGTCGTGAGTGTGGTTGCGAGTGTTGATTATTGTCAGTTCAGTTCCTACCAGATTATATTTTGTATACAAAAGATAAGAATATTAGAGTAGGAACATTGAAAGAACTGAAATTTAGTTCTTGGACTGTTTCGAGAACTCCAAAGTAAACCCGCTCAGTTTCTGGATTTATTTAGTGGAAGTGCGGGACGTTCAACGTTGAAGACTCAGACGAGAATTTCCGATGGCCTCCACATCCACAGAGCAGAGATGGGAGAGCGTGTCGGGCCAGGAAGGGAATGAAGGCATTACAGGGTTAAGAAGGGGCTTTTTCTCTCTTCAGAGCTCCTTAATGTTGGATGAGAACTACAAGTATTCCGAGGGGTTTGGGAAGGAATCGAACGTTCAACGCGATGTTCCCTGAAGGCCGCGCAATTGCACCGCAGATGGGACTCGGTCGTTTCCCCTCGAGGGAGACTCGATTCCTTTCGCTAAGTGGAGTGCTGTTGTACGTCCACTCACTACTTCTAACTTCTAAACGTACTTCTACTACGTACTGTACAGGGAAATAAAATTTAATGGATGATCACTCTATTTCCCTTAAGAGCAAAAAACCATACCACTACATAGTGGCTCGAAATAGGGGGTTGTTTCATTTAAAAAATGTCGTCTCCTCCAGTCTTATAGGAAATTCCGAGCTGATTCAGAATATACCGTGATATGTTATTTATGTTCATAATATACCTAGAATACCTGGTTATGGTCCGTGACGAATGCGCCAAATTGGCAAGCTTGGCCTGGCGAGGAGTCATGACTGAGCCAGCGCTCAAAGAAGCCACAGTAAGGTCTCCAGGATTGGTGGCGGATTTGAAGGTGCTATAGGGGTTTGGTCTCCAGGCATGGATTTACCACTAGGCCCGGACCTAGGGGCGCACGGCACCAAGGGGTGCACTTCCATTAAATAAAAAAAAAAATCGAAAAAAAAAATGTTTAGGTTACATCTAAAAAAAGATTCTACTTTACTATTATCATACCGCGTAAATATTATTAGGCCAATTCTGACACATTTTATGTATCATATAGTTGTAGTTTTTCTTTCTACATAAAACTGGTTGTTCACTTGGCTCAAAAAATTATTGTTTTCATATGATTGGCACTGAATTCAATTCAGGGTACTTGTAATATTAAACATTAATTACCTTTTTCAATTCTGTTTTGTGTTAACACTAAGGGGGGGGGGGGGGGGGGGGGGGGGGGGAATCTATTGGGGCCTAGCGGCGCTGTAATGGTAAATCCGGCCCTGCTGGTCTCTGGTCTGGGTTAGTGATAGTGGGATAGTCTGGGTTAGTAGTTAGAGATAGTGGTGGGAACGATAACGCACAACAGTTGCGCGACAACAGTTTTGGAGGAAATAACGAAACATGGTGTTGTCACAAAAGTGGAACACCAGTTGTAAAATAACAGGTCTATTCTACGAACCTGGCGTGGGGTAGAAGAAACCTCAACAGTCACAGTGGTCTAAATCCGAAATAACATAGTTTGTACGTTTTTCTCCACAAACTTCTAGGCTACTTCCATGGTTCCTTGTCTAGTTTCTTCCCACTTCAATAGTAGTTTTTCAATACTGTTAGTTCAACTGTTGCGTTGTTATGGTTAAGATTGTTGTCTTGTGTTGCCGTTTCAGCTACTCGTCAAAAACTGTTATGTTACCTATCAAAAACTGTTTATCCATTGTGGTGTTGTGTTATCAAGCCTGTTGTGTTATCAACGCAACTGGCCCATTGTCAGAAACTCTCTTTCAACAATAATTTATTATTGGATTGGGCCAATTATTTCCTGTTGTCGAGAAAGTTCATGGTTATTATAAAAACGAATTATCAGATTATCACATTGTTGAGACAACACTGTTATTTTACAACTGTTATTTTTCCACAACCAACAGCCTGTTGTCGCTCTCTGAAAATAGCAATAACGCCCACCACTAGTTAGGGATAATGCCGACGCCCCCTCTCAGCTCTCACAGTACCCACCACACCAGACCTGGCACGACGTCGCTGAATCTACAGTAAGGGGGAATCACCGAAAGTAGAACACAGCCGCAGAGATTCTACGACGATAAAGGAAAAGCCTTGTCAAATTAGAGTAGTTCAACTAGATCGGGAACGTGGGAGTAGCTCGTAGTTGAGCATTTGCTCACCAGAGTGCATGAGTACCCCTCTTGAACAGACTTCAAAGCAAGCGTTGTACAAGCTCGTGAACAGATGTTCGAGCATGTTTGTTCATGCGAGGGCGTCCTTCACGGAGTATTCCAGCAAATAACCCAGAGACTGACCTCGGTTTTGACCGACAAGTGGGGAAAGCCCAGGTCACTACTAGCCGGCTGTATCCCAATCAGACTTTAGTTCGCCCTAATAAGAGCGGTGTCTCTGCGACCAGGAAGAACCTGAGGAGTTTTTCGGCCGACGAAGCGTCAGGACCAGATTTGGAGGATGAGGCTACAGGAAAAGACCCGCAAGAAGCCTGTCATAGTCGAAGTTCTTCTCCAAAATAGCGGAAGAGAATAAGAGGGCTGCATTCTGACTGCGTAATTATGTTTAATAAAGAAGAAGAAATTATATGCAATATATATTATGTTTTTAAAAAACTCATGCTTTTGACAGTTGGAACCGCCCAAAATTGTTCTTGTGTTAGAGAAAAGTTGAAAACCTGAGACTTCTGCGTCGATTGCTGAGCATATCCAGCTCAACAACAACAGTAACCATGGTTTTGGGTGATTTTTCAAAGTTTTCAATTTTCTTGATTCTTTCAGTCTTGAACAGGGAAAAAGTTGAGAAAATGAAACTTTGGATAATAGGGCAAAACTTGGCAAAAATGCCAATCTGCATTTTGTTGAGCGCCAATCTTAAAACGCTTCGAGGTATAAATCAGTATACCTAAACTGCAAAAAGAACATTGCCCCTTTTGCCGCTCAGGGATCGAAATTGTCTTTTTGTTAGGTATGATTATCTTGTTCTTCAGAGCTGCATTATAAAAGGTGCCTAAAGGAGAAAGAATAAAAACCCCCGATCGTTCCAAACTATGGTCAAGGATATTTGCGAAGTGCCCGTCCAATTCCATCCAATTCTGTTGACTCTCAACCTGGCCCTTGATTTCTTTACCAACGCTAATGATGGACGATCTCAAGTGGATGAGACGACTCACGAGCTGTAGGAAGTCGAGAGATCCGTCCTTGCTTTACTGCGAGGAGATCCTGATTTCGATGCCCTTGACACTTGAACAGGCCATCTCGGCGGTAATGGAGCACAGGATGTCTTCACTGCTCTCTTCCTTGATTTTTGTGTTTGCTCCAACCCGGACGTCGCTAATTATGAGAAACCACGACAGCTATTTGTTGTAAGGTTGGTTTTCACTTGAAACGTTTTGCAATTATACCTAGTTATCTTTTGAGGGGGTAGTAAATTGGCACTTCTTTACTCCGTTGGTAACATGGTGATAACAATCGGTAGGTCAGGTTGAGTGTGAGGATATTATACGGCTGTCCTCTGTTTTCATGTATTTATAATAGAATTTTCGAAGAATATGAAGCTATTGCAATGGCTTCAAAATTGTAGTAATGCAAATTTTTGAAAATTTTCTCCATGGAAATCAGTTTCAAACCATCTTAAAACGATTCCTGAAATTCAACACTATTTCATACATATGTATGTAGGTATATAAAAAATATAAAAACCCACGTTCCTTCACTTTGAAACAACTTTTTTCTACTTTTGACCTCATTTTTAGATTCAGCGTTAAATTTTCTATACGCCCAATGAACATTCATAATCGAAAACGAAGTCCT
>JAEMON010000005.1:21736562-21747200 GCA_030264115.1 Lygus lineolaris
CGGATTTCCATGAAGAAAATTTTCAAAAATTTGTATTACATAAACATTGAAGCTGCAATAGCTTCATTTTCTTCGAAAATTCGCTAAAACACTTTGAGACACTTTTTGTCGGAAATTAGTAGCATCCCTGAATTTTTTCTACTCAAACCTGAGACACCCTGTATATGTTAAATGTTACCAAAGTGAGGAAGCTATACTGCCTACCCAACTCGGCAGACGTTCTTTCGCCAGTGCGCTGTCGCGGCAAAACAAACGTGCTTTTAAAAGAGGAAAACGCTGACCCGGGAAAACCCGTTGGTTTGAATTATTATTACGAATGCTAACGAACACGCGTGGTTGAGCGCCATCGTCGTTTTACAATGAATACACCCGAAGGCACCGCGGAAAATTGGCTCCCGGGGAAATTGATTTGAAATAAGCTCGCGGTGAGATAATTTACGATGGTGGCGGTCCGAAGCGAAGGCACGAATCGTCATCACGTGTTCCCTCTGCATGAAAATGATAGGGCCATTAATTTCAGTATAATCTGTTCGCTGGACTGAACTGCGGGATCATGGAAAATGGTGGTTGCTTCGAGCACGAAGACCCGCCGTGAGTACGTTGACGTCGTGAGTGGACACGACATGCGAATTTGACAAGTCTTTCTAGCTAGAAAGGAGCAGGATTCGAACTTATGATCGGGTCACCTCAATACAGGTGTGAGCGACAGTTTTGTGAAAAATGAATTTTCATATTTCCTATTACAATGAAGAAGGGATAAGTATTTCTTGTCGACCGATTGGTAACTGTGATTTCCTGTAGTAAATCGACTTGAAGCCACTCCTGAAACCCCGCTCACACCCATTATTGTATTTAACAGAGACAGTTTAAAAATGAGTTTTCACCGCAAAAGATACCTAATTTGAAACCTTCCCTTTCAGAGGGAAGAATAGATATTTCTTGTTGATCAGTTGGTAGCAATGATCTCCTACCATGAAACCATGGGAGTAGGTTCCTACCCCCTTGCTCCAAACTTATTGTAATGAAAACTGAGCAATTATATTGATGCATAATACGTGATTAATTGACGTTTTTGGCAGTTGAACTTCAGACTTCAGAGGTAAGTTTCAAGGGCTTCCCAGACACCAACGTCATTTCCACCAGCTAGGATAACCGTATCATTCATGTTGGGGTAACAGAGTGAATGAAGCTCAAGTGTCTGCAGCACGGTAAAACGCATGTCTGTAACACGGTAAAACGCATAGCCGCAATCGGCAAATCCGCAAGCACCGTTGTCTTGCGGGGCGTGACACACTACACTAACCGCAATCCTGAAACCGCACCTGGTTATTTTCTGCCGCGTCCTGAAGCGCGGTTTGGGAGGGGGAGCACATAGAAACAAGTGTGTAATGACATATTACCAGTCGAACACCGCACTCCGGCGTGCACGGAGTGGTAAAAATGTCCTCTGAAGATATTATTTCGCTCGTTGAGCAACATCAAGCAATTTGGGATTGAATGATAATTATGATTGATTAATATATAAAGATGAATTTTGGTGGTTGGCTGTGGCAAGAGCTCACCCTCTCCATTTGGATATTCCGATACTTGAATGCTTTAAATAATCACTCTACATTCTGTTATAAAAATATGAAAATAAAAAATTTTCAATCACCACAGTTTTAAATTTTTGTATCCTCGAAAAAATAAGACTACTAAAGACGTTTTACATAACTTAACGAAAAAGTGCAATGAAATATGCAGTTCCCCCATGCGGTTTTTTCTAGTATGTCATCCAGCTCCAAATGCATTTTGTTCTCTACGCGTTTCCGGTTGCGGATTCCCGCATCCGGAACCGCATAGCGTGCCACCACGGAGACAACTTGTCTGCAGCCTCATGAGAAGCCTGTTCCTGATGAAATGGTGAGTACTGTAATGTATTCCAGTATCGTACCCAACTTTTACACTAGAGTATGGCATAGCACAGTTTCCTTGATGACGCATGAGAGAAACACCAGGATGAGTAGAGGGTGCCCCCACGCCCACGGAAACAATAGGATTAGAAGAACCCACTTGAATGGAGGGCGACAGCCTCTCTCACAACAGTAGGAAACATTTCGAAAGTATAGAAGTATACTGTTACATAGGCGGTAACTTGCACGAGGAGCATGAAGGGGGCGCAAAGTCGCGGCCCACGCATTACACGTTACGCCTCATGCAATATTCATGTCGGGTCATATTAGACCCTTTTAACTTTGTGTTTTCAACGTAGATGAGGGTGGCTTTTCACTCGGCGTTTCTTCAGGGCTTTTACGCAGTTTTTTTTCACACTTTTTGTGGCGACAAGCACTAAAACGTCCGCCTAACAACACTTTCATGAGAGACTTTTTCAGGTGTACATGAGCTAATAATAATAATCTCTAATCTATTCCATATTCTATATCCATAAAAATGACGTGTGCTGCGTCTTTTCGTGTTTCAATGGCCTACAAAAGCACAACATTATAATGAATATTTTTTCTATATTTTCTAAATGATAGATCTCACACAGAGCTTTACAAAAAGTTGCTACTTTTATGTGGGGTATCCTTTGGCGGAAAAGATCAGGACAGCATTTTATTGTTTAGACTAAAACGTGTGAAGTCTGTTTTTGACAGAAACGAGAATTGAGCTGCCTAAGTCTACTTCAAAAACGTCTGCCAAGTCCATGTGGGTGTGGCACATATAATAACGCAGACACTATTATTAATCTGATAGGGACACTCATGAGGGACCATCTAGGGCCTAGGCCTAACCCCCGTAAATCCCTGTGGATTTAATCGAAATCGGATGAATACTGAGGAGAGTATGAGTGTAGCGAAAATATGAAAAAGGAACCAAACTTATTTTAAAAGGTTTAAAACGAGAAATGCGGCCACGACAATTGAGAAGCTTCCCCTACTTTTTTGGTAGTAGAATCCTAGGTACTTCAGAGAGTAGTAATTTCAATGGACTCCTTTGAGACTGCGAACATTGCGGGCGTAGGGATAGCTGATTTATAAATATTTCAAAAATATCGATAAATTAATGTACTCGTATACTGATATTTTTTCTCGCGTACATTAATGGTCACTCATCGTCTCAACTATATATCGAAAGATCAATATACTGACAGGAATTTGTTTGTCATAGCAACAAAAAAAAAAAACATCTTCCCCCGATTCTGTTTAGTTTAAGTTTTCCAGTTTGACAAATGACGACAAAAATATACCTGCGAACCAAGAGAGAGACATTGTGTTTGTACCCTCTCTTACGCCATCTTTTAGTTAAAGAAAGACTTATATTTAAATTTTATTTAGGGTACCAAATTACTTATTAGGTAGATACTTTGAGCTAATTTTTCCAATAAATTCGTAATTTTCACATGGAAATAGCTATGTAGGGATATGAATAGTTTTCAATGTCAAATTCAGAATTGTCGAAATCTAATGCAGGATTTTCCACTTCAAATCCAGATTTCTTGCCAAATTGCATGAAATTACCGTCAACGGGGGAGACTTGGGATTTGAGAGGAGACTCTTGAGACTTCAAGGAAAAAGTTATCAATACCAGAAATTAAAACGTGTATTTAAATAGCCATGCAGCATGATTTAATGAGCGAATCTTCGATTTGTATACCACATTTTCTTTCAGATAATTTGTGGGTTATCCTTATAGACATTTCGTGCTGATACTGAATATACCATGATTCGGTGAATACCATTGATTCTGTATACACCATAATTCACTGATAATGAATATACTATGAAATATATTACTAGGATTAAGATTTTTGGCTTACATAAAAATCCCCCAAAACACCTATTTTTCACCCTAAATTTTCAAGATTGACCCCTTAGAGTACTCCAAAAATGCTGGCCGGCGAAGTGATCTTTTTTTCTGTTATTATTGACATTTTTAAATTGTTTTTGGATTTTTCAGATCCATCCTTGAGTGAGATCGTCTGAATGGTATTATCGTATGGAATGCAATTTTATAATACCTATTATACGCATTATGAAAAATATCAGGAACTTTCCATGAAGATTATTTTCAAAAATTATCATAACTAAAATTTTGAAGCCCCCGCAATAGCTAAATTGCCTTCAAAATTCGCTATAGGATAGTTCTTTGAAATATTATTGTAAAATTATTGTTTACCTGCTATCGTCTACGTGGACTGTTTTCCATGTTCAAAAATACCTACTGGAAGGGTTTCCCGTTCGAGTGGTGAGTTGTTTGTGCTCGGGTAAATACCTGGAACAAAGGAGAGAATCGGTCAGTGACAACAGTTGAGGCTCGTTGAAGATTCATTATTTGTACACCAGGCAGATCTAAAACCTTAAATGCGAGGGGGAATATTCAAATTCAACAACGCAGTAGATCGGCCTTGCAGGTATTTGAATAGCCGGTACGAGGAAAAGATGGTTCGATATTGCATTCATAAATTCAGTGAGCACTGCGGGTTTTACTGACCTCACCCACCGCCCTCCTTGCATGGTAGATATGCCTAATAATAAATTCAGAATCAATCCACTTCAATGAAAACGTTGAAAGAACTAAGTCAACCCTCTTTCAGTCATTTAGATTTCTCCATCTTATTCAAAAGGCAATCTCTTGACTCAGCTTTCTTCAATCACTCGGCTTTTACCTTTGAATTTCTCATTTCCTGGAAGAATTAATTTCAACTTTTCCATTCTCAGTACGGTTTGATCGAATGACAGACAAATCTAATTATTTTTCCTCTATATCTCTCAGCTCAATCTCGGGCCTCAAGTTTACTTCAAACTGCTACGAAATTGATGAATGTTAATTATTTTAATAAAAAGATGAACGCCGTGAACCCAACAAAGGAACAATAAAGTAGTACGGACAAAAGAGGAAATATAAAAATCAAAATCAATTTTCGCAGTTGTATATTTTAAAAACATGAAAGGTTGGGAAAATATTTTCACCATTAACCATTTATGATAAGGTTAAATAAATTTATGATTAAATTTCCTATTGGATTATCAATTTACTTACCTATGTGGTTCACACAATTTCTAGATAATTTTACATGATTCTGGTGACATTCAAGGAAAAAAACCATTAACCGTTCATTAACCTGGAGCTGAAAATCAGATTCAAGAGGTTTTTGAGGGCACTTGATCAGCCACTGAGTTCAAAAGCAGATTTTCCGACTCACGTCTGAATTTAATTGTAAATAATAAATTAGTGACTAGAAGTAGACTATAAAATTTAGGCCTACTTTATTCCTGATTTCTTTTGAAATATTCGAACTGAGAATGAAGTGTAAAACATTTAGAAAAAAGTTGGCTGAGAAAAGTTGGAAAGATGTTTTAACGGTAAATGGCAACGGGAGGGGGAGGGGGAAAGGGTGGTTACTTTTTTCTTTTAAACAAATAGGCATGAAGTAGTAATAAGACTTGTAGTGAGAGTTAATATAAAATCTATAATCCCCGAGATTTTCGAATTTTTGATGACGGTTCACACCCTGGCCGGAACACCCTCAACTCCCGACAGTATGGCCAACTTACATCCCAGCAGACTGCCAAAATCCGTACTCAAATTGTGTTTATTACCTCCTGATATATTTAGTTTTTTCAACGCAACGCGGGTGCATCATGGGGCAACTGGCCATTCCTGTGTTAGGCAGACATCTGGAAAAGGGTGCGGGTTGTCGTTCCTCTTCTATTTCCACTCTTTATCGGACTGTTTATGCTGCTTCAATGCCCATTCTTCGTGGCTGCTCCAATGGCTTTCATTGGTTCCTCGGGAGAGGTAGAGGGGCGCCATCCTCTAGGCCAAGGGCCGCTTCCTCACGCCCCATCTGAGGGCCCTCCCATGTGGCCGACCGAAGTTTTCTTCTCGAGCCCCTTAGCATGGAATAAACAGACTCTGTTTCTTCCATGCCCTTAGTCTGAGGGAGATTACCCGAATCGTGGATATCTGTATCTTTGTTCGGATGAACCCTGCCACAATCGAACTAGGTTTGTTCCACCTCTCGGCCAGAGACTCAATCATCCGATGAGCAAACCGCTGGAACTCCCGGTGAAGGACCCCTCGCAGGATGTCATCAGCGAGGGGAAGGCGCCATGAAGGTCTTCAGCAGCAGCATCATATTTTCGGTGCTTTGCACGCGCTGCATCATCAGCTACTGTCAGCCAGTCCCGGGATGAGTAGGAAGAATCCCTGTCCCATTCCCCGTTGACTTTTATGTCAGCCACCAGCCCTGGTTCCCCTGCCACTCCTTCGCGCATGATTGGCTCCACTGTGACTCCCTGGAAAGCTTGCCTTGCCAGGCCAGCTATGACGTCCCGCATCTGGTCATGGCCTTGCTTAACCAAACCTCCCCACTTATAGTTGGGTGCATGATTTGTGCTCATCTCGCCACCACATCCGTCACAGGTTCCTCTTAGACTGAGCAGGGGCTTACTGTATCTCATACAGAGGGCATTTTGGAATTGGGTCGGCGACAGATCCAGACTATCGGCTGTTAGAGCGATCACAGTAAGCCACTGAGAGGCCTTGCCTTCAATAATGCGTTCCAGGGTTCGCCTTGCTGCAGGAGCCAATGCTCGTACCAACTGCTGACTGCGCTCTGAGTTTACTGATTAGTTTAGGAAGAATCTCGCATTACTATTGTAAATTTGTAGATTTTGTTGGTCATTCATGCAAAATGAATGTTGCACCCATTTTGTATACCATTACCATATCGGTTGAGGGCCTGGCGAATTTAGCGCTACCTGTCGTTTTTTTGCTTGGGTGACGTCAGTTTTGTTCTGTTGGGCTGGCAGATGTTTTCTTAAACAGCTGAGATTTTCATTCGATTTTCCTACTCTTAGAAACAACTAGAAAAAATGCTTTCGATGCTCCTTATCTTGTTTCCCAGCCCCAAATCCAAATAACAAGAAACGGGCAACCAAAGAAAAAATTGCAGACCCATGCAAGTTCCTCATATCCTTTCACTTTTCAGGTGAGCGGAGGAAAGTATAAAAAAGTAGATTTGCTGTTTCGAATTTGTTCTTAGACTGAACTATGACTCGGTGTACACCCTCTAGGGGCGTTCGTGCTGAGGGTGAAATATGATCTCGCTCGAGTCGACTATTTGTCACGACTTGTGAGGGAAGGGAAAAGGGGAAATGTAGTACTAATTAGGCGTTATCTCTACACCTTTCGCCAGTTAAGTTGAAACTTGGAGTTGCTAATAAGGCGACCAACCAGGGCCGAGAGGGCCCTAGAATGACTTGTTAATGCGAGGCAGGCCTAGGGAGAGAGAAACTTTGAAATTCACCGAGGGCATAAACGGCCGTTGAAGACGGGGGCCGCTAATAACCATTTTCACGAGGTATCAAAATAATAATGGATCTGTAATGAAGAAGTAATGATGTAGGAGGTGTTGATGAGAGAAACATTGAGTTACTTAACGTAAAAACATTATTTGCCGTGGGATGGGCAGTACCTACGTAGTATTTATTACCAATACGTAGGCTTAGTACCTATATGAACAATTTTTTATAAACTAATTGTTTCATTTGGAGTATAGTGTGAACGATGTTACATTCAAATAAACATTTTTTTGTCAGTCCCACATAGTCTGCCCATATATTATAGTTCGTGAGTCGGGCGTTTCGATTTGATTGAGTTTGTAAAATAACGTGAATGTCGACACGTAACTCCCAAGTCATAAGGTCAGGTGGAATCAAGAAACACCCTGAAACAGTCGATTTTCTCTACACAGCCGATAATTTCTGCCACGTCGAGCTTATCTGGGACGGATCTCAACCTTTGAGGAGTAACCTAATATAATAAAAATTGTTTAAATAGAAGTTACCTTTTTGGAAACTGTTCTGAGAGCAGTGATCAACGGTGATGAACATTCGTAAGTAAGGACGAAACATGATCTTCATGAACGGTGGTGAACATTCGTAAGTAAGGACGAAACATGATCTTCATGAATGATCATAGTATTTCAATCACAAAGAAACTGCGAGATATTCTAGGTAGCCTCCGAAAAATCAGAAATTCACATTTTTTGATACGCATGAATGAGTTAGTACAAATTGATAATAAATTATTGTTTCGGCAACCTTTAGTTCTTTAATCTTTAAGCAGTGAAGGTGAAGTGATAAGAAGTGAAGGGACAGTAAAAAGTGGTAAATAAGTGACGTCAGGGGGGCATCAGCGTTGGATCCTCACCACCCCTCTCCAAATCAGCCTTCAGTTACATGTTAGCCTCTGCCAGGAAAGCCATCTCTCGCCTTCTTGCACTATTAGCAGTCGCCAGCTCATCATTGTTCAGTTTTCCCCACATCTATTGGAAGCTGATTCCTCGAAGTGTATTTCGGAGCATCTTCTTGAGGCGAAGGATGTAAGTACCTATCCATCTGATGTTCCCTTCTTCGTCGATGGGCTTGAAGGTCCAACCACATCCTGGTCATCCTCATTCTGAAAACCAATTTTTATTTTCCTTACAGACTGCGCCGTCAGCACCTCAACTCTCAACTCAACCTCAACTCAACTCAACTCAACTCTCAAACTCAACTCAACTCAACTCAATCTCAATTTGCACTCGGTCTTCTTGTGCTCTCGATTGCCTGGCTTCCTACATCTACGCCCCTCTTCGCCAGTTCTGTCCTTCCTGCAGAATTTGGGATCGATTCGGAGACTTGGGCTGAGGAGTCAGCAACCCTCTGAGCGTGTCTGCACATCGTTCATTACCTTCGTTTCATGGTCAGATCCTCCAAGTACCTACCTATTCTAATTATCGTCATTTGGACTGATAAGCTAAGAAGTTAAGCTTTATACGTAATTTTGTTCGAAATAACTATTCACTTTTTTTCTAAGGAGCTCCTTTCTTTTGGTAGGACCTATCCCGTATTTCATTCGAAAAACCTACCTTTTTTTTGTTGTAATAAATACTATTATTCTAATTAGTGGCAATCAGAGTTTCAATTCTTTCAAGAAACCCTCTCCACGCACAGATTCGATCTCACTATTAGCTCGAATCAATTATAAAATGTCACATTGACATTTTATGTCTTTGCTATGGCATATAAACTAAGATAAAAACACACAAAAAACGCTTGCATACGAGTCTGCAACGCATTGGGACATTTTCATGTCTTTACCTTTTGCTTTTTACCTCACTATAGGATAGGTACAACCTATTTTATAACCCACCCTCCGTTGTTGTCAGAATGTGAAACGAATCATTAACACAAGTCGTATCAATAACGAACGTATCTAAGTCGAATACTATTATAGGTGGCACTGTCTTCTTACTACGAAAGAGTGTAGATATATTATGCTACAAATTGACACAATTATTAATATTAAGAGGTAGGTACCTAATTTCAATAAAATAGACGATTCCGGATTAATTATCTTCTACACTCACGATCATTAGTTTGTAAACAAAATATGAGAACAGTTATGCCCATAGCTCCGCTATTCGTATAGTCAATATGTTATGGTGAACATGAAAATGTTCGTTAAATCGAGAGCTTTCCAACGAGTGGTGATAGATTTTTGTGGGTTAAAAAGTGTAGAAAATGAACAAACCTAACAACGGGGTCGTTGTAAGCGGAAATCATTATAAAGGCACTGTAACACAATTTCGTTACGCAATTCCGTGACAGTTTTTTGTGCTATGTGCCAGGGCAAAGACATGAAAATGTCAAAAATAAAATATCAAATCAAAATATTACATTGAAGAAAATCGTGATAAACTGCTCTATACACATTACAATTTTTTGAGTTCACAATGGTATAATAGTTGTTGAATGGTAAAAAAATTGAATTATTATTCGTTATTGCATTAATTAGAGTGTTTTTCTCGCTATAACAATACGGGTAGGTACTCCATCAACATTATGGACTGAGAAAATCATAAAAAATTGAAAACTTTGAAAAATCACAAAAAATCATGGTTACGGAGCAGGCGTTGGTCTCATTCGGCGCAGAAGTCTCAGGTCTTACACTTTTCTTTTAAACAGAAAAGAGAGACAACCAGCCTTTTATTTCCGTTATAATCGCTCCTTGGACAAAAATACAAATGGTAACCCCTCCTATATTTTTCACGAGGAATTCAAATAGGTATCACATTTTCACGCGCCACACTGGCTCGTTTGACGCACTAACAGTGTTTTTTCAAAAGAAACCCCCATTTTTTATTGCAGATTCGATTCCACGCAAAATTTCATGAACAATGAACTCCTCACTCGGAAAATTTGAGTGCGCAAAACCTGCGCAATTTGGTTCCAAATGTGCCCGAAAATCAAAAACTCGAGGTTTTTGGATGTAGTGAACAACGTGTGATACTTATAAGATTTAAATGTGAATCAAAATTGAGTCGAAAAAATTGAGCAAACAAGAATTTTGTTTTTATTTTTTATTAGGTAACATTTGAAAATTTGAGGCTTGAATCGAAAAAAGTTCCATTCATGTAGCATGAATTGATGAGCGAATCTTCAAAGAATAATTTTAACCGATTTGGTGGGTGATCCTTATAGGAAATTCCACGCTGATTCCGATATACCAAATATGTTCCTATGTCTAAGATTTCAATTTAAAACAAAATCCTTAAAAACACGATTTTTAGCGATTTTTGACTCTACATTTCCAAAATTTGACCCC
>JAEMON010000005.1:21753606-21770593 GCA_030264115.1 Lygus lineolaris
GTGCGTGCCTATATTGCCAGGCCTGCGCACAGAAGGCACCTACCTTTCCGGCTTCGGGGTTTTTCATTATGGCCAGACACTCTGTCCTACCCATCACTGGTACACCCAACCATCTGATCCTGAATTCTCGGAGAATGGGACAAGCTCCAACGAAATGGAACACATCCTCAGTCGAATTCATGTTACACGTTGAGCATCTTTGTTGTTGTGGTCCCCTCCAAGGTTGGAAGTTTAGATATATTAGGCCACCCCTCAGCTTGAATACCCAGTTAGCATCCCTCCCATTAGTAATCCTCTTGTAGTTTGGCGGCGGTTCCTTCGAGCATTAATCCATGGTAATGGCTATGCCATACGGATTAGGATGCTCTATTCATCCAAGCCTCTCGCTCCCGAGTTTTCAGCATTTCCAAGTCATTTTCCACTGCTCCTTAAGTCGTGCTACTCCATCCTCGATCCTGAACTCTAATCCCAGCTCCACTCCCAACCTTCTCCATTCCACTGCCCAGAATATGTCCTTATTCCATGTTTCCACGGCCAATATTTTGGGGTACCTCGACTCAGGCAGTGGGTGATTCTCCTAGATTTCACGCTGATTCCGAATATACCCTATGTTCCCATGTTTAAGATGGTAGTTTACACAAAGAACCTAAAAAAAAAACGCGTTTTTTTTTTTTCAAGCGATTTTTGACTCTCAATTTTCAAAATTTGAACCCTTGGAGAACTCCATAAATTCTGGCCAACGAACTTAACCTTTGTTTTGTTATTATTGACATTTTGAATTTTTTTCAGATTTTTAGCTCGATTCCTCGGTCATCTGGAATGACACACACACAAACACACACACACACACCTGTGCGAACACTAAACTAATTAAAAGTGTTAAATTTCAGGAATCGTTTTAGAATGGTCTGAAATGGATTTGCATGAAGAAAATTTTCAAAAATTTGCATTATTTTAATTTTGAAGCCATTGCAATATCTTCATTACTTATCTTCGAAAATTTGCTAAAAGTGAAATTGAATTTATCTGAAATGTTGAAACAATAGGAAGATAAATATTTTCTGTTGAATCCCATTCCTAATCCTGCTAATTGACCGTTCAGTTTGGTTTTTTACCAGTTTCTAAATTGACAGTAGGTAGTTTAAAATTTATCAAACTGTCATGCCCGCCCATTCAGTTGAATTCCCTATTCAATTTCAGTAGAGCGGGCTGCTCTTCGTAGTTTCCTCAGTTGTGTGCTGATTGCGTACCAGACAGTAAAACGCGAGGAATATTTGACGAAGAACAAACGTCGAGATTACAGGAAAAAATGGAGAGAAAAAGGGAAGGAAAAAAATGAAGAAGGAACCAGCGAGAGAGAAAAAAAAAGGTTGAAAATGGATAAAAGGAAAAAGGAGGAGTGGAGGCACGTTCTCCGCTCTTCAGTGCATGTGGAAGTTCTCACTAACGATAACCAAGCAAACAGCGCCTTCTAACCAGCTCGGCGGTTCGAGTCCGGCAATAAAAGTGGCGCAAAAAGCGAGCTAACGAGCTCCAATCAGCATGAGGCTGCGGGTTATCACGTCTGCAGGGTTAAGACTATGCTGTGACGGAAAGGCCAGGGTGGAAATTCTTTTTGTTTCCCCTCGAAAATACTTCTTGTTGGCGCAAAAGGCAAAATTCTGGAAGTTTCCGTGTTTTTCTCGTTGAGAGAAAAAAATCTGATTCAAGGCTTCACACTGCTTTCCTGGCCCGTAGAAACCTGAAAAACGTCGTTTTTAGCACTTTTTTTTTTTTTTTTTTTTTAGCAAACTGCATCTAACGATTTTGATTAAATTCACATGACTTACTCTTCTTTCAATTAAAAACAAGCTCCAATATACCCCTCATCTCCAAAAAAATACCTTGAGGGCCGAAATCAGCGTCATAATCCACAAAAATGGCTATTTATAGATGTTTTTGTAGAGATGAGGGGTATTGTAACTAGAAATTGAGTGGTTAGAGCCTGATTTACAACCAAAAACATGAGTAATAGCGTTTGCCCAACTCTGTCTGTCTCTCTTCCTTATAATGTTGCAACCACCTATGATTCATGATGATCGTAATATGAGTTTGAATACAATTCATTATGATGAAAGGACAACCATTTTTCAGTCTACAGTTTCTTTCTTTTAATTTTGTTTATATCGGATTGGGTTACATGCCGGGTTGCTCGGGGCGACCAGACGCCTCTGGTACCTACCAGGTCGCCAGTTTAAGGGTAGTATGTAATTTTCCCGGCCTAATGAAATTGCCTTAAAAAGTAGTTCACTTTAAGAACCGATTTTTCAGAATCTATTCAACCTATCATCTTATTTTGTTTTTTTGTTTTGTTTAGAATGTAATGTAATAATTGTCTAACAGAAATATTCCATTGGAAATCATTCGATGCCTCTATTGTTGTGGAAAAAATTACGCAAGATCCTTGTCACAGCTTGTGTATTATGTTCTAAAGGACATAAAAAAATAACAATAATAACGCGATAAGTCTGACGATAAGGGACTGAGTGCTAAAAAACGTATTTTCTCAGAAACGCGATTTTCTGCTAAAGGGACGTTGTTCATGCCCTGACGTCATTTCGAGGGCTTCTGAACTGTCTGAACTCTTTGAAACTTTGTAGTTGTTGTTTGAGGTGGACTTCTTGGATATGAAGAAGAAGAACCTCATCCTGTAACCTATAAATGTGACCATAGAAATAGGTTGTAGTTTGTCTGGGGAATGTGCTTTGTTTTGGATGTGCTGGATTACAGTAGCCTTCTCGCCCGAGTTTGACAAGTTCGAAAACTTGTTTAACAGTCTTCCTGTTGTTTAATTTCTCTGATTTTTTGTGTCATGTTCACAATATGATATACTATAATGAACAATTTTTATTGAAAAATCGATTTTTTGCTTCCAAAAATTACATACTACCCTTAAAGAACCTGGAATCTTGTGTGATGTGTTGGTACTCAACACAAGACAACCACCACCCACCTCCTACCACTTGAAAAGTGCTAGAAGTACCTTGAAAGGCACTGCTAATTATATCAAACTTACGACGTCACACGCAGGATAATCTGGAAGAGTGTGGGCACCACAGACTTAATCTTCTGTACTCTACGTCTTCTTCAGGCAGGTATATAATATGAAAGTACTTGGATTGAGGGTGAGGAACGGTATTGGCAATATAGTGCTGGCGCCCCACCTCATTCCGAGAGGCCCCTATACGACCTCGGTTTTTGCCTTCGAAACACCTGCGCTCTTAATTATACACCTCAGCCTCATATAGACCCTCGCACATACACCCTTGTCTGTGTACACACGTACCACGCGCGTCCCTTCACCCCTAAGCAGGCTGTTGATTATCCTCAGGTCGGTCCTGGGGGCCCCAACAAGGACAGAAGGGCCGATCTCATTTCGGACGCCCGCAACGTGTTCTCCACACAAATACGGCAGATTAATTCCCGCTTTGTGTGGCTTCGCCGAAAACTCATTTTCTCGTCACATGATTTATCACTGGAATAAGAGCTGGAGAGGCGAGCAGGGTTCTGAAACGGTCTCTAAAAATGTATATTACACCCGTAATAGAGTTTAGTGGCAGGATTCATGGCATCTAAATATGGGCGGTCATGAGAGCCTCTCTGAATGGTAAAATCTTATTTGGCTGTCAGCATATTGAATTGTGAAGTTAATAATGCGATATGGAACATGAAATTCAATGATGTCACTAAATGAGAGCTACCTCAAAACGTCATTAACTTCAAATTATATCGCAGTCAAACTCATTAGTGAGTCAATTACATAAAATCACACGACTCACCTACCTCATTATCAGTGAAAAGTATCACCATTATCCAGAACCATAATTTATATGATGAATAAATGAGTTTGCTCATTGCTCTTGATAATAAAAAATGACGTTTTTTTGGTACCTAGTCTACCGATCTAATATGTTTTTGATGGCTGCAGTAGTCTAAGTTAATTGTATGAATTTACTACTTACTGAGGGGCCAAGTTTGTAAGCTCAAAATAGCCACCAAAGTGCCAACAGTTTATAGGAACTCTAACTATAACGTCATTACTGTTTGGGACCGATAAGTTCAAAAAAGTTCCATTCATGCAGCATGAGTTGATGGCCGAATTTTCAAAGAATTCGAAAACCGATTAGGTGGGTGATTAATATAGGAAATTTCACAATGATTCCGAATATACCATAGGTATATGTTCCTATGTTTAAGATGGTAATTTACACCAAAAACCTCCAAAACACGTCTTTTGACTCAACATTTTCAAAATTCGACTCCTTGGCGTACCTACTCCAAAAATTCTGGCCACCGAACTCATCTTTTATTTTGATATTATTGACATTTTCAATTTTTTTTTTGATACTCGATTCCTCTGTCAGTTATCGTCTGGAGTGACACATACACATATATTCACACACAAGAATTTCAGGAATTGTTTTAGAATGAAACGGATTTCCATAAAGACAATTTTCAAAAATTTGCATTACTAAAATTTCGAAGCCATTGCAATAAGCTTCATTTTCTTCGAAAATTCGCTAAAAAAACGGTACTCCCCCCTCACATAACCATTCTAGTATTAAACAGTTTTCAAACAGTATTTTTAAGGAGAAAATTTTCAAATTTTTTTTCTGAATTTCCCTTGATAATTTGCTAAAAGGGACGTGGAAAATGGAAATTAATGTAATGCATAGTTGACACCCATGAAAAATTGAATAAAAACAAGAATGCTGCCAAGCGTATCAGAATCAACCAAGAATAGGCTGAGAAAAATGGAAAAAACTGAATGACATCACTCCTTCGGTCCCTAATCCCACATAAACTCTACATCGTTGCTCGGGGCTTTCACTGTTTTTCATGACTTCTTTATAAAGGTCCTGCCGTTGATCATCTTCTCGAGCACTGAGGATGAAAATATAATTTTTGCAAATACTGGTGAAGGGAGTGACAGATTTTGTCTGATTCGATTTCAAATCATTTTTGACAAAAAGATGGAAATTGGAAGTAAACATATTGATGTTTTGTCAGGATAAAAGATGGATGCCACTTCGATTATGAAGTGTAGAATTTCAGGTAATGAAGATGCAGATTAATGTAACAGATGTACGGAGGAGAATGGTTCATTTTATCCTTAGCTTGAACCTGCACTTTGCTGCAGAATGATGTCCTTGAATTGCATCCCATCATGCTGGAATGTTGATGTAAGTATCCATTAAAGTTTCATTTAATGTACCTATGTTTCTATGAGAAAAGAAAAGCGAATTTCTTCTCCTTGTTCTTCTTTTTTTCTCAATTCAATAATGGTGATTCATGTGCGTGAATTGCATCCGGTCCGGCGGGCGTTCGGCTCATCAACGTTGAACACCTATTACCTCTTTCTTCTATCGAGGAATCGAACTCAGGAAATGGACTACTTCTATAAGAACGTCCAGGGTTCACGGAAATTGTTCGTTTGGAGATAAGACAAGGGAAACGAGGCAGGAGGAAGAAGGAAAGGTCTTCGTTAAGGTCTCCAAAGGGAATTTGGAAGTAACTTTGAGCGGGCGAGTTGTGGGGGAAGGCGATGTACCGATAAATTGCGTTAGGTGCGTAATGCCGGTGCCTCCTCTGGGAATCGCCTTCTTCCCAGCACCGACTGGCTTCATTGATTCATTTGATTCTGTACAACTTTTCTTTAGCACAAACCATTTGATGGACACAGGTCTACATTGAACAAATTTCATTGTGTATGTGGAGAATATCTCAGTGTGTGTAGAGGGTGGCGATTACACATTCAGTTCGCATACATTGGTGAACGCAGGGTTCGGTTCTGATGGGGCCGATTTTTTTCACCATGGGTTTTATACTTACGACCTGCTGCATCATTGATTCTGTACAACTTTTCTTCAGCTCAGAACATTTGTTGGGCGGCTCTGAATTTAAAAAAAAATCACCCCAGGGTGCACACATGCACTGTTACTGTACTACTATCTCTCTACATGAGCGCACTATGGCCAGCTGGCAAGAGTTGTGGACAGCAGAACACAGAGGAAGATGGACGGCCAGACTGGTGCCTAATATCCAGACATGGATGGATAAGAAGCACGGAGAAGTGAACTTTCACTTGACGCAATTCCTCACAGGACACGGACTGTTCTACGCCTACCTGTTTAAAATGGGAAAGGTGCCTGCCCCAACATGCTTGCACTGTCAGGACAGAGAAGACGTTGTGCAGCACACCTTTCTTGATTGCACTCAATGGGTGACTGAAAGGAATCGGTTGCTAGAAGCACTGGAGCTGACACCTCAGCGGACAACACCAGAAGATATTGTCAGAAAGACGCTGGAGGGCGAAAAGAACTGGAGCCTTATAGTAGAATACGTCGAGAGTATTTTGAAAAAGAAGATAATCCTAGAACGGAGAGAGGTGGTGTGGTCCGACCACCTGCACAGAACTATATAAAGAGGCAGCCTAGGACTCAGCTCCAAGTAATGTGTTGAACAGTTCCAGGCTGAGCTCCAACGTGGGGGAAAAGAAAGGAGGTGTTTTTTAGTGCGGTTTGAATCCCACATAACCTGAAGAAGATGGACGCAGACCCTTCAGGTATCTTACGAGATCCAACTCCACCTATGGATCATAAATATTTTCTCACCTACTTTAAAAAAAAAAAAAAAAAAATCTCTACATTACATCGACCTGGTACTTAATTTATTCATTTGATTCTGTAAAACTTTTGAAAAAACTGTACTAAATTGACCAATTGTAACTAAATGACTGAAATCGTAATTAATTGAAGAGGTTGATGAATAGAGGTAGGGATTCCTACCTACTAGTTTCAGTTCGATATTGGTGAAGGGGGTAGGGATTCATGTTTAGCACTTGGAGCGCCATACTTCTCAAATTGATACAATCAAGTTGTCACCCAGGCGCCACGAGTATCAATTTCATATAATCCCAGTTCACACCAAGAGGCCATTGTATCAAAACGATACAATAGTCGGGGGTCGGTTTGAAGCTCTTTGTAGCATCCTGGTGCAAGGTTATCATTGATTTCACTCCAGTTGTGACCTTGTCTGGCTTCACTCTGTAACTTAGCACCATTGGCCCGAGCAAAAATTACAACAATGACAACCTGATAAGCAACAAGCTACAAATTCCTTATCAACCGCAGTAGCCCTCCTTATCCCTCTCGTATTTCGTGTTCTCTTGTTTTGTTTTCTCCCATGATCTCACGATAATTTCATTTCCGTTGTGAAAATGCCCCGGAATCGTGTTTATACGGACGCTGAGGGGAAAAATAACTTGTACCATACGTATACAAACTGGTCCTGGATCGGGGGAAAAACATGAATTCGCAGCGGGAGGCCACGTGTATCAATTTTATACAACCAAAATTTTGGCTGAATTAATATTGATCATGGCGGAAAAATTATCATACAAATGTATGTAATGAAAAAAAAAAAAACTGTTTATCCTAGGGGGAACTTCCTGTTTTTTTCGGCCTGGCGCTCGATGTGTTAGGAAAGCGCAGGGTTGGATTCTAATGATGTTGCTTTTTCCGTGTTTTTCTAGTTATTTCTGAGTCATGTCTTAGCTCAGTAATGAAAGTCTGCCAAGTGGGTGTTGAAAACATCAGGTTCCTCTTATTCGATATGTGAAGGTACGCCAGAGCTCTCAATAGGTAGCGCCTGGATCGCTCACCACCAGTTCCCGCTAAGTTATTTTTACGGCCTAGTCAATGCCTTCCCTGGGGTGGCTCAGTCCGTTTAAGAGTTGTCACCTGATTTGGCAAATTATTACACAATGGCTGGGAAGGGGAAATTTTGGCGTAACTGTTATCAGATGTACCCCCTCTCCACCTTGACGAATAACGTGACCAAGAAGTTCACGCTGAAAATATCATAACTGACAAACATCACCACAATCATGAATTTGTCCCTTATAAGTTGATTTTTTCTCCTTTTATATGCGCCATGGCAACCGATGACCTGTTTGGAATGGAATTCAAAGGAAATCATTGGGTGACAGCTCCCAATTACCCTTCAAGTTTGAGCGGAATCGGGCCGTTAGATCTTGAGAAATCGCTGTTTGCAGGAATTCACGTTTGTGAATGCGCAGAAGCTGAAAGGCAAATAGCAAGTGAAATTTTCGATTTTGGAAACGAGTTGTTTTGGGCTTCTGTTAGAATATAAGCTTTCCCACCTTTATCAGTGATTAAGTATCAAAATCATCTGGTTTTTTTTTTCATCCATCTTATTTCCCTCGCCAAGTTTTTCCAACACTTCTCAAGTCGACCACGTCTCCACCAACTAACAAAAAATAAACTCCTAACCCAACAAAATTTGGACTGTAAAGTATGATACAAATATATTATCTTTAGGAAGGATCTATAAAGTTTAATTCTAGCTATCGCAAATGAATCAATTTATTCAAGACATCAGATAGTAAGATGACGGAAGAGGATGACGGACACGGAGGAGAAGACTGAGAGGAAAATTAGGAGGGTCGCTGAAGAGTCACTGGAGAAGGATTTCAGAGATCAGATAAGACGTCGTGTCAAAGGAGTGATGAAGTATCACAAGAGCTGAGGGCTCTCCTCGACGACGAGGCGAACAATGAGGGGCAAACGGGTACAACAAGGTGCGGATAATCAACGACCCGAGGCGGAGAAGACTCAATTTTTGCATAAATTTGTTCGTCAACTTTGATCGAAACGAGGACTCTTGACACCAGCAGGAGTCAACGTATAAAATTACCTTAATATTATTAATTTGCTGGCCTTTATGACTGCATGTATTCCTGATTTACTCGGAGGGATGGCAAAACATTGAAGCATAGATGTTCGGATGTTTTCAAACATCGGCAGGCCACCATCGATTGCGGCAAAACATCGGAGCCAAAACCTACAAACTTTTAAAACATTTTCGATCAAAAAAGGGCATCGAAAACCTGCAGGATTCAAGATCTTATTTCAGCTACCATTTTGTCAGCCCCCCTCCCTCCCCCACCAAACACACAGTGAGCAACGCTCGTTATACAAAATTGGATACCTACACGGGTTGAATTACCTTACAAAAACACTAGTCAGGAATTAAATTACATTTTTTATGCAAATCTTTTTTAATTGATGACAATCAAATCCTTACAAATAATTTAATGAAACACCGCAGCTTGTGTGATCAGAGCGACACGACACTATGCAACATTGAAATATTGATTTATACTCGTATTAAGACAATTAAGTTGGGACAGGGCCTTCAACTCTACGCTGAAGTTCATTATTAGGCTATTATTACTAAATATAAAAGTATCATACAAGCAAATCCAGCTACTCCATTTTGATAAAATATTTAATTTGGGAAAACGTTGCAAATATATGAAGTGATTTGTGTCAAATATATATTATATTTGTTCAATAAATGTATACAACGTAATATTCAAAATTCAGTTGTACAGAAATTTCAAAAATACATTATGTACATGTAACTTAATTTTTTCAATTTTTTTGTATTACTTTTGCCGTGGCACCCAGGGCGGTCGCCCCACCCACGCGACGGCCCTGCCTATCACTTGATTTATAATCATTTTTGGTATCACAGCTTAGACTACAATTTAATAATTATTTTTCTCCCATACTCCTAAATGGCATTATTTATATTCATAGAAAAAGAGAGAAGTAGGAACAGATATGGATTGGTCAAACTGGCGATTCTTTTTATAAATTCACCGGTGTTTCTTCAATTCTCGAATACGCAGAGGCAGGAAGATGTTCGTTCGTGCTTGGAATACGAATGAACCCTGAGGTCTTATACTATTTTTCGTTTGTTTCACAAAGAATATTGAAGATGTCCGCGTCAAAAAAAGGGAAAAAATGGATGTGAAAGGTAGGAGTGCCGGTAACCCTTTGTAGAACGCTTTGGGCCGGAAGGGACCCGACACCTTCCATTTTGGTTCCGTGCCATTAGATGTGGTTCATTTGGATGTTTCCCTGAAAACAGTGAGGGGATGGAAAGGAAGGTCCCGCTTTTGTGTCTCTTTTAGCAAGAAACAAAAGGACCCCCTCGCCCCTCTTCCTAGCCCTTTCATCGGGATCCCTTTTCTAATACCATCTTCTGCCCGTACCACCATGAATACGAATTATCCGGTCACCCGGGGGAGATTATGCATTGAATTATTTATTGCGAAAAGGAAGAGAATGGATGCGCTGAATATTTATAGCGGGCAATTTATTTCCAGATTAGGGATTAGTAGTTGGAGAGAGGAAAGGCTTTGTAGCTGCCTTCGGCCTCTTAATCTCATTAAAATATGATCCTGATTAATTTGGAGTAGTAGGTACCTATAGACTTTGGTAAAGCCTGCGAACTTAGTTCAAAAGGAAACTGACAGTCACTGGGTCACAGAAAATATGTCGAAAACATCCTACTGTAGGTACTGTACTTTATTTTTCTACCGTACTACATAATAGTAAAGTACAATCACAGGCACCATACATAGTTTTTACGATGATTTTACCTATATCTCATTATTAATGTAATTTCAGTCAATAATGTACATTAAGAGGGAACTTATCTCCCATGTAGTACGTTTGAATGATTGAATAGATATATATTATCTTCATATTGAGTAAAAAGCTTGTTTTATTTATTTTTAAATTTTAGAAAATATCAAATTTAAAGAAGGAATTCAATTTTAGTCAACGTCTTTGCTTGCTTTTTTTCCCTTTTGAACTAGACATTCCCGGCCTAACTATGGTCTGGCAAGGTGCCAGACTGGCACTACAGGGTGGCGCCAGACGGATACACCTGTTGGCTATCGTTGATTATAGATTTTGGATTTCTGTTCAGTTTCGAGACAATTTTCCATCTGAAGGGACGTCCCCTGAAATGCATGCATTGCTAAACTGTACGTTTATATCACTGGGTATAGCGGGCCAGTAGGTATACATGTTATTTCTCTATTGATAAGTCAAAAAAGAACGTGAAATGAGCGCAAAACGCGAAAAGAAAGTGATCATTTTTGAGTTTTGCGCACATTATTTCCTCTCACCGCACGTTTTTGAGGATTAATAAACAAAAATATAGGGGTGTACGTGTGTGGTGAAATTTCACTTGGAGTCCGGTTCCAGGTGGGAAGCCGTGAGTGAAATATCCGTAACAAATTCTGATCCTCTCCAGAGGACACCCGATCACGCCGTGTTCGGCTGACATGGTTGGACCGACGGATACCAGACTAGACGGTAGGGCTCACTGGCCGAGGCGCCTGGGGGAATAACGTCACTTGATACCCTCGGGCAGGGCAAGCCTCCGTTCTCTATGCCTTGTTTCTCATTAGTTTTGAATCGGTACAATCTAATAAGAGACTGATAAATGTCAAACCAGGGCCCAAATAAATGTCACATTCGGTTCAGTATCCACAAAGTAGGTACATACGAGCGGAAAACAATAGATAAATATAAGGAAGGTTTAGGGAAAATTCTTGAAAGAAAAATAGATAATTTAACGATAAATATGCTTTATTGGAGGTAGTGTGACTCCGCGACCGTTAGCGATCTCACAAATCATTCACGTAGGATATACCAAACAAACATTTTAAGTAGAAAAAATAAAATTAATGTGGTGTTTTACCTAATAAAATAGGAGGATGGACTACACAATTATTTTTCTACTAACAATCCTTTACATATTTTTTGTGGCTTGACGGCTCCTGGAGGCGGAAAGTTTTGCTTCTGAGTCTACCGAAGGTAGCGGAAGCTTTGTTTTCACTTTGAAAATCGAATAAAATGTTGTCTTCTAAAATAGAAATTTCATTTTACATTTAACCTTACAGAGCTTCCTGGACAAAGTTGGTCCGGTGTCGGTCTCTCTGTCCGCTTTTCACTGTTATATCCCTGTTATATCGGTTCCTGGTTAGCCATCTTGTCTTCCAGAGTTTCCATCCGATGTTGTTCAAATTTTCAGGGATTTTTCGGGTATGGGGTTTTGAGCGCCCATACCAATTTCATCGTGGTTGAATCAATGGTACGCTGTACGCATTCGCTAACGTAAATTTCGTTCGCAACTATGTTGACAATTGTCCAAGCTGACAAAAATCAACATGATCAAGAGTTTTGAACTCGCAATTTTTTGTTCAAATTCATGTTGAAATTCTGTATAAACTGACAAACATAAACACGGAGTTTTGAAACAACACAATTTCTTAAATACAATTTTCTAGGACGCAGGGAAGCTATGTACCATTTCCACTTGGTGGAGTACTTTGCATTTTTGTTCTCTAGTGTTTGCTGGTTTTGATTCTGATAAAAGTTCGGGTTCTCACGAAACACAAAACAACAAAGTCGTTCATGTGAGGGAGTTTCTCCCTAATTTCGTCCGTAAGTGTCATGAAGACTGTTGATTTTTTGTAGATCGAGTTTCCGTGGTATCTTAATAAATTTTTCCGTATCCTTCACACCCTTCAAAAAGTCTTGGTACGGTTTCATGAGCCATCCTCAGGAAAGGGTTAGCAGCCAATTTTTCTTCGAAGATGTAGGAATTTCGTTAGAGAAATTGTCTTTGTTAAATCTGTGAAAAAATATGGTCCAAACCCTCCAATCCGTGTTCAGGGACCCAAAAAACCTAAAGAACGAAGAAGAAATTAATGTTGACACTTCCGAAGTCGGGAAATTGTGTATACTTTAATTTTGTAGGTGGTCCTGTCGATAAAATGCTTTCTTTCTAAGATATGGGCCAACAACTGAATAACGTGCCAAAATTTGGGAAAAAGGGCAAATGTTCACTTATTACATTTATTATTACCACTATGAATTCTGCGGTTCCATTTTGTCGTCTGTAATACATCAAACATACAAATGAAGTCAAAATGATGCTCTCTCAGCTCATTGCTCATTACGTTTAGCGAACAGCTGATTTTCTTCTCATTTATTTCAAAGGGACATCAAAACGAAGAGCGGCTTTCAGTTGATGAAAAACGAAAATTCGTCTAATGTCAACCGGGATGAACCGAAAATATTAATTCGGCACTGACGGAAGCTTTTCCGGCTTTTCCAAAAAACAAATGGGAGAGAGGGGGATGATGAGATGTTTTGAAGATGGAATTCACGCAGCTCGGAGTATAAATTATTATGATTAGGCACTTTATTAAGACAGGGGGGGTTCCTCGAGGGTGCCCTTTGCTTGAGGCCAGAGTTTTCCGGAGAATAATTTGCGGTGTAGGAAAAACCCCTTTCATCCTCGCGTTTTCCTGAACTGAATGGTGGAAGACTCCCCTTGAAACGAGGGTGGACTTCCCTTGTTCGAAATGAAAAGAGAAGGCAGGGAAAGATACTTCACTAATCCAGCTTTTCGGGAAGGGAGGCTCGGCCGCTTTAAACCCCGCTGCTCTCTCCAGACGTTACCGAATCAAAAGCTCTTTGAAAATTCTAATATCACCACCCGGTGGGAGGCGAAGAAGGCGATACAGTTCCCAAATAATGAAAAGATCTTTTCTACGGCGGGTTGCCTTCATTTTCTTTTTATTAAAAAAAAAGTCTTCGCTGAACCTCAACTTTCTAAACATGATCAGCCGTTGGAGTGAAGTCTTTTGTTTTTAAAGAAACTTCAAGGAGACAGTTTGTTCAAAGGCAGTTCTTGGTGGTATAAGTTACCCCATCAACGGCACACTAATATAGGTACTGTAGGCATACTAAAAAACCCGCCTCCTTTTATCGAATTTTCGAAGAAAATTCATCCACAGCTATGTCTTCAAAATTTTAATAATTTAAAATTTCAAAAGACCCTGGAATCGTTCTAAAAAATCCAAAAAATGTCAATAATATCAAAACAAAGGATGAGTCTGCTGCCCAGAATTTTTGGAGTACTCCAAGGGTTCAAGTTTTGAAAAATAAGGGTAAAAAAACGTGTTATTCGAGATTTTTAATGTAATTAACAATCTTAAACATAGGAACATAATATGTTATATTATGGTTTACTCGGAATCAGCGTAAAATTCCCTTTAAGAACCACTCACCGAATCGGCTAAAATGGTTCTTTGAAAATTCGCTCATTATCTAACTAACTGCATGACTGAAACTTTTTCTGAAAGGATTTTCTTTGAGAAAAATTAGTTTTTTTTTCAAATTTATTTTTTTCTATAATGTCCTTTTTTGTTTGTATGTTCTCGCAATATAAGCAAAGCTCGAACTTTTTTCTCGCTGTTTTCAGCCGTCTCGGGTTGGTTCGATTCCCGGCTGAGAAACGAAATTTTGTCAGGGAGAGGATGGTGAACTTTAACTGAAAGGAGAACATTTTTGCCCTTGAAAATGAAAAACTCCACTCGAATTTTACGTTCTAGGCATTTCTGAACTGTGCTGTGTGTTTCCACGAATCATTCCATCACACACAACTCCCACATTATTCTATAAGATTTTCATGGATTTTGCATTCTGGAGCACTACCTAATGGTCCTCTGTAAATTTCAGCCCTGTCGGATTAATTGTAGAGTCTGCACAAACGTAAATTTCCGCGCAAACACAGTTTTCTCTCGACAAGATAGTTAGATGATAGACTAGTTGTTTAAGCTTGACATAAGAAAAATGATATTCAGATACACCTAGTAACTATCATGGTGGGTACGCCTCAAAATAGACTATTTGAAAGAGTTACTATGTGCTACAAGTTCCTATAGGTGCTAAGTATAATATACTATATATATGTAAAACTCACCCAAATCTACATAATACAAGTGTGTATAAGTCCCACTAATAGGCGAAGAGGAAGCGGGGGGGGGGGGGGGGGGGGGGGGGGGGGGGGGGGGGGATCTTCATTAATAAATTATACCTAGATATCGAATGATTCGATATTTACACATCCCTTTGAACTTTCGGATCATTGTTCATAATTTGATTATAAAGAAATACTCAGATTTTGCGAACAAAACTCGTTTCTCTTCAACCTGATGGAATATTTGAGCGCCAGAGGGTTGGCTTGTTGCGCTCAAACGCTTTCATTCAGCATTCTCTCTTCAGCGGCATTTTCAGACTTTCAGCTGACACGTTACTCGGAATTATTTTCCGAAATATTAATCTACCGGTTTATACCTCTTTAGCACTTTTATACCTCTACCGGTTTATACCTACGTTTAGCATTCAGTTTGTTGGAAGGGAGCGTGAAATTTCAAACGGTTTCACGTAACATGCGATTCATTCGTCGGAAAACAATATTATTAATGCAGAGGTTAGAAACTTTTACTTTTGCCGAAAAATTCGAGGATATGGGACATAGTTTCTTTGTTTTCATGATCGTGAATGAATGTACTTATCTATATAATTTATACGTATTGTATGTTATTATACTGGAAATGTTGTATAGTAAAATATCGAGAGCCAGGACCAAACTGATAGGGTAAAATGCGCCCATTAGGTACGTAGCTAGAGATTAATTGAGGTTTAGGGTATTTTATATTTTATATATCAATCTAATGTTTCCTCCACTAAATAAGGCAAAAACCTTCTTCGAAAATGTTCTAACGAAAACCAATCTTTATTAAAATAATAAAGATTGATTTTCTTTAGAACTAATTAACCCATTCATTGCGGATGGCATCATATGATGCCATGGCGGTTTTCGTGCCGTGCGGGTGTCATCATATGATGCCATCATATGATGGTTTCATCATATGATGAAAATTTCCCGTACGGAGCGTAACATCACTTTTTTTTCCCGCATCGAATGGGTTAATAGAAGTCGATGAGAGAAAGAGTGACTTTGCCATATCAGGCGAAAAACCACATAGAAAGCGGCCCATACGAAACAAACATAATGTATGAACGGACAGACATTTCTTGTGAGAGGCATGTAGATAGTACAATAATCTATTATTTTGATAATAATCCCATCACCCCATTGTACATTATTAGTGTGAGGGGATATGAACTAGTTTGACTAACAAGTAGAGAATCGGACATTTCTAAGCTCTTGAAATAAAATCCTAAATTCGTTGATCTACTTATTCAATTAGTCAATAAAATATAATATAAATATTGATGCGCCTGGGAAAGACTTCTCCCAAGAAAGGTTTTGGACAATTAAAATTCTGACTGACAAAGTACTAAAATAGAAATATATTCAAAAAGATAATACTGGACAGAATTAAAATTGACAAATATTCAAAAAAATACTACTACAATTCTACGAGATAAGGAGTCTAGACTTGATTTACCTTGGTGGTGACAAGAGATGGCACAGAAAGCAGGGAGGTGACGACAGCGAATAATTGAATTTAACACTGACTGTTAGATGTACTTTGAGAAAACTAGAGAGATGATTACTCAAGAACGATCTTACTTGGTATGAGGTACTCAGCTTTGGTCGAATACTTCCTCTGCGCTCCCTGGAGAGAGGGGGAAATGAAACGTGGTGGGGCTGCTTCTGTGTCTGTGCCAACTTTCCCACGGTCGGCTGGTGAGGTTTTCTAGGTCAGCTTGCACTCAAGGTCGTTTTTAGGTTTAACTGAACCTGACCCAGGAATCGAGGGATAAGCCCTCAAGAACACCGACTAGAGGAGGCGAACCTAGCTCTAGTTTTATAGGTATTTTTCTCAGGGTGATTTCCTCGTCCCTCTTTGTTCGAATCCTAGCTCAAGGAGGAGGAATTTCGAAACAAATTGGGTGCAGTGACCTCTTCTGAAAGGTGGAGTTTCAGGTGACTCCTGAGCTTGAAAGCTTTTAGGAGATTATCTCGTAGGAGGTTTCTTTCTATAGTAAGGAGGAGTAAAATTTACTCGACTTAGTATAGAAGTAACCTCGTCCTTTCCCAATAATTTCACACAGGATAACCCCAAGCGGTGTTTCCTTGGTGATGGGAGGCAGGAATGCCCGGCTAGAGGCGGAAGGAAGCGCTAAGCGACTTTCCAACGGCCTACCAGGGGCAGGAGGTGCCCACTCAGCGGATTCGGACCCTAAGGCGCCTACTCTACGCTGGGGGTGGAACGTAGCTCGACGGCGGACAAGAG
>JAEMON010000005.1:21800773-21826679 GCA_030264115.1 Lygus lineolaris
GAAACACCCTGTATAGGTAATGATTGAGCACATCACAGAAATTTAGGCTTGAATCCTGCCAGACTGTACCTATGTAATTCTGGGTACGTGTGTAAGTATATACAGAACAGAGTGACGATATATGTCAGAAAGAATAACTATGGGGAATAAAAGTGGGGAAAATCGTGAAACATAGGTAGGTGATGACGTAATGCGGTATATAAATGATTATGACACCAGGTCTAATTACCTAGCATGTTCAGCACTACGGCATCGAGCGGTTATTTCCAATCGTCTAATCAAGTCCCAATTAAACTCTTGCCGCGATACAAGCGGTCGTGGCTTACTACCTAAGACCCTTGAAAGCGGCAACGTTGGTACCCCCAGCTCGGGTTTACGACCCATTGTGGGTAACTCACCTTGCTAAACAATCGACTGGGGTCGTCTAGAAAAATTCAAAATATTATATAACTACCTAGTAGGTACTTAACTCTTACAGAATGATCCGTAATGATAGAGTTTTTGGCTTCATAATGGAAAAATGTTGTTCAGTTGCAAATTTTACTAAACTGTCGGGGTAAAGTACCCATACTGAGTAACGTTACAACAACAGGTAAAATAATGGCAGCCTAAATTTCAAAACTAAATCATTATTTTTTTAATTATGATCTTTTTTCCAAACTTCAAAACTTCAACAAATAAACCATGGAGTTGATACAGAATGTTATTAACTGAGAATTTTACTTCGTGTTTGAACTCTTTCTCCATGATTCTTCATTCTCATTCCTAATGTAAACATTTAATTCCAATGCAACTGAATCCATCAACTTCAAAGGACATAAGACTGAGGGGTTTTCAGGTAGAACATTAACGCTTGCCAACGGAGGCCTGTTCCTAAACAAACAAGTTGCATTCTAATGGCAGGGTGAGGAAGGGAACTACCACAGGTGTACTGCTTACATCGCGGCAGGAGTATAGGTGATCTTCTTATAAGTACCTATAGGTGGACGATAAATGCCCATTCTACTGAATGTCAAACAGAGAAATAGGTACCATTTTACGATGCGGCGATATTTCATCCTTAGTCGTTACTTGGAAGACTTCCAAAAGAAGATGAAACTAGGAAAATCTACACTTTTTCCCTTTCGTAACCCTCTCGATCCCATCAAACTCCTTTCATGCTTCTCGGAGCTTCAAATTCCGACTTCGGTAACAGTAGAGGGTTAAATCCGGATAGAAATTGCCTTTTCCCCTCCCGTACTCGCTTCAGATCCGTTTTTCCCGCACAACTTCCCCCTCACCTCTCCCCTCCCTTGCTCACAGCCATAATCTGTATATTGTATAAGGTTTTGCTCTTCACGCAGCAGCGGACAAATTTCTTCGGGTGTACCCACCTCCGTTCTCTCACCACCTATTTTACCAGGATTCGAGCATTTGAATATAGACTGGATTTTTTCGAGGGGATGTTTGGAGTGTTCAGAAAAACCTCGGTGGCGCGGAAAACGGGCGTTATCAGAGCCGGCTAATCTCTTTTGAAAAATGCATCGCGTTATTTGTCCCGGGGTTGAGTAATTTATACGCTTCATCCGTCTTTTGTGTGATATTTGCATGAGGCGGATTTTCCGGGACCCAATTTGCGTATTTTTCCCGGCGGGTGGAGGGGAAAAAATCGCACTGAAGGAAGGACAAAATGTGCAACAAAATTTAATTGCAATAATGAACCAGATTACGGAGATATCCCTTGATACAATAAAAACCTCGTGTCATCGTAAGCCGCCATAATTTTTCAGAATACGAGTACCTACGTTACCACCTACCTTCAAAGCTCCGAAGGGAGCTCGGGAGGGAGAAAGGCCCTCTACTGCTACAGAAGCTGACATTTTAGGCTGCGATAAGCACCGAAGGAGTTTGACGGGATCAAGCGGCTTACGGGAGAGTGGGGTACATTTTCAGAATTTTCTTCACAGTTTTCACTTCATTCTGGTCCCACAAGAGATACCTGATGTGTCAAAACTGCCCAAATCACGCATGACAGCAACTAGCATGCCACGGAGGGATGATAGATTTTTCGGAATCGTCGGAAACCCGTAGAAAGAAAAGGTAACTTTCGCTATACTGTTACATACCAATTCGTTATGAATTATTGCCGAACGCAAGTAAGGCTAATACTAGGCGTTCAGCTGCATTTTTTGGTCTGTTTGTTAGTTTGCCTATACCACGCTACAGGCCGCTATTTATGGGTCTGTTACATGAAATGTTGAGGGTAGACTCCTTATAGGTACCTCCAAAATATGCACTCAGTATGAATACATTTTTGGCGACGGTTGTCATGACATTGCGACTGTCGTCACAGTAAATGGTGACAACTGGCACTAATGCAAGAGTACGATAACGCCGTCCCTCCACCCCTCATTTGCTCCCTTCCCCCAACGTGTTGCCCTGGTCCGCAGACCAACTAGTCGATAACCCTTCCTTTGGCTGGACTTCCACCTGCATGGAATATTGCCCCTTCGAGTGTTCGTCCACGAAGGCCAGCCAACAGCATGTTTAGAAATTTCGCCCTTAGCCCTGTAGTATTAGAATTCTGATTCCGCGGTAAGAGCCCCTAGGTAGGATCATGGAATTGTAACGGAATAAGATAGGTAGGTACTTGACAGAAAAAAATAAAAAATCGCAAGGCTTTGCAGAATCCAGTGTACCTAGTATATTGTACAATTTTATAAGTCAGACTAAGGTGTACTCTTGTTCGAGGTAAGAATAAAGAAGAAATGCAAACCAACAGAGAACCGCTGTTTCCTTCAAAGCTTCACTTGGAAACCGCAATAAGACGACAATCATCGCGACGTATTGAATTGTAAATCCCGTGGGAACTTCGACGTCAGCGCTGTCGACAGGAAAAACGGCGAATCGCCGGTTCATTTTCTATGTGAATCTTGGAAGAGTCGGCGAAGCGAATCGGCGCTGGCGGTCTCTGTCCGATATCTACGATTCGCTTCATCATTCGATGCCACGCTTGTTTTTCATGTTTTTTGTTTAATTAAAAAAAAAAAAAAAACCGACTGTCTTACAAACATGTGGAGATCATTCATAACGATTATTATGGAATTAATATCAAAGTATAGATAGGCACATAAAATTAGAAGAAATCAACAACGCAAGTTCCGTTCAACTTAGTTTTGATACGTAACCTAGCACGTAACCAATACTCCTCAGGAGGGTTACGGAAGGGGAAATTGGCAGCATGCGTTGTGGTGTGATCGTGATGTGTTAAAAATTCAGAGCTTTCAAAAAAGAGCGGTGAACGATTTTTGTAGGGCGGAAAATGAGGAAGTTACATTCTCCGTTTTACGTGAAAATCAACATAAAACTTTCGGTGTCGGACGGTCGGACAAATTCCGATAAATAGCCAGCTCATAATCATAATGAATGATAAACGTCGTCTGTACATGTATATCGGCACCTACGATAAAAACGTTAAAATCAATTGATAAGGTTAAACTTGATGGTGAGGTAAAACTCTTTTCTCTCGTCGTCTTCTTTCAGTATTTCGTTCTTTCAATCCAAGGAATCATATTTTTTTTTCAGAGCACGGTCATCCCAAAAAATGGTAAACTCGAACAAGTGACAATTCTCACACTCGTGCAAAGATAATCGCCCAGGAAAAAATGCCGTCCCATAATAGCAAATGACCGGTTTCTCTAGCTCGGAAATATATATCAGTTATTACTTTCAGGAAGGGTACTAATATGGGGGTATCGGATATGATTTGAAAGGGTTGAAAACCGAGGTTGTGTGTGTGAATACCTCGCTTGTCCCTTGAAAGCTTCTCAACTGGATAAACGTTTGACGTTAATCCGTTTGTATGACTATCATTTTATGCCTCAATCCTCAATCAGGCGAAACTCTGAGCTGAAACTCCCTTTGAAAGGAGCGCTGAATCCAATTTTTAGTGCCAAAAGTGCCAGATTGCAGCCAAAAAGATTCCATTAATTTTTGAGAATATCATTCACTGAAATCAAGTGATCCCTTAATTTATTTTTTGCACAGTTCTTCAAAAATGATTAAGTTTTTCTGTGAACTTTTGGTAATAAAACGCAAGCGGATGGACCAATTTTGAATTTTTTGACAATTTTTCATAATGATTCCTTGGAATTTTCAAGATCAATTTATTCTTCGAAATAAGGTACCTATTTCTTTGGGCATGGCTTTGGACGTGCTGAAGAATTAGAATCAATCTCAAAATCTTCATTCGATTATTTCAGGAAATCAGGGTGTATCAGACTCGCCTCGACAAAGTTCAGGGATTGATCCTACAACTAATTTGCAACAAAAAGTATCTCTTAGCAATTTTTTTAACCCCGTCAAAAACCCTCTTCTTTAATTTTAAGATTTTTTTCCGTTTTATCAACCTTGCGGCACTAAAATGACCATAACTCCCTTAATTTGATGAGTAAATTAAAATCTGAGAACACCGTTGGAAAGACCGCTAAATTTTCTATCTCTGATGCCAAAACATGAATTTTTGAGCAGTTTCATCAGCTACAAAATGAGGTCAACGTCAAAATTTTGAGAAGTTTCCAAAATTTCAATTTTTTGAAGCCACTTTTTGACATTTTTAACGTAGTGTTCTTCAATGCCCACCTACAGGAAACTTTCTCAGTATCTCAGCTTTCCAACGGTATAATCAAAATTAATGTTATCACGATAATTAGAGGAGAAAATTACGTTTGAATGCAGAAAAAAATGTGTGTTTTTCAAGAAAATCGAGTGTTTTAGGGTGTTGACGACCTCAACATGTCTTGAGGAGTTGAGTACCGTTTTCTAGAAAATTTTTCCTGCTGAATCGAACAGTGACTCATATTTTAACTAACTCATATTTTACTAAGTTTGTGTGTTGATTGCATTTTCCGAATAACTATTGCTCAGATTTACCTCGATTGTTCACTTGCTCAACAAAATATGGTTGGATACCGTTGGAAAGCTGAGATCCTAAGAAAGTTTTTACTGTAGGTGGGGATTGAAGGACACTACGGAAAAAAGGTCAAAAAGTGAATTTAAAAAAAGTGAAATTTTGGAAACTCCTCAACATTTTGACATTGACCTCATTTTGTAGCTAATGGAACTGCTCAAAAATTCATGTTTTGGCATCAGAGATAGAAAATTTAGCTGTCTTTCCAACGGTGTTCTCAGATTTTAATTTACTCATCAAATTAAGGGAGTTATGGCCATTTTAGTGCCGCAAGGTTGAAAAAACGAAAAAAAATCTTAAAATTAAAGAAGAGGGTTTTTGACGGGGTTAAAAAAATAGCTAAGAGATACTTTTTGTTGCAAATTAGTCGTAGAATCGATCTCTGAACTTTGTCGAGTCGAGTCTGATACACCCTGTATATATAACAATATTTATGTCGTCGGGGTAGGTAACAACATTTTCCTATAAGTCCTCCAAAAATGTGGGAGTTCAGTTTGACTGATGTTTTTGAAAGCATTAGGGATCAATCAGGATTTCCAAGAGAACTTAAGAGTTGCGAATGGAAGATGAACATGATACTTATAAGGCGAATCGTTACAAGTGTTACGATCGAATAAGTGCTAGTAAAATTATGTTTTATGAAGGGGAATAATATTATTGTAAGTCGTAAACTCGTTAGTTTTTTTTTTTTTTTACGAGATTTGGCGTGATGCCGCCTAATGAGGACGTATGAAATGAATCGCCATCGGGAGGGGTCAGCGACCTGAGAGGCTCGTCTCCTCCAGCTCGTTGAAAGTTCCTTATCAATTCAATTGTCGGGAGAGGAAAAAGGCAATCGGCAGCGACCCTCGCCTTCGAGCTGAGTGACTTACTTGGTAGTTATCTATAATTACAATATTATATTTACGTCGATATTTTTACAAACATCCGATAAGTATCTAAAGAACTTTTAAAAAGCTGCAGGAAGTCTCAAACACTATTTGCAAAGGAAATGCCGACCAAGGGAAGAAGGGTGGAGTCAACTTGAACTTGATATAATTTACTTACTTACTTAGTTCAATTTTTATTTTTACCCCCTTCGATTTTTTTTTTTTTCATTTCATTTTCCCCCCCTTTTTTTTATTTTTATCTGTAAAACAGGGGCATAAAACGAACGATATTTTTGGAGGGAGATGGTTTGTAGGAAATTCTCAGTTTAAGCAAGCAAATTTAATGGGATAGCCTCTCGTTCTGCTGCAACACGATTTTATCCATAATATCAGAGACACATTTGATGGTTAATAAAGAGGTGGTGCACAATTCTTCATAAAGCGACCGTACTTGTATTGTTGCATGGAGGGACGAAATTGATATGGGAGAAGAAAATCGGGAAAAAGGAAATCCAATTAAATTTTTGATACACCAAATGCCAATGGATCCCGTTTTGTGTATGTATTGTTTTATTTTCATCGATTTTCGTTTGCTTTGTTCAATATTTCGTTATTTAAAGAAGAATCAATTTAAAAATGTGTTTACGCTTCAATAATATATTTAACATAAGAACAGTTCAATTTGCAATGGAAAATCTTTATTTTGAAGCGGAAAACCTTTTTTGAAACGGAAAACCTTCATTTCGAAATGGAAATCTTTTCTTTGTTTCGGAAAACCTTTAATTTGTTCTGGAAAACCTTTATTTTGACTTTGAAAAGCTACTTATATGAAGTAGTATTGTTTGCATGTATAACCCTCACTCGTCACTGTTCATGTGTAGTCAATATCATTAAGAAAGATGTGTCCATGCTCGACTATAAAGCATCATTATTGAAAATAATATAAAACGAAATGCTCCCCAGACACCTGGCGTCGCTATCGGTACGCAAGAAGGTGTGTTGTCGCCCCATTAGCGCGCTTCTCTAATCGGACTCCCATTTCCTCCAATTATCTCCATTCAAGGCCGCCACTTTGGCTAGAAGCGGTAGTTATCTTCACCATTTTTCTCTCTCAGGATATCCAGTCATTTTGAAGGGAGCCTCATCTCGGAGAGGAAAATGCCTATCAAAGAGAGAATTGATCCAGAAAAAACCATTCAGAATTCGGTAGGCTCGAAACCCGATTAAAAGGAGTTCCTCACGAGAAGATACCAACTCTTCTCAAGTGTCTGTGGAATCCCTCTTCCCCCTATTATGCACACCTTGCTCAGAATATTCATAGTTACCTTGATACGGGGATAATGTGAGACAAGTTTGAAACTGCAATTTCAAAAATTTTAGAAAACTCACCTTTCAGTTCAGTAATTGTTGGGGTCACCTGACAACCCGAGTGCATAGGTACCCTTCTTGAACAGATCTCAAAACGAGCATCTCAAACAATAATAATTATTGTTCATACAGTTGCAAAACTAGTAAAAGAAATTTCATTGTGAATCAACGAGGTGGGAAATTGAACTTCACTGTCAACGGTGGGGTATCTTTATAATTCAACATTATCCAGAGATCGAACAAGTTAAGAAAAATAATTTCATCGTCAAAAACTCAGGCGATTTATATCCACAGACTGCCAGATCCATCACACCTCCAATTTCATCGAGAGGAATACGGAACATGCCAATATCCGAGTAAATGAATGATTAACACCAACAGTAAACAACTATAGGATAACAACTAATTGAGGACCATTAATTTTATAACCGTAATTAGCATGAAATTTCCCACCAGACCTCAATATAAGTAAGTCCGTTCCGTTTGGGGCCACCCTGTACAGCCACAAGGCACAGCTAATAAGGCTACCTCTATCATCGATACCCATCACAATAATTTTCGTAGATTGAATTCAAACATTTCAGGAGAAGCCCCTTCTTGGGTGAAAAAATTCCCATCAAAAGGGGAATAGATCCTGAAAACCCCCAATTAAGAACTCGGTGTGCGAGCTCGGAGCTCGATGAAAAGGAATCTTCCTCGATTGTTTCACAAGAGCGTTAACGAGGTGTAGTGATCCTCCCCAAACCAAGTCGTAAAGGCTGAAGTAAGAGCTCGGGATATTGCTACCGTTCTTCTCACGGAGAATTTCCTTTTGGAAGGGAATGTTGGCCTTCTTTTCTTTTCTTCCGCTACCTTCGACTTTCGTTGTTCCGGAGTTGAATGCGAATTCGGCGGATGTCGGCTGCCGAGTGAGCGACTGGTATTGTCTTTTCCCAAGGGGATTCGCGGAGTGAAAGGGAGATCGCGTAGATGAAAGGGAACCGGCGATGAATATGGAAGAGATCAAGGTTGAAAAAAGTGAAAAACCGCTTGAGGGTTTCCAAGCCATATTGGCACTAATCAAGGGAGTGTTGAATGTAGACAGCCCAGCCGGCCAAAAACCACTGCTCATTTATATTATTTTCTCTCTATTATCATTTATGTTATTTTCATTTGTTTCCGTAATATTTCATTTTCTTATTTCACATTTTGTATACATTTTTATCTGAAAATTTCTTGATGCCAGTACGATTTCAATGATCGAATAAACACATACTTTTCACGCTAAATCACATTGCGGGGTGTTCATTTTTCGATTCGCGCTTTCATAATCATCCAATCGAATTCTCTTTTTCGCAGGTTATGCACTCCCCTCAGCGCAAGTTCTCTTAAAGATGGGAGTAGCGTAAAAGTATGTACAAGTGTATTATCAAGTATATTTCTAAATGAAATGTATAACAATAATAATAATAATAATAAAATGAAGATTTGACCACCAGAAATATTGACTTGAGTTAATCTTTCAATGAAATTTTGCATAGAATCCGATTGAATGAATGAACTAATGAATGTTTTGTTTGCCGTCACAAAATAAAATTGTATGACAATGGTCAAGTAGATACATTAATTATATTATGAATAAAAACAACAGTTTGCCTGGAGTCGTGAGGGAGCAAATGTAGCCCCCGAATGCTGGCCGGGCACCAACTCAACCAGCCCCGAGCACCTCCCACCAAGGCGGCTTCCCAGGCCAGGCAACTGCCGATGGAAGGAACCAATTCAACACAACGACCCCCCACCGCCAAAAGCCCGGCCAAATAAGTAGGTACATAAATGTATCAACCATATTAATAATTCCATAAGATAATGCGCCAAGGGGGGCTGCCGCCCAGGACCCGCCGAGCAAACCGTCCAAAACACTAGAGGAATCAAAAAGACTCTATTCCACAATATTCAATGCAAACCCGAAGTTAATCTTGAATTAATATCAAAATAAAATTCCACAATGGGAAACTGAAATCCAAGATTAAAATCATAATCCAAATTGAAATCTAAATTCAATAGGTACCTAGACTAGATACCTAGTACTAGACTAGTGGTAGTTAAATAGGTACGCATTTTGGTGGGTACCTAGTAAGGCGTAAGGACAGGAGTTTGAATATAATATTGGAACATGAATGTATGAGCACGATTGTTCAGGTTTGATAAGGCTTTGTTTATTGCCGATATTACTCCGGGCCCTACCGCCTTTAGTATCCCCTCATGTGGCATCTCATTTGAGAGTTCTTGATGAGATCATTCATTTTATTTTAAGTAATTATACAAGTTTTGCCCCTCAAACGTTTCTGTCAACAGATACCGGACAGAAACGGCTAAAACTGTTCGTGTTTGAGGGATCAGTAACTTAATTTTTCCGTTTGTTCCATCTTGAAATGCAGTAAAAGGAAACCCGGTTGAAACGGGACCATCATCATGGGTATCAGGAAAACGCAATCCAGAATGAACCAGGCCAATTGATGGCGAAATAAAGAATTGCGGTCTGTAAAAAAAATTAAAAAGGCCATCCTATGAGACACCAGATAGACAGAGCTTCCTCCTTTTTGAAGTCGATCAAAAAGGGAACATTCTTAAGGGGCAAAAAACGGATAAAATCGGCAAAAGGCATTTTTGAGGAAATTTTAGGCTCCGTCCCTTGACCCCTTAATACCTAAAGGTGACAAAGTGGATGAGGATTGAGCAACTTTAGTGCTTCCGAGTTTCAATCTCCTTGTTGAAAACCACTCGATATCATGTAGGTATTTTTTTAACTTTTGTTACCTACTTTTAATTTTATCATGCATAGGCAATGAAATCGAGTGAAGTTAGTGGTACCTTCACCCTTTATTGTCCATTTTCAGTCGTTGGGTCAGTGATGTACCCACCTACATCTACTTGAACGAGAATAAATATTGGTGATTTGAGAAAACTTTCCATCCAGAAGAAGGTGATTAGCCAGTTAGTGAATAAATTGACCAGAGACGAGGTAGTCCCTAGCTTATCCCACATGTCAACAGTCCACCCAATTCCCCCAAGACCCAGAAGCCCAACGTGTCGGGTTTGGTTTACCCGTCCAAACATCGGCCTGTCACGTCTGTCGCCAGCTCTGCCTTTGATCCCCTTCTGTACCACCAACTACGTGATCACGAATACATTAGCTGTATTTTCTCGCTGGTCCGGCAACTCCAGTGAGGAGACTCAACGTAGAAAAACATCTCATACGTGGTACGTGGTGTTACAACTGATATTCATATTATACGTTATACTATATCCCATCTACTACATATTACTCGTATCATACCTATACTTGGAAGACAGATTGTTATTTCACGATGATTTTCAATATTTACACGTTTACAAACATCGCTCCACTAGAAGGAAACGAAGAGCGTAAAGAACGATTATTACAGGATTATTAACTGAAGAAACAGCCCAGTAGCTGTAACCAGTACCTATATATACCCACCTAGTAAATCTGGGGAAATTTCATTCATCAATAAAATGCAACGAAAAATAACATTTTATCATGGGATTCTGTGGGTTATTTATTTATCTGAGCTGAACCCTTAGGCAGAACATCCACGCGATATACCCCTCCAGGACTTGTGACCGGCTCCTTCTTGATTAACTTATGCAACCTATAGTCAAGAAGGTCATGGGTTACAGCTGCACTCTCCTCAGAATGAACGGACTTGTCTGTTCCCATACTGCACGTTTTATCGAAATTAATGTGGATTTTATCAATAAATTGTATTACCTATATTATTGCATCAACATAATGAAAATATAACAATTTAACCGTTGAACAACTGAACCCAATTTCTTATTAAATGAACCAACTTCAAAATTATACGGTAATGCGAGTGTAGTGTGAGCCACACCAGATGCTTCGAATTGTTCAAATACATTTCGCACCCCCCCCACCCCCTCCCCTCCAAGTCTGGAACTCCTATTGTACCGCCTGCGCCACGATTATTCATTCCTACAGGGAAACTGCTGGTATAATTTCACACTTCGGATGCGGGCTGTCGCGACAACTTGGCTCGACGACTTTCTCGCGTGATGCAGACACTATCCGACTACGTGACGTCACTTTATCTTCATCTTCCCGACTTTCAAGGAAAGTAATGAAGATGCTTCTTACGTGGCAGAATCCGTACAATGTAAAGTCGGTTGAGAATCAGTCGAGGTGCTCTCAAACAAACTGTATGCAGACCTCCCTGCGTGCTATATTATTTTATTGAGACCATTTATTGATTACCTATATTTCACATTATGAGATAGATACTTATCATAAGAAATGAAATAAGGGGTAAGCCACTGATTCAGAACTGACCAAGACTGTGAGACTGGCCATCTTCGATTCTCTGAGTAAATCCAACCTAAGGTTTGCGGTGGACGTCTGGGGCGGAAGACTTGGTAGTGGCTGGATCAGGGTGGGAATATTAACGATAAAACAACTTTATCAACTGAAAAATACTAGTGTGATGTGGGGGTATGGGTGGACCATTTTTCTTCTGGAAAAACTCTTCATTTTTGAAGTCACTGCTGGTTTATAGCTTATCAGCGTAGCATTTTAAAGGATGTACGGAGCCTCTCCATTAGGGAGGAGAAACCAAAACTAGCTTATTATAGACTAACTATCACGTACCATGCAGCATTATACCTACCCACAACCAATTTACACTATAGGTACCTACACCAAAAGCACCTAACCTAAAACCAGTGACTCCAAAAATGAAGAAAAATACTTGCGGTAATGTGGGTCAGACTAACTTAGTATGACTAATAAGAGGACAAGGACAGAAGGACTGGTCTATGAGCTTCTGAGACGAGAGACACCCTTGGGGGCATCCTTGTGTCAGACAAGGATGTGGTGAAGGGTGTGGAAATTTGGACTAAGACTTCCTGGATGGTGAACTTAGTTAGGATGTACCAAAAAGTCTAGGTATTTACTTCTATAATATTTGAGTTAGGCAATGGGAGGAAACTGAAATTCAGGACAGAACCGTCCACCTACTCCCCAGTCCCGCTACCTTAAAAACAAAATTGAGTGCCTGGAAAATAGAGCGACAGGTAAACTTCCTAGTGAGCGACTCAAAATTTTAATTTGAACAATAAAATCCTAACACAATGCCATATCATGATTTTTCTCGGGTAGTTTGGTTTTGCTTTCAAATGATCTGACGTGTTAATGATTAGAAACCGCTGTTTGGAGGAAATCAAGTGTAAGCAAATGGCTGACCAACAAAATCTCTGAAAATTTCATCAAGATTAATAGTTTCGGAGATATAATTTATTGAACAATTAATTAGAACTGTGTACGAAGGGTGGTCGTATAATATATTATAACATATTATGTCGCCTGTTGTTCGAAGATGCAATTATCAGTCCTCTCTCTGATCCTCGGATCTATCAGGTCCTCAAGTCTATCAGTTTCTGGACTATCCTGGTCCTTAGAGGGTCTCACAGATCCTTCTGCCCTACAAAGCCAACTCAGCAGAGCGCTTGTCGACGGCACCAAATGGGAAGATAAGCCTCATAAACCCGCGCCAATATCAGGCTTTCCCGGTTACCAAAGCCGCAGTTAAGCCCAGTGTTAATTGATTCTGCGGTGCCATCGGCTCACTGCTCCGTCACACCTCAAGTCATAGTTGAAGAGGAAATCAAATGAAAAGCCACGGAGACTCATCATTCCTGAACTGATTGATCGCACTTGAGCATTAATTGGATTCAACTGATGGAATCAGCTATCCTAATCCAGAAGAGCCGCTTAATCCATTGATCATAATACCTAGCACTGTTTGAACGAAACTCCATCTTCTATAGTGAAGTCAACATTTCCATTCAATCGGGGGATGCACAGCCATTCATGATAATTGTAAAGTTGAATCTATGAATCTAAATAAAATTACCTATCAAGATAATTATTTTGTCGAAATTGAGTTTTACATTCCTCCTAAATTCGAAACACAAATTATCGACAGATACCACAGGACTTTCTATTTCATGCGTATCTATTTAATGATTAACGATGTTATCGCATTTTTAGAACTTGGTGTTATGCGTTACTTTCTGTATATTCAGAAGATACAATTATTGCATTTTACAAATACGATTTTTCGGGAGAAAGCCATTTTACTCATGAATAATCCAGATTTATAATTTCCGATTAAATAGGTACCTGCTATTAATTAGTATACATAAGAGCCATAAACATGGAGTTAGCAAACTAACTTAACTGCAAAATACACAAAGCTTGCAGGAAAGAGGGTAAAATTACCTGGAAACCGATCTCTTTCACCAATGTATTACCTCTCTCATCTATGTATCATTGAATAAATAAGCAACATACAAACTCACCAGAGTCGTCCGCATATTATGTCTCCATTTATATGGTGTTTACAGTTCCATAATAGCATAATGAATAAAAACTCATCTAAGTAACGGAACTGAATAATGAAGAGAACTGTGTCCATTGAATAAACTAAGTTTAAATTGAATTAGAATCTATGTGTGGTCATCTATGGGAAGATCTGGAGTAAGTAGTCGCAACTGCGCGTGCGCAAACATGAAATCATTGTCACCCTACATGGGATTGATCAGGTTTTACCCTCGATGGTCCGTATAAATATCATTGTAGCTGAATCAAAAGTATATACCCATGCACAATTCGAAAACATAAAAAACCTCCTATTATCAATATCTCACGATCTAACGACCCGATTCTGCTCAAAATTAGTGGATAGTTGGGAGCTGACCCTTATATGATCCTATATGAATTTCATCGTGATCAATGGTAGCGGGTGTGCATGCGAAAACGCGAAAATCCTCAAAACATATACATTTTTCACGGTCTAAGGAACAGATTTAGAGTTGAAAATAAGGTGGATAATCTAATAATCTCAAATCTCTCCTATCGAACTATATTGACACAAATTTCAATGATCTACACAATAATGTCCAGATACGATGAAGCTACATTTTTCAACCTCCAGTAAAAATATCGAATAATTCTACTCAACTCCAAATTTAAACCTCAAAAATTTACTTCAGACTCAATACAACGCTTACTTCATACACATTGATAGGTAGGTATGTATTTTGTGGAACTAGAGGAATGAACCTTTCTTCCCAATTCTTTCTTTTTAGTGAATTTCCAAAGAAAATGAATCTATTTCAAAGACTTCAAATTTTAGTAATGCAAATTTTTGAAAATTTTCTTCATGGAAATCCGTTTTAGACCATTCTGAAACGATGCCTGAAACTTAACACTTCATATGTATATATATATTTATACATATACCTATATAATTGTAAATATTTTTATAAATATATAAATTTTGAAAATTTGGAGTCAAAATCGCTTTAAAAAAACGTGTTTTTTGAGGTTTTTGATGGGAATTACCATCGTAAACATAGGGACATAATAATTATGGTATATTCGGAATCAGCGTGAAATTTTCAACTGGAATCACCCACCAAATAGGTTAAAATATTATTCTTTGAAGATTCGCTCATCAACTCATGCTACATGAATGAAAATTTCTTCCAATTTGATTGTTCAATGTTCAACATTGTTGTATTAGATTCGTTGATGTATAGCGACTCTTTCGGTCGGGAAATAATATTCCCAGAGGAAATAACATAACCTCTAACTAAGAACATCAACCCCTCCTTCAAAAATGAAAACCCGTCTGTCAGACGACAAGGAAAAGCGATTCGAGTCGACCGCCCGTAATTTGGAAGCTCATCAATCAGCCCTGCGGAACCCCCTTTTGCTGGTAAATCGTCTGAGTTCTTTGCTACCATCACCCCCCTCCTCCCTTCTTCATACTGAACCATCATCAACATATTGAACCAACTCAATGAAAAAATACGATAAATATTCTCCATCTCAGGCGTTTGTGTCGGAGTGGGAGGGAGAGGCTTTCGATTTTTCTTATTCCGACTCTCCCTCTTCCACTTCCTTCTATCATTTTCACGAAGAAAATAATAAATATTCGACGACTTAGACCTCCTTGAGGGGTGAATCGGAGTGAATAACTTTTTTTAAAAGAAAATATTGCGGGGCGTTTCGTAAGAAGAGAAGTTTTGCAGTTGAGGTTGTAAATCAAGCTGTCGCGGCCCCCTTGTGGTAATGAAACTCCGGAGCGGAAAGATTTGCTCAATTTAGGGGCAAAAAGATTAATTATATGAGAGGCGAAACTTGAGATACCCTAAAAATTCATTCCTCAACGGATACCTAACCTCTAGTTGTAGGGGTTAACTGTCTTCTTTTGGTTCCTTCATTTTTCATTGCCGAACGTGGGGCACTTACTTATCCGTTTGTTTGTGCGTCTGTTTTCACAACACGAAATGCCTCATGAAGGCCTCAGGATTCATGTGAATTTTGTCTTGAAATTATGAGGGTGGGCTCGTTAGACCCCGTATGTATGAAGTTTTGCGGCACTTTAGATGGCTGTCGTGACAGTCGATGGTGACAGTTGAAATCTTAGGCCGGTTTCACACGAGGCGGTTTAGTTGATTACACTAAATGGCTGCCAAATGGTCGACAAGCTGACCGCCGTGTTGAGACTCTTTTGACGCTCAATCAACTCAATTAATTTGAATGAAATGTAATGCAATTCAATATCATTTAAAAGTAATGTATATGTAATTTAATTGTAAAATGTAATTTAATTTCAAATTTAATTTAATTTTAATTTTTATTAATTTAAATTTAATTTTAAATTAAATTTAATTAAATTAAATGTAATGTAATTTAAATAAACTTTGTGGGTTGGCTCCAAGTCGTCGAATGTACCATGCAAATTTGTTTTGTCACCTTTGGATCCTCATAAAAATTGATTTTATTGAAATTAAAAATTCATTTACATTAATTGATTGTTGATGATTTTTTAAAGTTTTTTTGTCTTGAAATTTTTAATCGTGAACCCGGAGAATGTAAGGAAATCCATTGAAATTAGAACCATTCAAAATGACCTACTTTAGAAATATTCTTCTAATATCCTACAAATTTGATCATTGTATTGAGTATTAATACCCTTACTCCCCTCTTTCCATCAAAATGAACTCCCTCTCTGCACTCTGGTTCAAATTAGATCCGTGTTCTCCTGGTCTCATTATTATACCTTTCAGAAGAGTAGGTACAAGAAAGTAGTACCTAGTGCAAGAGTTGTACCTTTGTATAGAATTTCTAAATCTCAACAGTAGAGCAGCGGATTCGAGCGAAGTTGGATTTTAAGTTGGCGTTGATGTGAATTCAATTTTGCGCAGCCAGCTGCCTGAGACAAAATTCAATGGAGACGCTGATGGAAATAAGCAACTATGTCTGACATGGGCCTTCATCAAATCGTTACTAATAATGAGACATCAGTGAATGAGAGGAGCCAAAAAAGGGTTTTGAATAACTGTGTTTACGATTATGTTCTACAAGAGGCCGAACAGAGGAAATAGAAGAACATAAATAAATAATATATAAAGGTAAATTTATACATCTAATATCTAGGCAGCATATAATATTATCATCATACATTTACATTATTCCACCTTCAAAGAAGAAACATTGGACGCCTATTATTTTCGATTCGATAGGCTCTCAGATTAGACTCGGTACATCCTTGACGGTTTGTTTAGTATGTTTGCCGACTCATGAATACAATGCCCACCCACTTGGCTGACGATTTGTGTATTTATTCTATCTCTTATAACCGCAGTGAATATGATTTCCTTGTGAGGAGCACAGTGATCTACCCTGAGGGCTCGGTGGATGTCTTCATGGAAGGTGCAAGTCACGCGTGGGTGAAATCATCCTCAAGTGATACCTTCAATTCGTCTTTGTTTTATACCTATCTTCATCTTCCAACCGACTCGTTTTGTTCTGTCCTGTAGAGATCGTGAGCAGGGCGTGCTGGCGCTTCCTCATTCTCCGAGCACTCGTTGTGTTCCTGCATCTCAAAATCTGACATGGACATTGGACACTCCTTATAGGGCCGATCTCAGTGTTTTGTGATCTCCCACCTCCGAGATATTTGCATTTGAATTACGGAACACAAAACAATAAAAACTGAAAAAAAAAAAACCGAATCTGAAATACAAGGTGTCATTATAGACGGCAAATAACGTAGTGAACCTGTGTATGATAAAACCAAATACACCTACAGTGCAATAAGAAACTAAGAGAAAATTAAATTTTCATCTAGAAAGAAAAGTGTATGTGTGTACTATATATTACGTAGGTATATTTCGCCCCAAATTTCCTCAGCCAATTTCCAACAGATTTTTTTGCGGTTGGTGGCATCTTTCTGCTTTTCTAATAATTTCCCTTGGGACATGAGGGGCTATTTGAGTTGTAAAAAGATGTGATATTCCGAAATTACGAATCATGCAGCCCCTGTAGCAGGGCTTCCCAAAGTGTGGTCGGTGGACTCCTCGCCGGCTATTTCTAGGGGGTCCGTGACCACCTTTGACCCAAACTGGAAAATAACGAATAAAGTCATAATTTGAAAAAAAAGAAAAAAGAAGAAGAAATACCTAGCAATTCATTGATGGTTGTTTTCTTTTTCGTTTGAGGAAGCCCTGCCCTAAGGGAATCGAATGAAAAGAAGAATGCAGCGAACCGCGACAAACATTTGCCGAGGAAAATGGGATATTGAATCAGAATAGTGATACATCGGTTTGTGGACGTACAGGCGTTCGCTAATGCTCAGCAACTGCTAGAGATCCGGCAGCGATAAAATAGAGAGGAGGCTTAACCTCTCCAACTTTAAAATACTCTCAAACAATTATTATTGTTGAAAAAATGACGACAAGGTTATATGTGACTGTTGACATGTCGATGGAACAGAGAGTCATCCCTAAATACCCTATTCACAGGTTCCTACTCGGGTATAACAAAATACTGTTTTCCTTTGATTCTCAGAGGTTTACCATTCAGTAAATAATTGGATCATTTTATTTACTTAGTTGATCAAATTCCCTAAACAAATAACGTTACAGAATAAGTACAGATTGAACATTTTATGCTACCAGTTCCAACTAAGGTGATCCATAACGATTTCAGAGGTTAAATGTAAATAAACAATAGGGCTCAGCACTGCGGGCTAAACGAGGCTGTCAGTCGGGCAAGAAAAACGAAAGGAAGGCTCGCGCTGAATCGTAAAGAGCGAGGCGATATTCTGAGTGCAACGCCATGATAGCACGTGTTTCGCGTACATTCCACGCTATGTTGAGGGGGGTGGGGTCGTCTGATTTCCGCAGTGTTCCGTAGTACGTTCCGATCCAATGTTGTTCTTCCAATACGGTCAGCTGGCTTCGGAGTGGGATTTATCAGGAGTAAAGCTGCTTGCTAGTTTAGTATTTAAGAGAACTTTCTTGACTTTCAACTTTGATCCGGGATGGGGTAAACTGAAATATTCACCTTCTTCGCCGTGATTTCGACAAATTTATTACCTTCTTCGGGGCTCAAAGGAAATATTATGGTGTAGACATTACACTTCCGTCCTCATTCATTCGAAAAACAAGGTAGGTACCAAGAAGTCACTGATACCAGTGGAAGAGAAATCGTACTATTGTCAAATGAAATGAACAAACATCATAACACCAAGCTATTGATCCTCAACAAAATTTGTGATCAACAAAAATCTAGCAGGACACATTAGGTATTTTAACCAACCAGCAGTGATACGATTTTTAACATGTTTAATGTTTTAGGGCTGGGGGTCTTTCTGTGAATTCCGACACGCAAATATGCAACGTTTTTCCGACACGCAAATATGCAACGTTTTTTTTCTTAGTTACCACGGACCGATTTCTTAGTTACCACGTTATATCGGCTCCATTTGGGGTCTAGTTGTACCAAGATGCTTCAGTGACCAGGTCACTGATCAGCTGAGTGAGCTCCAAGGCCATTTTCTCTCCTGTTGAACGCAGGAAGCTGAAATTTGAGAGGCAGGGTCAATGGAGAATGCTGAAGGGGCCTGAAGGGTGACTGATCAGCTGAGTGAGCTTCAAAGCCATTTTCTCTCCTATTCACCGCAGGAAGATGAAATTTGAGAGGCAGGGTCAATGGAGAATGCTGAAGGCGCCTGAAGGGTGACTGATCAGCTGAGTGAGCTCCAAAGCCATTTTCTCTCCTATTCATCGCAGGAAGATGAAATTTGAGAGGCAGGTAAACATTAAAAAAAACATTAAACATGATTTAATGTTTTTCCCTCGCAAGGGAGAAATTGTTGTTTATCATCTACTGATAAGATTGGATTTTATCACTTCTTGTTTTTTTACTGTTTACTGGTAGATTTTTTGTTGATCACAAATTTTGTTGATTTTGATTATTTTTGTTTATTTCATTTGACTATGGTACAATGACTTAGTAGCTTCTTGATCCCTGCCTACCTGGTTTATTAAATGAATAAGGATGGAAGTGTAATATCTACACCCATAATATTTCCTTCGAGCCCTGCAGAAGGTAAATAATACATTTATCGAAAGCTCGGCGAAGAAGGTGAATATTTTAGAGGACCCCACTACCGATCAAAGTTGACAAATATACCTGTGTTCGATCGATCTTAATACCTGCAGTAAGATAACTTTGGCTGATAGTTTGCTTCCCCACTAGCAATCAAATATAGGGAAGCATTATAATAGTATGATATTCGAGTAGGAAGTTGCACGAATACAATACACATATATTTTTCAATTCATTCAGCTTTTTCTGTCAAGGGAACACTCTTGGGATATGATATTTTATTTTAGATAGTAATTCAACCTGTAACACAGTCCTGGAAACATGGTCAAGGGTATTTTCCAATAACAATTCTCCGAGAAAGTATAAAGTTAATTGAAAAGTTCCATTTAGTTAATGTAGATATAAATTTTACAGGAGATCGGGAAGAGTTTTCGCTTATCGTGAGTCTGTCGTAGAATTCAAAATAATGTACGTATATACGTACTTAGTCCGAGAATTCCCACGGAAAATGTATATTATGTTCCCTGAAGCTCCACAGAAGCCTTTGCTATGTTTGACGTATAGTAGTGCTGACGGGTACGCGACTTCACAAATTTAGATAGCGTGAACGCAATCAAAATCTATTTTTAAAAAAAGGTAATTGAGAAGGTCTTTTTATGGGAAGGTCTTTTTAAAACTTTGATATCCTGTGAACCTAGTAAGAGTCTTTGACTAACTTAGTTGAGGTAAATAGGACGAATCTTTCGCTATATATCTTCGTTAGATGGATAACGCGCAAGTGCGATACCTGGAAATTTCAAATCAAATAAGGCTTATCTACGAGTACCTTCAAGGTATGAATTTGTAGTATACACATGAATCCGTGGACTACAGATTATTTAGGCGTAAATGTGATTAGGTTGGTATATGTAGGAATGATTGTCTTTGTATCAATGTAGGTAGGAGTTCTTCTAAGCAAGGCCTATTAGTTCGAAAAAGAATCCAAGTAATGAGGTTGGTATTGAATAGGCGATGTCTGGGAAACAGGTTAGTGCGAGGTAAATCTATTGATCTGCCGTTCTGAAAGTTCCCTCCACTGCCGATCGATTCGTAAATTAATAATTCCTTTCATGTTCCCATTCATCGCGTGTTTGCCTCGTAATAAGGAAACATTGCGTTAGTTACAGATGAACTGAAATGTTTTTTAACTGATGGCAGTGACATTTAGTGTTAATGAACTGAATAACTCATCTGAAATTATTTATTACTATTATTTAAAAACATGGTACCTATTATTTAATAAAATTATTAATTTTTGAATATTAAAAATTATTTCATGTAAAAATTATTTAAATTATAAATGGCTCTAATCCTTTCAAACCATACCTGACGTACGGTATATAAGACGAAGAACGGTCATACTTTGATGATTTGGTATTTCTCCACAACCCGATTTTAGAAGTTGAGAAATCAAGAGGTCTTCACTCACTGTTCACTTCTCCCAGTAGACGAATGACGTTCATCAAAATTGAGAATCAGTTGCCTATAGTTGATTTGCTAACAAAAAGTTTTTTCTTGCCATCCCATCATGCCCTTAAGCGACTCAGAAGTTGTAAAATTGTACGATTTTCAATGATTACCTATACGAACGTGTTTACGGAGACGAAGGAAAAACATTTCATGATGGAGAAAGACATTTATTATGTCTATAACCTGGTCATGGACTTTGCCATCATTTTGCAATTGAAGTGCAAGGAAAACGGTGAAGCCTTGTGAGAATGATTGAAGGGCATACAAGAATTCGTAGCGTCCATCGATCTGCCGGTATACTCACTTATTAGTATGAGATTTAAGAATCTCAGGAACTTTCTCGTGGTTGACACAATTATAGTACCAGTAGTGCTATTAGTGGTCAAATTTATGTTCCTAGTTAGCCGATATCTTCTATTAATTGCAGGTACCTATCTACCTATACTGTATAATAGATTCTGCGTGCCTACTATCAGCAACGCAACGGGTGTATTATTGAACTTATTGACAGCCTGAAGGTGTCGACAAGCTGCCCGACGAAACGTCAGAGGTAAGTATCATTTCATGCTCGTCGTGATCAACCTCGAATGATCCCATTTCTGCTAACCTATGCCACTTGGCCTAGGCCGCTAGCGACAGCAGAGCCATCTAGGGAATTCCGGATGTTAGACCTGAGGCGGTTAGAATGAGATAACCCTGTGGATCAGAGTTGAGAGATGATCCCTGCAATAACTCGAGGTTGTAGATTTCCTTATCCTACTTGGATGTCAGTCAACCGCAGTGGTATATCCGGCTGAGAACAACAGATCCATTAGAAGACCATCCGAACGGCTTTCAACTTCTCCAGCTTAGTGAAAGGGAAAAACGGGACTTGAGATAGTCGAATGCACGTCTTCGTCTGTCGTGCTCTGCTTTCACCCCTCTGCGCCCATCCCTGCAGGTATACCGCTTGAGGCGTCTTCACGATTATCGCCTTGCAGTCTTTGTTGCTGCACCTTAAATTTTCCGTGTTAAAGTAAGTAGTAAGTTTACCAGGATTTGATTGGTTACACGAAACAGAAAAGACTGTTGAGTAGATGATGTGACATGTGTGACACTTTCCTTGTATCCAAAATATCAATAAGGCCAGTACCCAACATCCCGTCGAAGCATAACTGTACACAGGGTGTTGCATTCCGTGACAGTCACAGGCCAGGAATCGATTCTACAGGTCATTTCCAACAAAAAGTGTCTCGGGGAGTTATTTGGTAAACCCCTTATTTCTTGAGTTATTTCAATCTTAAGATTTTGTTTTTTCTTTCGACCTTCCATCACTAAAACAGCTTCTAACTACCTTAATTTAAAGTGTAAAGTTGAAAATTATTATACCATTGTAAAGAGCGTTAAATTTCCTATATCCTTGATGGAAAACCAAAGTTTTTTCAGTAGACGAAATGGGAGAAAAATGAACATGAAGAGGAAAAATTGTCAAACCTTGAAAATCACCACTTTTTTTCATCCGCTCATAGGTCCCTGTCATCTAGTATGTGATTTTTCGCCTGTAAGCCTAAAAGTTGCGCCAAAATCTTAGCTTTCCAACAGTGCAGTATTTCCGAATTCTGGTGCACTAATTAATGGAGAAAATTTTGTTTGAATGCAAAGAACGTGTATTTTTTTTAAAAGGAAATCGAGTGTTTTAAGGTGTTGACGACCTGACCATGACCTGAGGAGTTAAGTATCGTTTTACAAGTAATTTTTCACGTTGAATTGAGTAGTGACACTCCCTATTCATTTTGACATATAAAAAAATGATTTTTCGAAAAAAAAAAGTGAATTTTTGGACATACCTACCAGCACATCCAACTCATATTATTTTAGTAAAGTTTCTGTGTTGATTGAATTTTTCCAAGTACGAGTAATTATTGCTCAGATTTACCTCAATTGTTCACTAGCTCAACAAAATATAGTTTTGATATCGAAAAATGAATATTTTATCAGTCAAAATGAAGTGGGAGTGTCACAATTTAATTCAGCGAGAAAAATTACCTGGAAAACGATATTCAACTCCTCAAGTCATGGTCAGGTCGTCAACACCCTAAAACGCTCGTTTTCCTTGAAAACCCCGCGTTTTTTTTCATTCAAACACATTTTCTCCCCCCTTAATTGGTGCACCAAAATTGGAAAATACTACCTACACCGTTAGAAAGCTGAGATTTTGGTGAAACTTTGAGGCTCAGGCAACAAACCACATGGTAGAAGACTGGGACCTATGAGCGATTGAAGAAAGTGGTGATATTCAAGATTTGACGATTTTTCCTCTTCAAGTTAAATTTTCACCCATCTCGTTCAGCTCAAAAACTCGGGTTTTCCATGAAGGAGATAGGAAATTCAACGCTCTTTCCAATGGTATATTATTTATTTTCAACTTTACACCGTAAATTAAGGTAGTTATGGCTGTTTTAGTGATGAAAAGTCGAAAGAAAAATAATGTATAGTGCCGAACTTCACCGACACTTTGGGATGAATTTATTATTCCTACAATAAATTCAATGTGTAAGCATTTTCGTCACTCATTAGCAATCAAAAGCCACCCACGTTTCTTATTCAGATCGTTCGTGATGCCACATCCTTTAAACAGTTCTTGTATGAATTGAGTCTGGAAATTAATGATGCCCAAGCGAAAATTTATGGTTCCTACAGTTACCACTTGTTGTACGCGCCTACAACTAGATCTGGGTTCAACTGTTTCGCCCACTAACAGTCTTGGTCATCCTGAGAAATACTGATTGTAACGAACTATCCCTAAAGTCGGTGTAGACCCTAATTTGGACCTATCCTTGTTGATTGGAAATAGTCCGTACGAAAATACTCGAAAAAAGAGGAATAATAGAGAAATCATACGAATATGAAGAGACACATCAGTCCAATTCAAGTTCAAAACTATGATTTTAGACAAAATAAAACGATAATTTTAGATAAAATTTAGATAACATCTGCCGAAATGACTAATAAATTAGAGTGACTCCATAACACTGATCATATCGACTTTAGTCGTGCAGAACGAGGACCAATCCCAATTTCTTCAAAGCACCTAAGAATATATTTTTCGAAGTCTTCAAGGAACATTTGAGGAGACCAAATCTAGACTTTAGCTTAACTTCAGCCTGGGATATTGGAAACACCGACGAAAAAAGGGCCAACCTTGCTCAGAAAAACAAATATAATATGATACCCTTCTTCAAAGGGCCAATCGTGTTTTTTCTGCGATTTCCTCTTTTTTCATAAATTCCACGACTTGATATCATCAGAATATCTCATGACATTCATAGAGTCTATATAAGACTTTTGCATGACATGGATTGTGTAGGTATCTAGTGCAAAATTTCGAAATGAAAAAAAAGTGAAAGACAAAGGTTTAACACTGCTATTTCCATGGAAAACTTACACATTTTCAAATTGGCCCTTCTTAAATCAACCATCGATACAACGTTTTGGTAGGTATTTGCTCTCAGGTAGCTATAAGATAAAGGTCTAAGCGACCTTTCGAATTAATTGGTGTTTTACGTTTCAGACCAACCAGGATTAAAATCTGCTTTTTTCTTTAAAAAATGTGAATTTGGTTCTTTGGGGATTTTAGTCGTCGACCTATTATTTTCGGACCTTATGCAGGAGTTTTTGGATCCACTCAAGTCCTTTGTAAACAGCATGGGCTACACTTTTTGTTCAAGTGAAATTTTTGAGTGTTGCTTGTAAGTTGAAAATGAAGGACTTCTTTGATTTATTTAGTAGCGGACGACTATTAAAAATAATATTCCAGGAATTCCTGCTTCTTCGCCGCTCATCTTTATAGTAGGTATTGCAGGTAAGGGAATAAATAAATGAGTTGCTAACACTATGAACCTTTGAGTAGGAGCTTGACAAGAGAGAAGTTCTAGAGGTTGGCATGAATGGTCGTCAACATCCAAAAATGGCGCGTAAATCATCAGTCATCCAGTCATCTCGCAGGTAACAAGATTTCCATTCAAGGACTCTGATTATTCAAAAGTTTCACAACTCTCTTGAGAGCTTCATCCTAAGAAAAACTATGACGTAGATTTATCGGCAAGGAGTTACCAATGGTTTGAGAAGGTAGTGAATAACATTCCGAGAGAAGTTAATTTTGAATAGGAACTTTCTTGGATTAATTTACCCTACCTCAGGGGGTGTCTCAAATAAAGACTTCCTGCTTAGAGTAGAAGGTGTGGTAGAACAGTACCTAAGTGTTCGGCTCTTGAAGGGGATCTTTTGCGTAACAAATTACCGATCCCATTGGAGGGAAGTCGGGAGGATTTGAAAGGAAGTCAGGTGAATCTGACAGTTGAGTTGTGAAGTGCGGCGGAGTCGAAAGCTCTCGTGAAGGGCTGAGGGGTGTTAAGCTTTGAATGGAGAAGCTGATTGCTTGATGAGAAGCTGATTGCTTATGGCGGAAATAAATAACGTAAGTAAATCGCTTCCTTGGAGGCGTTGTTAGAAACCTTTTCGAGCTGCCGAGTTCAGTTCACGTGGGAAATAACTAAACGTCAGTAATACTAACGCCTAAGTTTTAAATATAGATAAGTACCTTCCTACAATACCAGCAGGGGAAGGATAAGGGGCTTTGTAACGTCACAACAACCCTATCCACGGGGAACGTCACAAGACCCCTATCCATAAAGGTACGATTGTTGCTACGTGATGCGTAAGTGAAAACATTTTTTCTTAGGCCCAACA
>JAEMON010000005.1:21869634-21895284 GCA_030264115.1 Lygus lineolaris
TCAAAAACCGCTAAAAACGCGTTTTTTAAGGCTTTTTGTTTAAATTACCATCTTAAACATAGGAACATCATGGTATATTTAGAATCAGCGTGAAATTTTCTATAAGAGTCACCCACCTAATCAGTTAAATGATTCTTTGAAAATTCGCTCATCAACTCATGCTGCATGAATGGGACTTTTTTGTTATTTCCTTCCCCGAATATTGTACCTAAGCTTACTTTTTTTGTTAATGCCAATTCCGAAAATGTAAAAAAGTCCCATTCATGCAGCATGAGAATGAATTTAGAACCGAATGAAATTTAGAAAAAAAAATTTAGAATGGTCTGAAACGGATTTCTATGAGGAGAATTTTCAAAATTTTGCATTATTAAAATTTTGAAGCCATTGCAATAGCTTCATTTTCTTCGAAAATTCGCTTACACCCACCCCGCACGACCATGTCATGGGGTTGTAATTCAGATTTTAATGGAAATGGACAAAACAATGCAGAATCTCGCATTTTGTAATATAATGAACGAACCGCCCCCTACACTCACTACCTACACCTTTCCGTTATGGGTGGAATATTTCCCATCTGAATGATCATATCAACCGATTCATGCGACGCTAAGGACTTTCAAGTAGGTATCTAATGATCGGCCATTAGAAGCCTCGTCAAATCAGAATTCCGAGAGTCTCTCTCATGACCGCCTCAATCCGCGAATTTGCCTGCATTATCTGCTAGTTGAGGCTCGCAGAAATTAACAGATGCCGAATCCAATGGTAATGCGGCGGTTTAATCTGAGCTTTGTGACTTAATCAGAGCTGATCTGAGCTTATTTGCATGTGCATGTAAATCATACTGAGGTTTCAACAACTTCGATGCGTGCTTACATTATTTAATAATAGTAATTGAACAGTTGTGCGCAGTTCAATACCTACCTATCAATATGGAACGCGCGTTCATTTCGCGTAATATTGAAATTGGAATGCCTAGAAGATAAACTACTGATGTTGAAACTACTGATGTTATGTAGATTAGAGCTCGCATTCGTAATTAATTGACATCACCATATCACAAAAGACAACTTATATATCATATTAACCCGATAATATGACAATGTGATTAGGTAGATTGAAATTCATTGAATCGGTGATTACATTGTACCTTGAAAGTTTCAGTTAAAACCATCAAAGGATCAAGGGATATTATCATAAAAACGGAACCAAAATTATGAGAGGGGATTACGGGGATTTTGCTTTGAAAATCCTTGCCCCCAATCGCTCGATAGAAAATGCCACTTCATACCTAACAAACATGTGCTGTGTGTGGCATGCGCCGTAATTTCCTAATCCTCGATGACCATTGATCCTCCTGCCATTGACTCTGTCCACAAGAGGGTGGTTACCAGATGGCATAGCTACTAGTGAACATAACCGCCTCACTGAGGGTCACAAACACCGACAGCCAGACATAGGGTAGGTAACAGCACCAAACAACGGCGTCCAATTCGGCAACAAACCGTGAAGGACAGCCTGTGGAGTAATATTTACATCAACATTTTCAACATGTTGAATCAATTCAATGTTGAATTTACAATTCAATATTTTCCGACATCCTAGGAAGACCATGTTGATCTAGTAAACGCAGATTGGAATTCACAGGAACTTCAACAGGAAAAACGCCATCAACGCATAGTCGAATATACAGGGTGTCTCAGGTTTGAGTAGAGAACATTCAGGGATCGATTCTACAACTAATTTCGGACCGTAGATTCTAGGGGCAGTGAGAGCATTCTCCTACAGCAAATAACCTGGCCATGAACGATGCCATCATTTTTAAGAAGAAGAAACGTCAAAATCTGTCCAGTAGTTTGGGCGACCATTCGTCACAACATAGCCCCATACACATAAATGACGAATATTGCCATCAAAAATGTGATAAAATGTACCTAGACTAACGTAAAAAATGTGCCTACCATATACTTAATGAATCAGGAGAAACGACGTTTAGTCATCAGGACAGGACTGAATAGTGCTGATATAAATATTAGATCATTTGTCCATTTAAACCTCGTACCTAGTCCCAAAAGTTGGGGGGTTAAAAAGTTCTGTTTCGTGCCCGATTCTAAAAGCTCATTATTGAAAATAGTAAACCCAAACATGTTCGTTAACTATTCATTATTTTCTACTATTATGAGTAGGTATCGTGTATAGAAAATGCCTCACGAAAGAAATAACTGCCAATGACAATATAGAACCTTAGGTGTGAACACTTGCCTAGCGGAATTGACAATAGAAATAGGTACTCTTACGAGTATTTTACGCAGGCAGGGTATTCTAGCAATACAATGAATAGGTAGAGATTCCCCAACGCAAGTCATTCGGAACAATACTTTTCTTTGAATGATCCATAACAAAAGATGTGAGAGCATTTGAAAACTTCGTTGTCTTGTTGGATGGGTTACGTCGGAAACTTGAGTTGGAGAAACCCTTTGGTAACGATTGACTTGGAAGAAACTGTTAATCCAAAAGTCCTCTTAGTATCTTTGTACTTTGCGATTCGGAGAAACAAGAGGGAGACTTAGCAGTTCCTCTCAATAACCTTCATGTGCCAATTTTCAGCACGAATCCTTAGAATGCCCTACATTGCATTCCTCGCTGAGATCCACGGACAAGCAAACAATAACTGAACACTCGCCGCTTTACGCTTGCTGATTGTTCGCTTTGATGATGTTGGAAGCCTGACAATTATAATTTGTTTATTTCAATTTATCTCAATATTGATTTCACTCTTCCTTGAAAAATAATTGCGCTTGACAAAGGTTCCTATATGAACTGCCTAACTCTTGTCTATTTTTTTAAACCATGTCAATAATATTGTCAATAATAGTTGTCAACAATCAAATTATGATTGTTTTCTCAGGCTGAATTCCAACATTTTATAAAATCTTTAACGATGTGACGATGGTCTTAAAAACTTTAACTAAATCAACCAGAACTGATCGAAATTACCCTCATTAAAATAGTTAGGACATTCAGAAACTCATTTTACGAATGTACTTTTAGTAGGTACCTATCGTATTTTATTTTCGATGAAGGTTTTTACTTTTTACGTGGGCTAACGGTTTGTTCTTTCTATCAATGAACCATGAGCGATTGGAGACCAGCATAAAGACATTTATTATTGAACGCTTTGTACCTACTTATTTTTATCTTTCATTCCTTTTAGCGTCTTTCACCTTCTGAACATGCTGTAGGTATAGGTATGTCTACATCTTCTGTGACCAAATTCACCTTCGTTTGTTTTTTCTTCATTCGATTGAAGCGCCAGGTATTTGTCGAGTATTTTTATTGAGTATATTCAGGCTGTTGTTTTTTTTCGCCCTCTTTTTAATTTTTGGTTTTTTCGTAACATCGAGGCTTTGCTGACAAAAGTGTTATTATACTCCTGAAGACTCGTGCAGGACAGGACCAGAAACGTTTAGAACGAAGGTCATTAATACCTGTTGATGATTATAATTTTAAGTAGTTTCAACAGTTGCTACTGAATTTTAGTATTTAGGTAATCATTCTGAGTCAATTTTCCTCCACTCCCTGAATAGGTATCTTCATTCATATCGAAAAATGAGGAAAAATGGGAGTTAAGGCATGGCAGCTTTCCATAATGCGTCGCCCAAGAAGCTCACTTCCACGAACTTCTTCTGATTTTAGGTGCTTTTTAGTCACCTACATTCCCTACACTCGAAAACGAATAAGATGGGAGGTACTTTCTTAATTTCATAATAATATTATTACCTAATCGTCAAAATAAAATAAAGTGAATAAATAATAAATATCGATGATGATGATGATGATCATAATATAACTTTCTGAGTTTTCTAACGTGAAACTGTGCCCCCCCCCCCCCCACCTCTTCCAATGGCACCACCCTGTACTTTCAACCTAGCGCTTGAGTTTTGGTGGGTGAGTGACGTATGGATAAACCGGTAGGTAAAAAGGATAACAAAAACCTTGAAGGTCCTGTCGTTTGCAGTTCCAAAAATAAAGAAAAAACAGACGAAAAGAAACGTTTTCATGTCCGGGAAATGTGGTGACGGAGGAAAGAGGCCGAACAATAAAGCGTAGGGTCAAATTGAGCTCCTGTGGCAGAAGCGTCAGCCAAGCCGTAGGCGCCGCGTTTGACGTCCACAACACTCAGATGGGACGAAGTGAACAAAAGGAAAGCGGGACTTGAGGTTTCTTAATTAACGAGAGCGAGAGAGAAAAATGCAAAATAAAAAAAAATAATTCCCTCACCTTTCCCGCGACATCCGCAGTTATTACGGGGCTTAACTACAAGGGTCGTTATATCCCTGTTTGAGGTCCAAAAAAGAGGGGAAAAGCTTAGGAAAGTCTTCTGCAAGCACTGACTCGACTGGATTTCCCTTCAATCTAGGCGAGGCATAGTCAGCAGAGGAAAATTATCTTGATATTTTAACTTAATAACATTCTAATCCAACCAATAAGAATTAAGAGTACTCCAAAACATAATAAATATAGAATATAAATGTTGAATTCCTAGATATAAATATTGGTTGGTAGTACTGAATATTGAATCTCAAGGAGTACCTACCAAAAAACTGCAATGCAGATACGATCTAACTATTTTTAAAAAATCACCCAAGCGAGTCGCTTGATATAGCCTTGGTCTTCATCTGGCATTGCACCTTAACAAATATATATGTAAAATGGTGAATATACATCAATATTAGGGTGAATTTAGTTAACTGGTATGACGTAAAATCACCTTTAGAACTCACTCAGCTGAGTGATGCTGCAGAGACCATCCCTGGAACTACTTCGAAATGAGCTACTAGATCAGCTGAACCAGAAAAAATAGCTCACAGATCAGCAGGGTCAAAAATTGAGCTTAATAGAAGTAAATTCCTAATAAGTCGAATATACATGAAGAGCAAAAGACCAGTCTACATCGTTGATCAAACACGAAAATATTTATGTAGGGAAATTAGAAACACCCAATTTGTAAGAAATGAAAATAAGTAAGATTGAAATCATAGTTTGGTGCATTCATCATTTTTCGATCCCTGTATTGATTCATTACTGAAATATGCAAGTCCAAAAAAGTCTTGTCTGGGCCACCAGACATTCCGATGAGGCCCGCATTTGGCGGCGATTGAAATTTTATCAAAAAGCAAATATTTGTACAGAGACAGATAACAGAGTGGGGATCGCATATTTCACGGTTACTGGCGGCTACAGAGATAACGGGCGACACGCTCGGCGAAGCGGCCCGATCCTCGTAAAATCCATCCATTAAATACATCTAAATCGGTCATCCACATAAATCAGCACGCATCCATTTTTATCGCCAGATATGGATCTTCTACCTTCCTTATTCAACCCAATCGGAAAAAAAGGAATAGGCCTATACGTATCTTATATTGCAATCAAAGTGAAAAAAGACTTTTAGCCATTCATATGACGATAGTTTATTTTCGAAGAACAAACTGAATTGTAGACGATTTTTAGCATGGAACATGCTTTAGCCACGATTTAAACCCCCGAAACAACAATCTATGTCAGAAGTAACTCAAAATTAAGAACAATTTTCACTCAAGTGGGTACCTACAACCATCAGCTGTCATCGCACAGAAATCAATGAAAAACTCTAAATTTCTCTCGATATCTCATCATGCTGTCCAGCAAGGCTGGAGTCGCTCCCCAAATGCGCGGACTAGAGTTACGAAAACGCTGCAAATTATTACACAACGGTTTGTTATTTTCGTTATTGATCAGCATCTGTAAAGGTCCACTGGTAAGTAGGTACCTCCTGTAATTATATCGCGAGGTTCACAACCATTTCTTATTGGCACAATGAGTACCTGCCTGTACCTAGTTGTTATTAACCAGGAGTTATAAAGTCCTTCATTCATAACGAAATTCAGTAACTATATAAGGAAGCTACTGAATAGAAACAATCGGCGAAATCGAAAAAAGTTGCGTTTGATCAGCTGATCTTTGAACGGGATTTGGCCTACCCGGGAAGATTTACGATTCACGCTCGTGTTTCTGCTCTTTTTTTGGTTCAACCTTCAAGTCCTTACAGGGAGCCATACCTGGTACCTAGGACACTTGATTCAAGCCTTCATCTAGGTCATCCCTCTTCAAGGGCACGACCTCATTCAACCGCAACCCCAGCTTACACCGGTATACCGGATTTCATCGATTTTGGTCCATGGTAGCTAAGCAAAGTGCCGCTGACGGCCGGCTTTTTTCAATTCGATTTTTGGATTCTACGGACTGATGGCAATAGTTATTGCCTGTTGCCTGTATATATCTCTTAGTCGGTAACGCATTTGGTTGGTTTGAGTAAAATCTCAGTCAGCTCCTCGAATTTGCTGATACGGCCCCCACTCCAGGAACTTCACAACTCAATATAGTTACCTACATGTTATAATTTTTGGAGACCCTCAATAAAACATCTGCTGCGAGGCTTCACACTACTTTCCTCACCCGTAAACACCTGGAAAATAGCCATTTTGCCGGCTTCAACGCTGATTTCGCCCCTCAATATATTTCTGTGAAGATGAGGGATGTTGGAACTTGTTTCTACTCGTTAGAAGAGTAAGTCCTATGAATTTCGTCAAAATCGTTAGAGCAGTTTGGGAGAAAAGCTAAAAATGGCTAAAAACGACGTTTTTCACCTATTTGGAATATTGTCTCCCCCTAATAATTGACCTGGAGGGCTAAAATTCAGAGACTCATCCTCATCCAGGCATGTATAAACTAATCCTCGAAATCGGATTTTTTTAAAATCATTTTTGTAGGGGCCGCAATCGTGTTCATACACGCAGGTACATAGGTGTATGAACACGTATGTATGGACTTACATATTTTTTCCAAAACGTGGAGAAAATTGTTCAGATGTCGATTAGGACCAGTTAAAGGTGGTGTTTCAGAAATTGGGTTTTCTGCTGATGGTAATATTTTCCTTCCACCTTCAGGTGGGCTGAGGGAGGTAAAAAGAGAAGGAGATTGCTCAAGTTTTCTTTGTCCTTCCTGGAATGGCTATATTATTTTGTTCACATTATTATTTACCGATACTTTCAATGCCATGAATATTTAAGTCTCTTTTTGAAAACGATGCGACTTTGAGGGGCACTTACTTGGCAGACGTTTTTGTAGCTTTAAGTGTAGCTTCGGTTAAACATCAAACTCGCACAGAAATATATCGGACAGGTACCTAACTATTTGATTTCTTATCAAGAGAGGTTCAGAATAAAACATCAAACTTGGCGTGCGACGAGTAAAACGCGCTTTCGCACTTTTTTCTCGGGGGTTGAAATTCATACGACCCACGGGCGAAAAAATTCGTTATCCGGCCGAACAAAGGCTAAGCCGCGCAATGAATTCCATAGGTGCCTATCTGCTGCAGCTGAAAAACCTCACGAAAAAAGTTTTATCTGTCAACTCGATTCTCGGGTCGGGAACGAAAACAAAAACAGAAATTGGTCAGCGGAGGAGGTTTCGCATGTAAAGTGAGCAGCGGTAGGATGTGTGTCTCTGGGGAACACAACTCAACGAGATTAGATAGCACTGCCCAGAGGGGGAAAAAAGTAGTCAGAAAGAAAACTTAGTTTACCGTGAAATAAGAACGAACGACCCCAAGGAATGGAGTACGCGGTATTCAAGGATTAATTTCAGATTTGCAACAATAACGTCTGGTCGGGTAATCCACCGAATTATGTCGTCTGTCTCGAAAGAGTGATCAAGCGAGAAAAACTGGATTTTACAACAGAGCTTCGAACCCATTATGGATGGAAACCAGTCATGCAGTTGGTACTCTTCATGATTATAAACTACGAATTCCCAGAGATTCTCTTTAAATAAAAATCCGTAAAATGGGCGTGGCACATAGCTTCCTCGTACAGACCATTTTTTGGTGGTTGGCTTGATAACCAAGAACGTGACCTTCACAAGACAGAGTAGATGCCTCCCATAGTTTTTGAAGTTATACTTCTTTGCGCCCGTTAGACACAATACATTGGGATGGGATGTTGGTCGAGAAACCGCGTCACGCTCAAAAGGAAGAACAAATTTTTAAGAACAATCGACGATTGTACGTTTTTGTATGCTTTTCCCCTCGAGGATCCCGTGTTTTGGACTCGTCCACGGATAGACCGCCGGCCTCCCCGACGGGACTTATTTTGAACTCTTCTAGTTTACGCTGCCGAAGCATGTTGTTGTTTATATTTTACGTACGGCTTTTTCTGTGAGTTTTTATAGAAATATAGTTTTATGATCGAAGTGAAAGTGTTCTGCGTAAAGTTCTTTCTACCTCCTTCGCTTGTAGAGCTATCAAGACTTCTGTGGTACAACAATTATGTGGCTTGAGACGTGGCACTGAACTTATTGAATTACTAAGGAACAGATAGAATAATGCCACAATATATTGCAGGTAAATATATTGAATAATATTGAAAAATGTCTTATATTTCATTTATAGGTATATCCTGTCTGTTTGTGTGCGTGAGTGGATGTATGAGAATGGCCAAAGAAGTATAACTTCCACCGTCTGGTCAGACGCAGACCCAGTTCTTTTAATCATTCTCTCACTTCAATGGTGTAATAGTGTCCGACATACGCCGCACAGTGGGGCAGAGGTGGAAAAAACCCAAAAATGAAATTGCGTTTTGAGGGTTGGTTTATTTTATTGCTAGATACCAGAGAACAGTACTATGTATTGGGTTTCGTAAAAAAAAAAAAAAAATTGGATACCTTCAGGAGGCTCAGAAAGTACGCTGTTTGATGCCCCCGAAAAATCGCATATCTTTAAGCAAATACGATTTATTCTCGTTCTCTTACATTTTTGTACCGATAGTCTTGAAAATCGGTAGGTACACAGTTTACTCATGTGCTATAGAATACGGGAAAAATATTGGATTTTCCCATATTTATTATATGAACTGGGCGCATGGCCCAGAACGTAGTCATGTAAAATATTAGTTGCAGCTGTACAAATCGTTCTCGTCAAAGCGAGCTCCGGCCTCCTCCGGTCTGGGAGTATTTTTCCTGTGTTCGGGGGACTATATGAAGCTACCCTAGGAGTTTCGTTTGCGGATATTTGCGGATGCGGACTCTGGAATTCGTTGCTTATCGTACTTCTCGGGGAATTTCCAATTAATGTCTCTTTCCAGTACCTCAGTTTGGTCAATTTTGTATAATACACAATATTATGTATCACGTAGGATGTACCTATATGGTATGAAGTGTATGATGTTTTTTCACTTATATGGTTTTTTTCAATTGCCCGAGACGAAAAGAAGCGGTCAGGTTATAACCTGATTATGACGATGGTCTGTAATAATAAAGATGAATCTGAATGGACCTGAATTAGTTTAAATACACTTGAAACTCATGTCTCTCACTTAGTTTCTGCAAAATTTCCACTTTCAGAATGATTCTGCCAAAATTACGGTGCGTACCTATTTCGATAAATATGGATCCTATCGACTTGGGGATGCTTCCAATCGATTCAGCGTTTATAATACATGGGAATAGTCAATAATAGTCAATTAACAGTGATGTTATACCACTTCATGGGGTTTTTTCCAAAAAATGGCCGTTTTGCCCCACTGTGCGCCGCAGGAAAATAAAACAAACAAAATATAAATTAATTTAAGAATAAGGAACAGACTACAGAAAAAGAAGGAAAAATGAACACAGTGAATGGATTTTAGACGTTCTAGTATGTTTCTAATTATTTACATTACATTTCTAGTTTAAAGGGCGGCTTTAGGGAGAATATTCTGAGGCTGAGCCCCATATTCCTTATTGATGTGATGAAATCACAAGCTTTTTCCATCCTCCTTCCACACACTTCCACTAATTTACGACACTATCTAGTGTACCTTTCTGGAAAGCTCTCCAATAGACCTACAATGGGGAACATCCACTAGTTTTTTCAACTTTTTTTCTGAAAGATGATGGCTCAGAAGAAACAGTAATGAAGTCATAAGGCAAAAATAGTGTATCCGTTATTTTGGTAAATTTATTGAAATATTTATTATTGTAATGTGGCGGGAAAGTGACATCGAAATCGGTGTCGTCTGTCATTGGCCGACCGCGTCCAAGATGACAACCTGACAAAACGCAACACAAAGCCCATCACTGTTCAGCTCCTGAGAATGAGAACATAATGTAGCTGATTAAAAAATTGATTGAATTAATTAATTTTAAATTAGTTTTTAATTAATTATTCAAATTATTCCTATTCTCACTGACCCCGATGCGATCTCAGCGCATTCTTTCAGCGAATTTTCGAAGAAAATGAAGCTATTGCAATGCCAAATTGTTGTAATGCAAATCTTTGAACTTTTTCCTCAGGGAAATCCGTTTCAGACCATTCTAAAACGATTCCTGGAATTTAACACTTTTATATTCATACAGATATATATTTATGGAATGATATAATATATATATCGGATCGAGAGGGATCGAGATAAAAAAACCAAAAACATTTTGAAATGTCAATAATATCAAAAGAAATGTCAAGTTTGTTGGCCAGAATTTTTGGAGTACTCCAAGGGGTCAAATTTTGAAAATTTAGAGTCAAAAAACGCGTTTTTTGAGGTTTTCGGTGTAAATTACCATCTTAAACATAGGAACATAAATATGGTATATCCGGAATCAGCGTGAAATTTCCTATAAGAATCACCATCAAATCGGTTAAAATTATTCTTTCAAAATTCGCTCACCAACTCATGCTGCATGAATGGAACTTTAGGTTCAGTTCTTTTAGTGTGGCATAGGAACGGATTTCTCGAGAGCCTTCGGAATGCTGCTTGTTATTCAAACAGCTGAGATTTTATTCAAAGTTTCCTCCAAACCAGAACGATGAACTATTTTTTTCTTTGCATTAATTAACGTTATTTTATTCCAAATAACAATACAAAGTCAGAATAAATTTGATTTCCTCATACACGATAATTCCCCAATTGAAAAACTAATGAAAACCTCCCTCATTGGACGCATAAAAGCTACATCAATACCTATTTGCATTCTGACTGGGTTTGATAGGTAGCAGTCGCCGTTCTTTTAGCAAATTTTCGAAGAAAATGAAGCTATTGCAATGGTTTCAAAATTTTTATAATGCAAATTTTTGACAATTTTCTTCATGGAAATCCGTTTCAGACCATTCTAAAACGATTCCTGAAATTTAACACTTTTTCATACGTATAATAATACGAGTATATATTATATGTCACTCCAGACGATATCTGCCCGAGGGATCGAGATAAAAAATCCAAAAAAATTTTAAAATGTCAATAATATCAAAAGTAAGGATGAGTTCGTTGGCCAGAATTTTTGGAGTACTCCAAGGGGTCAAATTTTGAAAATTTAGATTCAAAAATCGCTGAAAAACGTGTTTTTTGAGGTTTTTGGTGTGAAATACAATCCTAAACATAGGAAGATAATATATGGTATATTAGGAATCCGCGTGAAATTTCCTATACGAATCACCCACAATATCAGTTAACATTATTCTTTGAAAATTCGCCCACCAACTCATGCTGCATGAATGGAACTTTTCACCTTGTTATATGGATTAAGACAACACAATGGTTGTATTCACGACCTGGAAGAAGAAGGCATACATAACCACCTGTCCAAAACCATTTTTCTTTGTTCGTTCCATAATATTTTAGAGCCTCATCTCGATGGACACCCCACACAACATTCAACTAAAAATGGCGAATTGCACATGACTGGTAGGCACTAAATCTTAAAAAAAATATTTTCGTGCAAGAAATGACAAAAATTGTTGTCCTTCAAAATCAAAATTTCTGCTTGCTTTCTACGTTTCAGAGCTTCCTGAATGAGTTTGGTTCCGTGTCTGTCCGTCTGTCGGTCTGCCTGTCTGTAGTCAATTCCTTGTCCCAGGCGATAATATATGAAGTTATGATCTGAATTTAATGAAATTTTCAGAAATTCTGGGGGTCAGCCCCATAGCAGTCCCCTATCAATATCATCGCCATCGGACCACTAGTAGCGTGAGCTCATGCGCAAACGTGAATTTCCTGAAACCCCGGTTTCTCATTTCCTAATTGACCTATTTCGCTCAAATTTGGAGTGTATTTGGGGGGCTGACTCCAATACAATCACCTATGAATTTCGTCAAGATCAGTAACAAGATTGGATCAGTAGCAGCTACTGCGCAAGCGCAAACTTGAAATTTGTTGTCATAGGAGTATTTTTTGTAATATTTGCAGGGTGGTTTATAACGAAAAAAGCGAATGAAAATTTGTATTGTTATTTTGGAGGAAATAATAATTTGCCTCCTCCCAAAAAAGACGACAAAGTAAAATTGAATTTTCCAAGTTTCCTATGGACGTGCTTAATAATAATACTTGAATTGAAAAATAAAAATGGACAGTAGACCTACGGTTCTACAGTCAGATCATTTAATGATGGTTTATTATACCGCAACGTAACGTTCACGAGGTCTCGATAGCAAGGTCTCATTTTCATACCGTAACGTAACGGTCGGAAAAATAGTAGACGTGACCTGTTAATTATTAAATTATAACAAACAATTATATCCTGCTGTCCCCCACAAACGGAAACCCTTCTTTCACCTTTTCTCATCCTCGCTTATTACAATCACCTGTTTGATTGACACAGATTCTTGTGTCTCGAAGCCAAAGGACGTCATAATATAAGACTAAGCCCATTATTTGACATTCTTCTTCTTCTTCAAAGGAAATATCACCTATCATTGTATTGTACAAAACTTTGGTGCGTCCAAAATACGGAGGGCAGCAGTTTCGTGCTAGACTGGGTTTATCAAGCACGACAACTGCTATCGTCGGCGATAGTGATATCATCCGAGGGCGTCGACAACGCGAGGGGAAGTCGAGCTGGTCGTGAATAGTCAGTTGTAATTTATTATCGACTGCGGATTATGATTTTGGTTCATTATTGTTTTCAATTATGAACATTTACATGCGAGCATGGTTTTCTTTTGTAATCAAATTTTATGTTTTACCTACTAGCGTTTCGAAGGAGGTACCTACTCGGAATTAGGAAATCAAGTAAAAGACTTTCTCATCTCCCTACTTCTACGACTGTCATAGAACGATAATGTTTTATAGCTCATCAGGATGAGCTATAATGTTTTATAGCTCATCACATAGTTCCTTTAGTTCTTAGTTTTTGAACCGTGGGTAGTACCATATATATGGACGATAGTTCAAAAGAACTACCAACATCGTTTCAAGGAGAACGAACTGAACTAGAGGCCCATACAGATGAACTATTCTTACCCACTTCTAGTTACTACCTACTTGAAGTATTTTGGGGGTTGATGAGGATGAGACGGGTGAAGCGGAACGAAGCTTATCAGAGTCACTTGAGTGGCACCTATCTGACCTTTGGCAACATGTGACTTTCGCTCTATAAGCCAATCAGTGGGCGTCCGACGTGACGGGAAGGAGACACGTACATGAAGCAGATCTGGGTCAAGGCGTCAAAGCTCTTCGATCTTCTTCGTCGATACTTCATCAGCCAGGAATGATGTATGGCCCATGTGTCCTAGGCTACCATCACTTCAGGTTGCCTACCGTCTTTACAACTTACCCACAACTGTGTACCTTCCGTCCTCACTCGTAATCTCAAGTTACAAGCCCCGCACTTTAATCTGGGGATCCGAAAAGCTATCTGAGGGGAAGGAAGGTTGCAAATCACATGGAATGAGTACCTACCTATCTACTCGCTCACAAAAATTACACGCTTCAAGACTTTTTCATCTCAGAGGATCTAGTTAACGATCTCCATAGAATTGTGAAACTATTTCCGCGTATACTGGGGCCAGGGGGTTCAAGTTACAAAATTCTTATACAAGCAGCCTAATTGGTAAAGAAGTACCTAACCTACCTAACAAGTTTGACTAATTCCTGAAAGTGGACTTTTGGGTGCGGAATAAAATAGGTAGGTACAACCTATTGTTGTACCTACCCTATTTTAGGACTAAAAATTTTGCTAAGTACGTAATAATTACTGACTTGCTCAAAAGCGACCCCTCAAAGTGTCTCATAAGTTGTGCGAATCCTGTAATAACCAAGTCAACCAGTTCGTAGCTAGCTAAAACACATTGGCCGAATGGGTTGGGCACATAATTATATTATTGAACTGTTCATGATAGCGTTGATGTCTAAACGTAAGCCGCCACACTTGCGGTGTTGGGCCCAACACCGAATATTCGCCAATGCTCGCGCACCATGCACACTCATGCGGTGTTGGCTCTCAACTCACTCTACACTAATTGGACAACGCTCGCCGCCTTTGACTCGGGACAAAAAACCGCCTTTTGAGCGAGCATCCCCGAGCACGAATATTCGCGAACATTCGGGCATTTGTCCCGCGGTTACACTTGCGGGACGAGTATTCGCGGATATTCGGAGTTGGGCCCAACACCGCAAGTGTACCGCGGCTGTTGGTACAAACATCAACAAAATCGAAAATCCTCGTCTTATCTGATGAAATCACGCACTCTATTTAAACCGATTTTATGGTCGAACCAAACGTAATTTCAAGCTGAAAATTATTGGCACAGGGGTTTCCATGGAAGCTGAATCTAATTTGCAACCCAAAATGTCTCTAGACCATTTAAATTCCTATCCATATTCCATATTTGAAAGGGAAATGTTACACCTATCCTAAACCTTCTCGTAGGTTCATCAGTTTCCATTGGCCACAGGGTTTATCGGATAGTGAAAATCCTATCTAAAAATTGGACTGGTGGAGATTTAAAATTTGATCAGGACGGGACTTTAGGGGAGGGAAAAATAAGTATCTAAGCTATTCCAATCCTTATGGAACTTAAATCAACTTGTAATTACGTCCGGCCAATCTAAATTTTTATTAATCTCAATTGAGATCTGATGTTTCTGTGTGAAATGATCCACAGTTGTGATCGATTGCAATATTTATTACTTCTTGGTGGTGGTGGGATTGTACATTTTTTCTATATTACTAAACTTATGATGTATATGCTTAAGTACTAGGTTATTATTATGGCATTTCTGTGAGAATATTTTTTGATTTTTGAGTTTTATGATTTTTGAGGTTTTTGAGATTATAAAAGAGAAAAATTTAGTAATATAGAAAAAATGTACAGTCCCACCACCACCAAGAAGTAATAATATTACAATCGACTCCAAACCCATTATTGAATCCCAGAAGGAAATGGTCCATCCATACCACGGCAAACATATTTTAAAATTGGTCTGAACTCATGCTGACGGGACATGGTAATGAGGGTAGAGGTAGAGGTGGAGGAAATCAGCATTCGTTTCCACATGTAACACCCACATAGTGATACTATTTTGAAATAGTCCAACATAGATTAGATCATTATGCTCGAATTTCAACTGGTGGCCTAGTTTGACTCAATCCAGCAAATGCACTGTCACAGTCGACGGAATTCCAAGTGGTAGGCGGGTAGCCCGTGCCGCTAAACACTATGGTTAAAACTTTCACCGGTAGGCAGTACAATCAGACAATGACGCAACGGACCGAGCATCCGATTTGAAGAAATCCTCTGATCGAAGGAGGATCTGGTGAATTATCAAAATTGTATGAGATCAGTAGGAGAATCCAGATGCTGATGGTGAAATTAATATAATTATATACAGATTTTCATGCCTGGCACTAATTAACCCATTATCCAATGCCTGATACTTGTCAATCCTCATTCGACGTATACCAGTTTGCTTCTTTCTCTGCCCCCTAAAAATATCAGAGTTCCTGATCGAGAATAGAATTTTCCCACTCATCAATTCGGAATTAACTTCCTGCGGGTGCTCGACGCTCTTGGGAGGCTTCCTCACGAGACCGCCAGTCGCTCTCATGTTCGAGAGGTTATTATTGATCCAGAAAGTACCTACTACTCCAGAAATTCAGGCCAACGAACTCTCCTTTTCTTCTGATACTAATACTTAGGTACCATTGATATTATTTGATTTTTTGGGGGTTTTCAAAAAAATATATAGGTACCTTTATGGTCTGAAACGGATTTTATAGAGAAGTTTTCCAAAAATGTGGTTAGGTACCAATAATTTTGAAGCCATTGCAATCTTACTTGATTTTCTTCGAAAATTCACTTTAAAAAGTCAATTCACGTAGCATGAGTTGATGAGCGAATTTTCAAAGAATAATTTTAACAGGAAATAATTTTAAACGGAAATTTCACGGCGATTCCGAATATATACCATATATATGTTCCTATACCAATGTCCTATACAATTTGAATTCTTTTAATTTTTTTTTTTAATTTTATTTTTATCTCAATTCCAGGGTCAGAAATTGTCTGGAGTGACACATATTATATGAAATCGTTTTAGAATGGTCTGAAATGGTTTTCATGAAGAAAATGTTCAAAAATTTACTTTACCGAAATTTTGAAGCCATTGCAATAGCTTCATCTCCTTCGAAAATTCGCTAACATAGTCGATTTACCGCCGAGCCCTCTCAAAGTGTGTTCCAAACCAAAATGGTGCTTTAATTAATTACAATTGGTATGCGTGTTTATTTCATATAAATTTCGTACGTTTTAAGAATGTTACTTTTGGTTTAGAGGATGTTTCTGAAGAAAACATTTTGTGGCTCCATGGCTGATCAACGACGTAAGTTCATATTCGCTTCGTGATTTGAATTGACTGATAAGTTGAGCAGACGGACGCCGACCTGGATTTACAAGTGAGCGAGAGCCGGCCACCCCCTAGCGACTTACTGAAAGATAAAGAGGCTGGAAAACATTCATGAGAGACTAGAGGTTCTGTAGTCTCTTCAGACAGGTATCAATGGAAACAAGCTCTTACTCTTTTACTTGTGAATGGAGGTCGAATCAAAATATTGATAGCTATATTTTTCTGCTCAATAAAATCAAATATTTTGACAACGTAGAGCTGATTTTTGTTCCTGTCTGTATACTCAAGGAGTCCAAAAAATACGATTGAAGGTCATAGAAACCTTGTTTTCAATAAATTATTACCAACTCATCTAACCCTACGTCTCTGTAGTCTCTTTAAACACTGGTCAGCAGCTCCCTAAACACCCGTCAGATGTTAATAGTGAAACTTCTCTTTCAGTTCAATCGATACACAAGGTCAGCCGTTGTAGACATTGGCAGACGGTGAAATCTCCCCCGCACTATCGATCCGATTCCTTAGGTGGGGTGAACGCGTCGTAATGTTACCTACAATGTCGTATCAAAAGCGAACATCGTTTGGATCTCGTCATCCGTGGTTACGCGGAACCTGATGATGGCACGAAGCTATTTCAGGTGACTTCAGGTAGTTTACGTGAAGCTATAAGAATGGCCTCTACGGTACACGAAGCGATGATGACTTCACTTACCTTCAGGCTTGATGAGGGTGACTAATCCTATCCGGGAACTAGTTTCGCAATGTTTGCGAATAATCGATTGTCACGAGATGTTGAGTAATAACATGCAAACCATTTACGGAACTACAAACATAATTGAGCGTTTCAGCGTTTGTCTACTCACTGTTCTATTTATACGAGTATTTTGGATAGAAGTGGCAGTAATATTGACATAAGTAATATGCGGAAGAAAAAGTCGTACCAACTAATAAGTTTTATTGTAATGCTCTCGATTGGGGCGACCAGGTATCACAGAGATCACAGAGGAGGTTTGGAGGCTCGAGCGATAGCTTATAACCTGGCTAGGAACTAGCCAATCACTATGAGGCCTCATGAAAATCCGTTCAGCCATTTGGCCCTGAGTTCGTCACAAAACAAGCACACACAAAGCCGCAAACTATACATCAAGATTTTGTAGTTTCTATGAATAGGTAAAAACAACACGACTGAATGATGAGAATCGCAAAATTTGTTTAGTCGACCGTTACTTACAGCTTCAGAATAGTTAGATTGTATGCGCAAACTCTGAGAGATAGCTCACCTGCAAGCAAAAAATACAGATGTTAATATAACATTTCAAAGTCAAAGCGACGCAGAAAGGAAGCCAAGTTTCATGAAGTTGGAAGGTAAAAATAATATTCCATATAATATTACCGAAATGATTCTCCTGTCAATAGTCCTACTCAATACACACCATCATAAACTTCTTCATCGTTCCTTCCTTCATAGTGAGTACTTACCTCGCTATCTATCTATCAATTATTGTCCATTTGTATTTGCTTCAATCACACTCATACGGCTATACCGATGAGATTTTCAGATTATAAGTTATGGCAGATGTGTTAACCCTCATCGTTCATCGTTCATCGCTCATAAAATCAGTCTGAAATTAGTCTCACCCAAAGTAAAGTTCCTTACTTATAGAAATGAAAGGTTCGGCAAAAAGTAAGAACCTTAAGTGATGAATTCAATGATAAAATAGTTAACATCTCCAGAATGATTGGAGATTATTGCCGAAAATGCTTGACAAAGTATTCCTCTGCTGATGACTACTCAGCAAAAATGAAGCAGGAAATCGAAACAACACTTCAAATATGGTAACAATATAGTCAAGCCTTTGGTGCAACCGATCATGTTGCTGTTTGCTAAAATGACGACTGTGTCCATCTTCTGACTGTTAAGTGAAATTAGCTACTTAGTTTTATAGCATCATCATAACCAAATATTGATTGAGACAAAGATGGAGCATAGAAATGTCCTTGTTCCAACGACATCATCTTTGGTGTCCCTAAATGTATTCCATAGAATTTGTGTCACAATAATCTGAGCCTAGTCAGTTCATTTGATATAAATTAATGTATAAGCTAAAATACTTTTTGTTAATATTATAATCTCCTCTCAATCTTTACAACAAAAGAAATACGTAAATAAGATTTGTGAATTCACCTTTCTTGACAATGGAATTGTCTCCAGAATTTAGTGTTATCAAGCCAGCCCTGGTTAGATAAGACAGCAGAAGGGCATTACTGTCTCATTATTAGAGGGAGTAGCTTTTTATTATTGAACTCAAAATCAATCTTCATTGGCTTCAAGTACTGCATGTAGGATAGGAAAGATAATGCTCATCATTTGCTAGCCTTCAAGGGAGTCGAGCACTGCACGTTGACCGAGCGGCCACTGACCGCCTGAAACTGACTCCTCTCGATATGAGGCAGAAGGAAATACGAGGCGAAGAAGAAGAAGAATAACAAGGCGTGAAGAAGAAGTACAGGAGGGGAGGACTTAGTAACTGTAAAAATCTCTGTTGTGTAACACGGACGACCGGCATTTACCGCGACCTCCCCGTCGGACCTTCGCGCGTTTCGGTGTCACATAGGATGTCAACACATCCTCCATCATAATAACGAGGACGTGAAACTCTCCACAAGTATTCAATAAGTATCAAGTAAACAATGAGTAGGTTTTTTATTACCTTAAAAAAAAAAAAAAATACTTTGGAAGTTCACGAACAAAATGACGCATGTAAAAATCTCAGAAATATTTATCAAATAACTGTCAGAATTTACTTGTGAAATCGGGCACTGGCATAAACCAGCTTCTTGGATATATCAACTTTGTTCGCGAATTTTCGGAGAAAATTGAGCTATTGCATTGAATCCAAAATCTAAAAGGTAGTCAAATGTTTGAATAATTTTTTCATAGAAATTCACTCTGACCACTTTGTATTTGATCACTTTGGATTGACTTGAATGAATAAATACTCATAGTAATATAAATCGGATTTTGAGTACTTAAATGAGTTCATTTTCAATAAGTCTACAAGCTTCGATTTTGGGCCCACCGCAGTGAGAGTAGAATAATTCCCTTTAAAAATGCGCTAGCACCTTTGAAGGAGATCGGATAAACATCGATCGTCCAAGATTCTTATAAGGAAAAGGGGTTTTATTCTCGGGTATTAAGACGCAACTATAATAAACTGAAATATAATGTATATGATCAATTTCGTAATTTATTAACCACAAATTTGCATAATAATAAGTTAATCCCAACTTGGAAAAATAAAGTAACTCTTTCATGAATATGCAACAATACCGAACAACAGGCGGGAACGAGCAATCAAAATCAATCAATCAATTGACTGGAGTGTGCAATGATGATTATTAAAACTGAAGAAAAATACAGCTTACTAACTAGGTAATGGTGAAGTGATCAAACTGTGTTCACTGGGCATACTACAGATGAATCATGGGTCCTGGAAATGCCTTTGAATATTTAAAAAGAACATGAGAAACAACTTCGTCCGACCAAATTGCTAATCGTTTAGTCTTGTCTATCGTTGGCGGGCCAGCGCTCGGCTGTCCCAAAAAAGGTTGATACTTGAATGGTTCCACTTTGTAGCTCGTCAAACTGGTGTGACGACCTCTACGCTCACGATGACGGCAACTCAAGTTTTCACGAAGGTAGAATTTTTTTTAAACTGATAACAATACCTACCAATCTTCATTTTATGTGAGGTGTAGGTGACTGCCCTCCAAGATATCTTAAGTGGAGTATTTAGTGCTTGTGCGCATGCGCAACAATGAACAAAAACTCTGCTAGTGGGTGGGGCACATAGCTACCTCGTACCCATAACATGGTTGTACAGATCATTGAAAAGTGTTTTGCTTCCTCATTACCGAAGGTAGGAATCTACATAATATGTATGCAAGAAACGAAAAAAATGTGTGTCCTCCAAAATCAAAATTTCCACTTGCTTTTCACGTTTCAGAGCTTTCTGAATAATTTCGTGTCTGTCTGTCTGTCTGTCGGTCTGTCTGTCGCCCCGGCAGAAACCCCGCTCGTCCCTCGACATGAATCGCCAACGCCGGAATCTCGACCGACCAGCTGAGGTTTAACGGATTTTTCAACCCCCTTCAACACACGAAATCCCGTCGACCAAGTCGGCTACAATTATTTTTGTCAATGAATATTGAACCTTCCATACAATTTTGTGACAGAATGAGACCGAGCAACATGAAATTTGTCAGTGTTTAAACTTGTTTATCATGCAACCAATTGTTTTTCTTCCCGTTCCTGAGCACCCTTTACTGCTAGGACCATTCCTTCATCCCATATGAAATCAATGTTAACTTACTTACCCGGATTGTAGCTCGTCAAGTTTGGGTCGGACTTGATTTTTTTTCCTAAAACTCGGTCCAAATTTTGTCTCCAAAATGTCTTAAATTGCTCACAAAGGTGTGAGTTTCTAGCGTAGTGTTGAACACTTGTGTAGTTTTCTGAACATTGAAGCGAGACTTTCTCAATTGGAGCTAACCGATCTCGCCGTGTAACTTTCCTCTACAAATCTAGACATACTTGATCAAAATTGGATACAGATACATTGTTGACGAAGAATCTTCGTGATACTATTCGGGAACGGTGAGTTGCCCGATTAGGCTATTTCAAACCCAATGTAGAAGACTAGAAGAGCGGAGTGGAAAACAGTTCGAGCTTTTCTCGGTAGATGTCACTCCCCACCATCGATGTATGACATCCGTTATACATCGATGTTTCCCACAGATGGTCGGTAATACGGTCGCGCGTGGTGGACTGACAAAATTAATACTTTTTAATTACCTAATTACTTTTTATCAAAAATGGGTTTTTTGTACAAATCTGTTGAAATTCACAATGAAAATACACTGCCAATGACAAGTAGAAATGGGACATAATATTATGTCCCACGTCTATGTCTAGCTAAATTATAGCTTCCTCAAGTCCAAGAAAATTTTAACGAAATCGGATTAAAACTGTTAATAGGGCTGTAACAACGAAATTTAGGGAGTTCCACGTTAGCGTATGCGCTCAGAGTCTGCCGCTGATTCAACCATGATGAAATTTATAAGGGACCTCAAGGGGGATTTTTAAGGGGTCTTTGCCATATTCCCTAAAAATCTGAGCGAAATTGAAACAAATCTGTGTAAGATAAGTATGCCTGCCCCCCCCCCCCCCCCCCCCCCCCCCCCCCCCCCCCCCCCCCTCAAAATCCTGGGTGCGCCCCTGGTTGTGACAAGGTGTAATTGAACAAGGAGTATGCAGGTAAGTACTTCAAAAAACACCTACAATATATCGGTCCATATTCCATACAAGCTAATTCAGGCGATATTGAAGGTCGTACACTAGTAGCACGTCAGGTAGCTTACCACCCTATTATACTATACCTAACCCACAGGATCTTCGATACGTACGAACGATATCGTTTTGCCGTCCGCCATCTTCTCCCCAAGCGTAATAAGATATTGGGGAACCCACCTCGAAATGATGGGAACTGAAGTGGCCTCTTCGAGTAGGAATCGCTCTCAGAACCGATCCGAGAGGCCGAACCTTCTTTTGTCGTTATTGCCGGCAAACGGAACTCTCGAGAAACTGGTTCTCGACCTCGGCCCCTGTCGGAATCCAGATCGGTTGACTTATACCCGCGGATTATACTTGACCTGTATACCGTCCACAGGTTCTCAAACTCGTATTAAAAAGGAAAAGAAAGAACGAAAATGTCGATACCATTCGTTCAGATTCAATAAGATAGCTAACTTTCTAGCGCTCAAAACTGCAAGTTAGTAGGAAGTTTGTCTGCTTGGACTGCTGTTGAGGACCTAACACGGTCGAGCGTTTTCGGGGTTTCTTCATGAGCGGGTCTCCAAACTGAGGGCAATCGCAATTCATGGTTCAACGCACTTTCATACCTCACATAAAACCTGATTTTTAATAAAATCTAAACTCGAATGATTCATTCATTCTACCAGTTTTCGTAGGATTAGATTAAAACAGTACGAGGAAGAGCAGGGCACAAGAACGGAAGGAGTGCAGGATCTCACAATATGATGAAAACTACGCCGTAACAGGAAAATACGCGAAGCTGTCTTCACCTTGGGATTTGAGAACAGGAAAATGCCCAAGGCTTACATTATTACCTCGGGGTTTTTCCTCAGTTTAGGCGACTCGAAAACTGCGACTCATTCAGGTACCGAGAGCAACTTGCACATCTGGTAGTATAATATCTATGAGTCTAGAAGTATAGTATAAAAAACGTCTGCCAAGTTGGGTGTGGCACATAGATCCTCGTATGCATAACATGATTTTATATACATAACATGTATATGAAAAAATCATCAAAGGGATTAATATCTGCACAATTCCTGAAAATTCCATCGAAATCGGATGAAAATTGTCGTAGTTATGAGAGCTTCACGTTTGTGCATGCGCAGTGGGTACTACTGATCCGATCTTGATGAAATTCATAGGGCATTTTCGAATCTCCGATCCTCAACTTACCTCCAAATTTGAGCGAAAGCCCAACCCAGCGTAATCCCTGAGAATTTCATCAAAATCAGATGGAAATTGTGGAAGTTATAGGTACGTGTTGTAAAGATTTCAAGTTTTGAGCATACGCAGTTGATACCGCTGATCCGATCTTGATGAAACTCGTAGGGTACCATCGAACCTTCGATTAAATCTTAAACTACCGTCCAAGTTTGAGCGAAATCGGCCCGTTAGGTCGCGAGAAATTTATGTTTCAAGGATTTCATGTTTACGCATGCGCAGAAGCTACCGTTGGTAGGCTGGTAACGAATTTCATAGGTGACCATTTGGGGGCTAACACGCGTAATCCCTGAGAATTTCATCAAAATCGGATGGAAAATGTGGTAGTTATGCGTGTTGCAAGGATTCCCAGACAGGCAGACACGGATTACGCGTGTTCAGGAAGGTCTAAAACGTAAAACGCGAGTTGAAATTTTGATTTCGGAGGTAAAAAATTTTTTCACCTCCCAAAAGTGAAAACAATGCTTCCGCTACCTTGGTAGACTCGGAAGCAAAATATCTGTGGTCTGATGAAGAAGGGAAGCCAAGCTACGTAATAACGGATGATGGTGATAATGTTTCTCAATCAAATAATGACTTAGGTCCGAACGGGATAAGAAAAAACAAATATCATCCACTAAAAAATCATTTCACTGAAAAATTTGAGTTCGAGGCAATTTATCCATAACAAAGTACCTACACGTACAATAACCCATAACCTACCTACTAAGTTCCAGTCATACAGCTTGGGTTGATGAGCGAATTTTCAAAGCATAATTTTATCCATTTTGTTACGTGTTTCTTATGCATGAGAATTTTGCGTTGATTTCGAATATACCTACCTTATGTGTTTATGTTCAGATGGTTATTTACACACATCACCTTTATAAAACACATTTGTTACTCTTAATTTCAAAATTTGACCTCATGGAATAGGTAGGTACCCAAAAAATGCTGGACAAAGAACCCATCTTTTCTTGCTACTTTATTGACTTTTTTAAATTTTTAGAGCTTACCTTGGTTGAGATATCGTCTGGAATGACATTATTTATTAAAAATGGTTAACTTCAGGAATCGTTTTAGAATTTTGATTTTTTGAGGATTTACATGATGGCAATATTAAAAAGTTGTCATAACAAAAATTTTGAAGCCATTGCAATAAGTAGCTTCATTTCCTTCAAGAACTCGCTTAAACGAGGGTACCTATTCGAAATTTAAAAGCAATCGTCATGGAATTGCCCCCAATTACTCCCCGAATATCAAGAAATTCACGTTTGCGCATGCGCACAGGCTACAATTGGGCCGACGGCAATAAAATTCGTAGTGGACCATCTAGGGGCTAACCCGCACAATCTCAAAAAGTTCACCGAATGTTCCGGAGTTATGCCTATGACAACGAATTTAAAGTTTGCGCACGCGCAGTAGATCGTACTGACCCTATAGTGACGCAATTCATAGGTTATCGCCCTGGAGCTAGTCCCCAACTACCCTCCGTATTTGAGGCAAATCGATCAATTATTAACTGAGAAACCAGAGTTTCAGGAAGATAAAAAAAAGTCTGTAATACTGCCTGGAAGCTCCTGCAGAAAATTCTGATGTTTAGACCGATTTTCCCGGAAAATATCACGAACTATTTTTTTCTTGGCTGGACTATTTTTTTTTCTTTCTTAGATTCAAGGTTGATAGGTAATTGAAAGTAATACATCAAAGTTAGCTAATGTCAGAAACGAATAGTTGAATCTTGTAGAACTGGTTGCGTACAATGTGCGATAGATAGGTATGTAAATTGTAGGCAAGCGGTTGTAATTAGGTACTGGAGGTCGGAGTGAGAACTGGTGAGCATCTGCTGAGGGCTTTTAGTGCTCAAAGTGGCTCTTGTTGTCCTCGATAATTTATGCAAAAACCAGCAGCTCTCTAGTATTCACTGCAGGGGGAGCTGTACGATCGGTTGTATACTTCAAGGGAGGAATGCTAAGTGCAGGATCCAACGCCAAGATCGGGCCTATTACTCATCTCATTATACTGAAACTTTATCTAGGAGGTAATGGCGTGTTCTATGTAAATCGTATCAATACACTGAATCTCCAGTCAAGACGAATAAATAACATGTATCGCTGTACCTGTTTGGCAGTGTTGCCAAATGATATCCACCAAAACCCCCTCAGCAGTAGAAAAAAACCTGATCACCCTCTGAATGAAATAAAACTCAATTTAAAAAAAACCCTACATCCCCGCACACAACACGACAAAATGAGCGAATTTTACTATGAAATATGGAGCCAATATAATACATGGAGGAACCCCCGAATGTCCCCCCTCACAAAAAAAAATCCCCTCAAATGTTGAAGGAAAACCCCCGATTTAGCAAGACCAGGGGCGCACCCA
>JAEMON010000005.1:21943592-21963737 GCA_030264115.1 Lygus lineolaris
TGAAACGGATTTCCATGAAGAAAATTGACAAAAATTTGCATTTCAAACATTTTGAAGCCATTGCAATACATAGCTTCATTCTCTTTGAAAATTCGCTGAAAAATGTCAATAATAACAAAAGAGAGGATGAGTTCGTTGGCCAGAATTTTTGAAGTACCCCAAGGGGTCAAATTATGAAAAATAAGGGTCAAAAAACGGGTTTTGAGGTTTTTGGTGTAAATTACCACCTTAGTGAAGGAACATAAATGTGGTATATTTGGAATCAGCGTGAAATTTCCTATAACAATCACCCACAGAATCGATCAAAATTATTCTTTGAAAATTCGTTCATCAACTCATGCTGCATGACTGGAACTTTTTATCATTTAATAATGATTAACAGGATGGTTTTTAATCTTTTTCGCGACATAAAAAAGCGTTACGGAGAAAATATCGCATCTTCGAGTGGTAGGGAAACCAGGTGGTTTTTTTAAATTATGCTTTGGCTTCATCAGCTATTTTATTATAGTAGGTACGTGAGTGCTCAATAGATTGTCTAGGTTTTTGGAGAGATTGATACTGTTCCTCCTACTCCACAAGAGCGTCCGTGGAAATCTAGACAGGTGGAAGACGGACCAAAGTATACATCTTTGACCATAACTCCATCAGTATAATTAGATACTACAGATAAGGGAGATACGAGCTACCCTTTATCATCGGTTCCTTCACGTTTAACTCAATGATGGTTTTGAGTTATGATGGTACGAATGTTAGTCAAGCACTACCATTCAGCAACTATTTGCAATTTCGCTCACTCCGATGCCATTCAATTGCTTTCCAAGACGGTTCCGGTGGCTCTAACTAGATCTTTCGTATTGCACGAAACTGCATATTACTCGAGTTGTAGTTACCCAACCAACTATCAAGACTCTCTTCTTGGGTCCCGAGTTTACCCTCAGTTTACCGTTCACAAACTCCCGGGCTATTGAACAGCGAAATAACTACATCATGGCTGTAGCGGAACGAGGAGAGGAGGCGAACTAAACTAGTTTACTTTGAGATGATTTCACCGTTAATGAGTTTTGTAAACATGTCGAAACTCGTAGCGTCGGCCTTCAATTTAAGGGAAGTGCCTCCGACCACTGCAGGTCAATATCCACGGCCTGGCATCCCATTGCGGCCGTAATTTCATAATAGTTTCGCCTTCCAATTTTATTACGAGGGGACGTCGCGGCCGGGAGCATGATCTTAGATTGCTTAATAAAGAGTCTCAAAGCAATTCTGAGCAGCGCCGTCTCGCCAAGTCAATGTGTATTGTTCGCTGTTCAAACTTAATTTAAAACCAACTCACATAGGGACAACAACAATAGGTTAGAGGCACCAGTTGTTGGCCGGTTCCTTTTCGGTGCTATTATCTTGTTGGAAATGCGTATTTTTCATTAAAATCCCTGTTGTCTCGGGGACTTTAGGAAGCTTAGTATTCCAAAAACGCGATTCACTAGTAGTTTTTGTCAAATAAGTGGTATTTCAATTTTGTTTCTCCATCAAATCTGGAAAAAGTCAATATTCGCCAGTTATTGGCCGGATTATTAGCCAGATTCAGTTATTAGCCAGATTCAGTTATTAGCCACAAAAATATTAACTATTGCTTAATCCCAGAGCTTTTTGTATTTTCTGGCACGAATCGACTACTAGATAATCGCAGATTAAGGAAATATCAAAATAGGAGGACCAAAACAAAGTGGAAATACGTTAAATCGTTAGGAATGAGAGGTGGATTGCTGACCGTTTTCACAAGGAACAGGTGGTTTCGACCCAATGCGAACTGAACTGTGAGGTTTCAATATGGTTACATTGTAACTCCTTTTGTGCCAATGCCTTCTGTATTAGTAAGGTTAACTAACAAGAGTACTTGTACAATAAGATATGTATAGAATTGGATATTGCCAGTTCCAACATTGGAGCTCAGAATCCACTTGAAATTTGTATTGTCAACAGAGAAAATAATCGTCAACCAATTTATTAAGAGCTTTAAAAATGCAATGGTGGAGTAAACGAAGCGTCAAAGCCCTCTAGAATGGGGTTGTTGCACCAATGGGGTTGGGGAATGATCGTGTATGAGAAAATACATTTTTTTCTGCTCTGCTATTGTTATTTGGAATAAAATAACATTGTTAATGCAAAGAAAAAAAAAAATAGTTTATCGTTCTGAACAAAACGAAAAAAAATAGTTTATCGTTCTGAACGAAAGCTGTTTGAAAAACAGGCGACATTCCGAGGGCCTTTGAGATACCCGGTTTCACGTCACACTAAAAGAACAACTGAAAGAGAACCAATGTGCTGAAATCACACAGGGAGCAGTGAAAAAAAAAATTATTTAAAGAATTGATTATTATTAATTAATAATTCAATTATCAAATCAATTATCTAATTAAGTTAATTATTATATTCTCACCAATCCGGAGCTAAAACAGTGTTGTTTTTGGAGATTTTTCGTCTTCAGTTTTGTTTGGTTGACAGGCATGGACGAGTTTGGCCAATGACAGACGACACCCGTTTCAACGTAACTTTCCCGCCATATTACAATAATGAAAATTTTAATAAATTTTCTAAAATTACAGATATACATTATTTTCGCTCTAAAACATCAGTATTGTATCTTTTAATCTATCACCTACCTTTTAGAAAAAAAAATTAAGAAAAATTGATGATAATTCCCCATTGTGACTCCAAATCATCAGGAGCCACCATGAATATATTGAGATAAAACTGGATACCTATACGGCTTCAGCCACATCCCCCCACCCCCACAGCTCACCATACAGATCTCAAATCAGCAGTATACTGCGTTATATACGTCGTTATATACAGCGACGTATACGTCGTTTTGACTGGCAAAAGAAACAGCTTGTTAATGCTCAAGAACGTACATAATGAAGTTGGATGTACGATAAATCGACTTTAATATCTCTTTTCAAACGTTTAGATAAAAGGTACCTGTCATAGCTAACGTGGTAAGTGTGATAGAATAATCGTTGAATGTCTGATAATGCAGTCTGAATATTAACATCGTGTTCTATATTCATACGATATCGGCAACGATCGGTAGTATCGGTACAAACTTGGCCGCAGTTGCACCTCAAAACAATCGATATGCTTTCCGTACGTTGGCAGGCAACAATGGATGGATGGATTTGTTCCCCTGGATTTCGAACCTCGTCATTTCCCGTTCATTACGTGCTCCGTTCATCGGTCACCCCTCGCGGCACCTCTCTCACCCAAATGCGTTACATCCGTAAATAACGTGTCATTATCCTGACACCCACCACCACCAGGAGGGCACGCTGTATCACTTTTGGGTGGGAAAGAGTGAATGTGACATTGTTTGTTTATCTCTTTATTCATTGAAAAAACCATTACAAACCCCATAAGGGGGTTCGCCCCCCTATCTACAGGGCCGTATCAAAACATTGCATTAATTTTATTCTTAAAAATCCAGAATGAACTTAATATGGCCAAAATGAAAATACATGAAACCTCTCACAATCCTCTTAAAAAAAAAAAAAATAATAATAATAATGATAACTGCACTTCTTATGTAGGTGATTAAAGTAAGAAACTAAATACAACAACGAACAACAATAACAATTCCTAATATTCGTCGATTACCCCGTATATTATATTTTTTCTTTCTCCTCATCCAGCCCTCAAGAACCTCTCAAACCCAGTTTCGCCCAGCAAATTGAAAAATTTGGGAAACAGGTAGCTCCTGGCTCTTTCACCTGTCAGGCTTCTGCCCCTGGGCAACTCAAACCATTGACCATCACCTCTGGTAGTCCTTCCATGGCAGTAAGGATGCAAGGTACTCCACCATGTCGTCCGTGCAAACCAAGAGACCCCTCCATCTCATCTGCCTTATACTAGCCAATCCCTTGCCTAAACCCATCCTTAACAATTCGAATTATAGAAGCCACCCGTCGCGACCCCAAGAACCTCCCTTAAGCCTCTTCTCTGAAGAACACTCAGAGCCTCAAGAGTCGACGATGGAGCCCTCCCAATAGAGTCCCACTCCATAGCTCTGGTATGCCTGGACTATAGCATGAAATATGATGAAATATGATTACACCACAAACCCACTAAAACCTCACCTCCTTTCCCACTTTGGAACTCAGCCTGGGACTGTTTAACATATTACTTCGGGCTCAGTCCGTGGTGTCTCCTTCATTCTTCTCTCCAGTGGCCCCCGCGCTCTGCTCTTTGTCGCACTCGTTCAATCACCATCTTTTTTGTCAGGACAACCTCCACGTAATCTGACACTGCTTTCAGTCTGCTTGGCTGCTCAACATTTGGGACATCACTATCTCTGGTTTTGCCTATTGATCTATTTGCACTCACATCTCTGTCAGGACATCACTATCTCTCTCTTTTTGTATCACTATCTCTCTGGCCTGCAGGACTGCTGATGTCCTGTTAAGGACCAGTTGTAGCACATTTCTGTCCAGCTCCCACTGTGAGCACTCAAAAAAGGTATGTAGCGCATCATCCGCTACACCATCGCAGCTTAAGCACGATGGAGTAGTGACCTTTCCAATGCTGTGCAAATAGGCGTAGAACAGCCCATGTCCAGAGAGGAACTGAGTGGTGAAGTAGTTGACTTCACCATGCTTCCTCTGGAGCCACGTTTGGACGTCTGGAACCAGCTGTGCAGTCCATCTTACTTCACTGGTCCACCTCTCCTGTCAAGCTGTCACAGTTCTCTTTCTCTCTCTCTCTCTCTTCCTTTGCAATGATAGACCTGGGTCCTTATGATCTTCTTCCATATATCCGCTTTCGTTCTGTTGCAAGCAGTTGTATGGGTATCACCCTTGCAAGAACCAGTATGGCAGGCTCTGAAACTGTTCTGTAGGCACATGCAATCCGCAGTGCTCCTCTTCTTTGCACTGCAATCATGCGCTTTCGGTAATAGGCAATATTCAGCGCATCTGCCCCGTACCTCAGCTCCATAATATGATAAGATTGAGTGTACCACTGGCATTAATAGGCGTCGTTTGCATGGCCTTGGGCCATTGGTGTTACCCATAAGATGGCCAAGCGCCGTTGCTCTCTGTGCCGCTCTGTCTGTAGCCTGCTTTATTTGCTCCCAGAAGTTGATCTTGGTGTCCAACATCTAGACATAATGTTATGAACGCATCTGTTCCCACTTACATATTGCAGCATGTCTTTAAATGATATATATATTTTCGGTACAATGAGACAAATCCCAAATAGCTACCTACTAGAGACGTTTTACCTTCCTTGCGGGGTTTCAGGTTGGTGGAGATCATAAGTAAATATTGTGGTTCTAGGGTTGAATTTTCTTCGAAACTTTTCATCAATAGAAAAACTATAGGTACCTAATGTGTGTAGGTATAACATCTGAATCTACTTCCATCTCTTGGGTAACCAGACTGCATGATCCAACCGTTAAATCAGATATTATTTCAATTATAAGATATAATCAGATGTATAATCCAATTATACGTGAGGTTTATCTTTAATTGGCAGGGAAGATAGTCGACTAATATCTCTTGTGTTCATCCTTCACGTAGAGTCTTCCTGTACGATTGAGTTACACGTTTGGCGAAGCTCTGTGGTCTAGTGATGAATGAGCCTTGATTAAAATTCCAATCAGGCTGCCGCCGCGAAACGCTACATGATTAAGCGGTTCGAGTTCGAAGACCTTTCGGATGGCAAAACAAACAAAGTTTCAATGAATCATTGGTTGGGTGGGGCAGCTTATGAGGATGGTTGACTTCCGAACGGCCAATCATCTTTTCACAGCATGATTTAAATCTGCGTGGAGAGCAACTTCGACGCGATCATGAGCACCATAAATCCTCCCGCTAAGGAAATGTCAGCTCACTATCTCGTTTACATGGTATATTGTTGCTAACGAATTTTCCAATCAAAAGTTGTAACATCTGTCCACAGGTCCACACAATAAAATGAGCCCTAAATGTTATTACCTATATACCAGCTAAGGATTTTGAAAGTATTACAAAATTACCTCAACAAAGGATAATAATATCGTATCTTGGCTATATTTGACGAACTTTTAAGTTACTCAAAACGGGCAACTTTTTAGCACCCAATAAATAAGAAATGAAAACGGAGTTGTGGTAAAAAAAAAAAAAAAAATTTCGCGAAAATAACGCTGATCGACGAATTGAAGTGACCGCTGATTTGCAGACTTATTATTAATTTGTGCCATTGCAAATGCTATTTAGGATCAGCCGAAATAAATGAACGAGATATTGTGAGACAAATATTGAGTGAAATATTTTTGTATATAAGTACTTCCTTCAGTCAAAATTAATTGGGATTCACAGATTCTACGTATGTATCTTGAAACGTGAAACCAAATTTTTTGGGGTAAAGACATTTTTTCTTTTTGCTCGATTCTAAAAAAAAATATTCATTACCTATTGGAAACAACAAATCAAAATTGAACTTCGAATGAAAACAATAATTACCACTTCGTATGCCATCAGGCAACCGACAACGCTTTGTTTTGAAAACAGACTCATGTAGGATTACCCAGTATAGAGTCTAAATAATAACTTATAGGGTTATGACCGTAGGTTCGGATAAAGTTAATAAAACCATAACTCTAAGGGTATCTTTCTCCCCTTCAAAGAACCAGGAATATACCTAATCTATAAGTAGAAATCCCCAAAGGTAAAACTCAAAATACGCCGTTTGAGATAGAGAGAAGTATATTTTATTGTTGAAAAGCATCTACCTTTCATCCATACGTTGTACTAGGCTCGATAAACTTATCACTGAAATAAAATTCACTCAGTTCCGCATTAAATTTATTATCCAACAGTGAGTAGCGAGAGGGATTTAGTGGAGAGAAATACCGACTCACCGAGAACTCTCTTTAAATCCAGTTAGGAGATATGCACGCCAAAGGTTTCAGGACGGTCCTGCAGGTACCATTATTGCAGTCAACGGTCGGGAAGAGGGTGTGAGAAATGATTCACTTATTTCATTAAAAACCAAAAAAGTTTTTTCCCTCTTGATGGCGCAGGGAAATGAAAAGTTGTGTCTCCGTGGGGATTAATTTTATTCCGGGCTTCCGCCCTTGACTTTTCGCTTCGAATTCCGGTTAGTATAGATTCAGAATGAAGAATAATGCATAACAATATTATATTCCTGGGTAGTCCGTCTATCGTTTCGCTTGTCTCGTATGAACTTGATAAACGTACGCAAATAAATGTTTCAAGTTTTGAATGTTCACAGTCCACTGGAGTATTCACATGAAATCCGACATTAAATTAGTACTTGAATAAATAATACCTACTTAAATTATTGCAGCTCATTATTAATTACTTGTGGAGCAGTGGGGGAGAATCGAAACAAACGTCATTACCACCCCTGTGGTCGTTTCCCAGAAGTAAATTATCTCTTGCAATCTCAATTGTCAACATGGGTGGAGGGTAATATAATGTACTCATCCACATACCTACGGAAGGGAGCAGGAAAAACGTGTGTTGGAAAAATATATGAAAATGCATTGTATTGGTCGGTGGCGTAGAGCTAGTGCAGCCAAACCCCTGGGGCTCGAAAATTCAGACGGAAGAATTACAAGAAAAAAGTGTGTTTCGAATAGGAATTTTATTTTAGATTATAAATAACCTACCTGTCATCACAAATGTATTATACTGTACTGCCTAATTACAAGCTCTCATATTTAACCACGAATCCTACAAAAATAATACTCCAATAAGCGAGTGTAGTGTAATACGAGTTGGAATTAAATAGAAGCTCGCGAATTCCAAGAAAATTAAAAAAACGGGTTAACTCTTCCTCGTAGTCTTGCCAATTTGCGGAACAAGTACCGAATGGTGGGAATTTCAGAGCATAAAAATTCGAACCTTTTAGGATTTTTTGCGCATCTCCGGCTTTGGTTTATTATTTTCAATATAATGAACCTTTGGAATCGAGCACCAAAAAAAAAAATTTCACCCCCCCCCCCCCCCCCCCCCCCCCCCCCCCCTCAAAATTTGAGGTTTGAGGTTTTTGAGGTCTTATCGAATTTGAAACAAGTTTTTTGTTCTCAAATATACGAAGTATGTTTCGTTGTGGAATAGCCTTATCGTTTCATTTGAATTTCCCAACAATGACGTAGCCTGGACCTGGACCCGGATGCAAAGGATGATTCAGCAGGTTCGCGAGGTGAAAGTTCGTGGGAGGAGCGGAGCTGTCTGAGGGCGTTCATGAACGCTTACAAGGTTGCCGGCGCTAAGCTCGATTTTCACTTTCCTTACAGAACCCACATGGGGAAAGGAAAGTATTGCAATCGACGTGAAAAGTGAATGTATGGAACTCTGCCAATGATGTCATTTTCAACCTAGACGTATCTATATTAACAATTACAATCACAATTACCTATCTTGAATTAGTTACCCATTTAAAATAACTAAAATTTGTACGGATACAGTTTTGCTTACCCAAAGGTAAGCACTGAGCTCCCTACTAAGTACCCACCTATAATATTCTATCATTTATAACCATAAATGGTCGGCAGGATAATAAATTTTCATTATTTATCATATTTTGAAGTATTGATGGAGGTGGAAAGGGTCATATCATGAAGTTAAGTTTGTCTATGAAGCATTGTGAGCTGTTTTTTGAACCTTTCCGGGACCGATGAAGACCGGATGAGACAGGTATCCAAGTAAAATTATATAAACCTCCCACCCTATGGAACAAGCCCTCACAACTCTAGAATGACGAAATTAACGAGCGCTTTTTGACATTTTATATCTTTGCTTTGGCACATAAACTAAAAAATCGTCACGAAAAATTGCTCACGCTCCGGCAATTTAGATTATTACTAACTCGAAAAGTGAAGGCTAGGTAGAAATCAATGAGGTACTACCGCAAGCATTTCTTCTTTACAACAAACCAGCTAAACATCGTTTGTATTTGACTCTAAATTTTCAAAATTTGTAAATAATTTTCTTTTGTAAAAATTTTTCTTTTTTTCAGTAAATACCCAGTAGCACCCCCGGTGTACCAGTAGTACTGATCAGTAATAGGTATTTATAGATCGTGTTTGTCGTTCACGTGGATGAAGAAAACCGTATGAAACTGTTCGATCGGCATGATTTAATCAATGCCCACCCCCAACGATGAATTCTACTCAGCACTTCCGCAGTTTCCCAACCCCTGGACCCGTAATAAACGGCATCCTGGTGATGAATGGACCACGCGTGGGTTCAGTGGGGCGAATACCGGAAGAAATTATGAGGAACTCGGACACGGGAAATTATTGCAGGAAGGTTTTTCGTTTTGGTGAATTCCCCTGATATGCATATATATACCTATCGTACTCACACTTTTCAAGGTAATGAAACCCTTACAGCTTAAGTATGCTGGTGGTATGGTGGTGACAGATACGTGCAGTAGGTATATAGGTACGTTGACATACTATCTCGATAGATGCGGAGTAGAATCAGTTTCTTCAAAACCTCCTAGTTAGGTACCTTACTAGGTACACAAATAAAACATCACGCATGGTGTCACAACAAATGATAGTTTGAATCCCTATTGAAACTGGCAGGAACATAAATATTTATATTCCCTTGGTTGGTGTTCGTTGACAAAATAACAAAAAATAGTATGATTGGTTGAAAAAAATTATAAACATTCAAAGTCAATAGGCTTGACAAACAAAAATAGTAAACCAACGTTTTAGCGAATTTTCGAAGAAAATGAAGCTATTGCAATGGCTTCAAAATTTTTTTACTGAAAATGTTTGAAAATTTTCTTCATGGAAATCCGTTTCAGACCATTCTAAAACGATTCCTGAAATTTAACATTTTTTCATATGTATATACATATTTATATAGGTACCTATATAAATATATACCTGTTACTACAGACGATATCTGCCAGAGGGATCGAGATAAAAAATCCAAAAAAATTTTAAAATGTCAATAATATCAAAAGAGGGGATGTCGTCGGCCAGAATTTTTGGAGCACTCCAAGGGGTCAAATTTTGAAAATTTTGAGTAAAAAATTGTTTTTTAAAAGGGTTTTTGGTGTGAATTACCATCTTAAACATAAGAACATAATATGGTATATTCGGCATCAGCATGAAATTTCCTATAAGAATCACCCACAAAATCGGTTAGAATTATTCTTTGAAAATTCGATCATCAACTCATGCTGCATGAATGGAACTTTTTGTTTTGGAATGAATTAAGTAGGTATTAGGAAAACTTTTAGAAACGTTCTAATATGATTTATTTTTCTCCTGGCCAACGACAAATCTGAAACTGCTCTAGTACCTATACCTAGTTGAATTCGTTCCAAAAATCTATCTTTGCCGGTATCGTACGAATTTGCTTATTTTTTTACGTACGTGCACCTGTATATCACCGCTCCCAGGTCTATAACCTGATCATCAGGAAAAACCTCATTGGAATCCATTCAAGCTTGATTTAATAATCGTTCAATGAATTAACCTGAAGGCTATTTCTAAAATGGGAAAACCACTAATATTCCCTTGCACCTCATTCGCAATCACTGTTATTCCAAGTAGGTATAAATACCATTTCCAGCGCTCATAATTATATAAGACCAGTTGAATGTCCTTACGTGATATCTCTTCACTATTTCTAACACGTCGAAGTCCTTCATTGCAAAACAATAGTGTTCATGTGGTATTTGTCTACACTTCAAGTGCCTTCTATTCGTCACATCAGTCGCTCTCGATCCTCCAGCGAACTGACCTTTCCTGCTCATCAGCCGTCTCGTCCTGACACCAGAGAGGCACCTTCTCTCGGTTCACCTTCTCTCGGTTCTCTCGCTTTTGTTTTCAGGAATCTTCCCACGCCTCTTGCACAACCTGAGTCCTCACAGAGGCATGAATGCACTTGCTGTTGCACAAGGATTGGAACTGAATCACATTCCTAATGAAATGGACTGACAATCACGAGGATGAGAATGTACTTCCATCGGTATCCACACTATAGTTATATGAACTGAGTCACATATCTCATTACAAACGAACGCATTTACAAGTGGGTTACCAAAAGAATGGACGCTTCAAGTCCCCAACTTGGAAGGTAAGTGTAGCCAAGTCGCTGGCAGCCTAGGCTATATCGGCCTACTCAATAATCCCAAGGCTGACCAAGGAAGAACTTTGCTCTGGGTACCTGGTCATGAGAGAGTCGAAGGCAATGAAGAGGCCGATCGCATCGCCTAACAGGGATCAGAGTCTCAGCTTGTTGGTCCTGAGCCCCAGCATTGTTACCAAGAGTTTCGTTTCTCACCAGGTTAAAAAATGGAAAGATGTTGGTCACTATTTATATGAAAAGAGCGAAAGGTCTGCTGTCATTGAGAGAAAAGACCTTCGCACCGTAGTTGGACTCCTCACTGGCCGTTGCCCGTTGAGGTACCATTTCAACAAAATGGGCTATGCCAGGACAGCTGAATGCCGGCTCTGCAGCGCACAACATACTTTGTGAAACAGGACGTCTTAAAGCGGATATATTTTATTGAAATGGGAATGTCACAATAGATCAACACTATGGTCTAAGTGACTAATGGCCTGCCCCGTTCCAGTTAATTAAAAAGAACCAAGTCGGTCCCTACCACCAATTGCCAGCTCCTTCTACACCTACGCACCTATATGCAATAAATTACATCTGAGCTATACATGGATTATACTCAAATAATGTACAACCTTCCTCCTCCCTCGCCCTCTACTGCTGGCCCAATCAGGAATGTTTCAGTTACCTAATTTCCCTTTGAAAAGTTTTTTCCAGTTGGAAATTAAAAAAAAAAAAAAAAGATTCTGACTTAGCTTTGTTTTCACTTTGAGAATCGAAAAAATTTTCGTCCTCCAAAATTGAGATTTCCACTCGCTATTTACGTTTCAGAGCTTCCTAAAAAAATTTGGTTCCGTGACTGTCTGTCCTCATATCCTTGTTACAGCCACATCTTCCAGAGTTGTCATCCGATTTTGATCAAATGTTCAGGGGTTGTGAGGGTAAGGCCCCTTGAGTGCCCATCCCAATTGCATCATGATCGAATCAACGGTATGCGCTATAACATAACTTTTTTTTTTACGATAACGTTGGCATTTTGTCGAAACTGATGAAGAGTTTCATGATCAAGAGTTTTCAATTTCAATTTTTTTTGGACGCGAGGAAGCTATGTGCCATTTCAGCTTGGCGGAGTATTTTCTCTGTTTTCCCCAGAAGTTCACTTTGGCAAAAGTATCACAAAATTAGGGAGACATTGGTACTAGGTAGAATGCTTTGGACTTTGAAAAAATATCAATAATCAATAATCTTTTATGTTAGATGTGTTATTATAAATAATCCTATAGGTATGTTTGGATTTGGATAAATTGCGTTATTGGATAATAACGCTGAATACATACTAATCCAAGTCTACCAGGGTAGAGATTTTTGTGAAACTCCATCGTTATTTCCGGCGTCGTGAAAGGATGTAATCTCCGAGCGAAAATACGGCGATAGGCCACAGAGCACGAGACCAGACCCGACTCAACTTGGGATACGACCGATGGAGCTCAAGTCGACACCCTCATTGTCAGTGGCGTCACGTGCGAACGGCGCATTCAGCATTAGGAAACAAAACCCTTGGTCGGAAAATACCCCCCCCCCCCCCCCCCCCCCCCACTAACAGCCAAGTACGGAACACTTTTTTTTTTACCACATACGTCACAAGTAGGTAGAAATAAAGGAGATCTACGGACTATTGGTTCACAAATTGGTTCATGGTTGACAAATCTACTATTCGAACCGTTGATTCTCCATGCATTTGGAACGCAATAGTACAAAAATAATGGAACTATTTGCCCAGCTAGCATTGATAACCTCTCTTTATAATTATGGGATACAAATATTATAGAAAACCTGATTCTGATAGTGACGAAAGTATTTATCCGTGTGTTAACGGTCGCGATGGATAATCGATATTATAATAGATGAATGGAGAGGCGAGGTGAGCATTTTTCTATACCTGATGGCCAGGAACTTACCCATCATTTTGCCAAAACCCCATCAACGTCTTTAAGTAGTTTGGGCGTCCATCCGTCATCCACATAGGTAGGTAAATTCATACATTTATAGATAAATAGGTAAAAACACTAGTCTAATATCTATCCCCCACGTCGTATTAGGTATGCTTCGGAACAAAGAGGATCTCTAGGGGTGCATTCGAACCAACGAACTCGAACTCAAACTATGGAAAGTTCAGGTTCGGGTTCGAATTCTTTGTGCTCCTATTTTCGAGTTTGAGTTGAAAATCATAGTTCGGGTTCGAGTTCGTCACGAACTGTTCGAGTTCGAATACAGGAGATGATTGGAGACAGGTTTGGTGGAACATCCCATTTTTCAAAAAATTATTAGGTTACTTATTCATTTATCAAAATGAAAAGAAAAAAATAATAATAATTAAAATATAAGAACGTCCGCCGAGCTGGGTGGGCAGTATAGTTTCCTCAATTTTGTAACATCCACTTATAGAACCGGTCAGTGAAAATTTCGCAAACGCAGTTCACTGGCACAATCGTGACGAGATTCGTAGGTAATTGTCATGTAGTCAGACTCCAACTACCCTCCGAATTTGAGTGGAATTGGTCCATTAGGAACTGAAAAATCGTAATCGAAGGAAATTCGCGTTTGCGTCTTGGTTCTAACCCGTGTAGTTCCTGAAAAATTCACCTAAATTTGTCGAGTGGTTCCGGAGTTATGCTATTAATTGCTGATTCAATTGAGACGAATTTCAATTTAATCGTCCTGGTGTCATCGTCCGAATACTTTTCGAATTCGAGCAAAATCGGTCCATTAGGAACTGTGAAACCAGAGTTTCAGGAAATTAACAGTTGGTTTTATTTTAATCGGACTTGTTCGGAACATTTCTTGAAATAACGTCGACACCTTACTTAAACATCTTATAATAAAGTTTGTGAACTTTTATGGAAAGTTCGGGTTCGAGTTCGAGAAGGAGAGTTCGGTTTCGAGTTCAGTTCGAAATTTCGTTAGTTCGAGAGTTCGAATGCACCCCTAAGGATATCCTTCCAAACAGGGTTTCGTAAGATGATAGGAGCATAATTAAGTATAGGTATTTATGATTCAAACAACAATGCCGTTTATAAGTGTAAGACGCAGAGTCATAGGCCTACTTTCTGATTGCAGCGAGTGAAAATTAATGTTTCAAGCATCATAAACCAATGCATCAACACAAATAACCTCTCCTCTGTCTTCATCAAAAGACGTAGGTACAACACACTAATTATTACGAGCCAACAACTCATCAATTTTCCGGTGTCATAATCGCTCTGTGCAACTGCAGGGCGATGCAAATTGTGAGCTTCTCCGCAATTATTGTGGACGGATGCGACTTCTCACGACCTTCACGCCTCCCCGGTGGTCGTGCTGACGATTTTTTCTTGTTTCGCAAGAAATGCAACTATACCTAAGTCGTCAGGAACTCAACTGTAACTTGACCCGTCAAGTAGTTTTATACTCTTGAAGGCCCAGACCGTTTTGCCTCGCAAGAATCGTGAAATGATGGCTGTAATGAAGAGACTGGGGAAATTGTTGTTCTTTCCAGTTATTTTACGGAGATATACTTGAAAGGATAGTGAAATTACGGTTCATATCATTTGCTCAGTCAAAGCTTTCTTTTAAGTTGGATTACATAATCGAGTTAATGCACATAAATCACGGGCGATGGGCAGATTCCGATGCCAACCAACCTTTAGCGTTTCACTTTTGGTCTTTAGCATGGAGAGCTACTATAATATTCTTACTGGATAGACAAGCCAGGAAGATCTGAAGCCTGTCCCTGGGATTTCCTTAGCAAACGTGATTCGGTTGGTTTCCAACAACGTTCTTATATTTTAACTTCAGCAGTAGGTACAGGTAGCTAACCAAAGGTCTAAGAAGTGGATATTAAACTAAAATTAAAGTAGAACAGTTCTTAATATAATTAATAGGAAAATCTGAATATGGTTCTTCTGGTGCACTATCTTACCATCATGAATATTTATGAACATTCCGTAACAAGATTGAAAAAAATTCAGCAACTTCAAATTGTTTCAACTTCGTCCCGTAACGTCGAATATCGACAGCTCAGCCTTAATTTCAGAGTGAGCTGAAGAAAGGGAGAGTAAAACTTCAAACGAACGAAGAAAAAGTACGGGGGGGTTAAAGGAAAAGGGAGATCTCGGAAAAGAAAGAAAAAATGAAGGAAGAATATTTGTTAAGAATAGCTTCTCCTCTCTGAAATAAGAGGTGAATTCTGTAGCCCGGAATATAAGAGGAGAAGCGATCAGTATTTCTGCTTCCACTGGAAAGGTAGGAGAGGGGGAAGTGTAGGTTAGCCTTCTCTCGAGTGATCTTCAAAAGTTTCTGAGTTTCCGCCTTCAGGATCAAGTGAGTCGTGAAGAATGCGTCAGATATTACGAATTACCTTCTTTTTCTCATTTTTCAAAGGGTAAATTCAGTATTATTCATACGTAAGTACTGACATTTTCCCGGGATGGGGAAAAGTGAGATTGGATTCTCGATAGTGTTGACGTGCTTGACATTTTTGCCGGCCAATAGTTGACGTTGTCACGTTATCGAACGCGCAGATGATACTAGGTACTTAATTGGTCTCATTGGGGTTCATACACGCCCATCCAGGGTCTGCAATCCCTATAAAATTCGCTGAATGAATAAGAAGATGGCCTCATGGATACGAGCACAGAGAATTTGTTTGAAATGCTGTACCTAACATACAAATTACGACATTAAGTAATGTGAAATTTGTATTTTCAAGGACTGAGATTATTTGTTAAATTTAGGTTTGAAATTGGGTAAATAGGTAACTACTTGACTACTTCCATTTTTATGCATGATTAACATGGCCTTTTAATTCACACTGGCCCTCGCCTAGTATCCCCAGTCCCCCTCCTCCCCCCCCTTCCCACCCTGGACCACCCTTGACCACCCCTAGCCTGATACTCCATCACTTTTACACAATATTGATCGTAAACTTTTCGGATTTTTTCAAGTGAAAAGTGTCGTATTGATCGTAAACTTTTCGGATTTTTTCAAGTGAAAAGTGTCATTGAACAATACAGAAAATATTTTAAAAGTTCCATCCTTGCAGCACGAGTTGATGAGCGAATTTTCAATGAACCATTTTAACCAATTTGGTGGGTGATTCTTAAAGCGAATTTCACTCAGATTCCGAATATACCACATGTTCCCATGTTTAATACGGTAATTGACACAGAAAACATCAAAAAACACATATTTTTTAGTAATGTCTGTGTGTTTATTGAATTCAAGCTCAACAAAATACTTATGAATTAGATGTGCTGGTATGAAATTCACTAATTTTATCAGAAAATAATTTTCTATCATTAAAAATGAATCGGGAGTGTCACTATTCGATTCAGCGTGAAAAATTACATGGACAACGATATTTATCTCCTCATGACATGGTCAGGTCGTCAAAACCCTAAAACATCGATTTCCTTGAAAAACCCAGGTTTTGTTGCAATCAAACACAATTTTCTCCCTTAAGGGAACCCGGCAGTGGAAAAATGAAAAAAATTTCGATTTTCTGTTTTTTACATTAAAAAATTCTTTATTCAAATACCTACAAAATGCTGTATCATTTTTGCCCTTTTGTCAATCAGAAGTGGTATAAAAATGCCCTCGAAGCGGGGTATGTCACGCTCGGGCTAGTGTAGGCCAGTAGGACCGTAGGTTTTCTGGACAATCAGCAGAAGTTGTTGGAATTGTTGCTTCCGATGATGTAGGATTTGATTGGGACGTACTTTTCTTCCTACTTAGAGGGATTCTCTTTAGCTTTTTGAAAACAGGTCGACTGCCAACCATTTTTGTGAATTGAAACTTTTTCAAAGAATACTTGCTGAAGAAAGAATCAATAAAAATACGGAGTGAAAACTGTGAAAAGCATGGAAAAAGCTAATAAACCTGGTTGAAATAACCTTCTCCCTTATTCTTCTTCACTTTCCATCATTTGCGTAATTGTTTGAAGACCTGTTGTCATTGGGAGTTACTTTCTACTTTGTTTGAGATGTGTTTTGTGGAGTTTTCGGAAAAAACGCTCTCCTGTAAAATCACGTTTTTGGGCCTTCTTGCCTCTATTTCTCTGTAATGTCTGAAGTAATCGTGTTTCCCCGGTTTTCCCCCCAAACTACTATAGTTGAACTCTACTTTAGTCCATTAGTTTCTCGAAATTTCAACCAAGTATAAGGTTTAGAAATAATTTCTTTAAGTTGAATAATTCAGAAAAAAACTGTTTTTCTAAAAATTATACTCATGCTATAAATTAATATTTTCAAAATCCTTTGGACTAAAGTGAAGTTGACTACATGTTCTAACTACTAGAAAAAACTGCATGTCAATGGACTGAACCGTGTCGGTGAACCAGGGGCACAAAAACGGGTCCGACGACCCATTTTAGTACAGACGGCTGTACTGGGTTAAATAGCCTTCTTGCATGGCACGAATTGAGCAAACATTCCTTGCTTTACAATGAACCCAGGAACCAGAGACAAGGTCCGTTTCTTGCAGGGATAATAAATAGTGTTACTCAATTATATAGGTAGTAGTCGGATGGAGTACAGTTGGTAATTTTAATTGGATAACCGATACTTTAGGATTTTTAAGTGTTATAGGTTTTATGAAATTTCCATTCGCTAGCGTATTTAAATGAATTAGGAGACTTGGAGAAACAAGGGAGAGTGGCTGTCGTTCAGATCGATTCTGAATATTGATAGCTTTCTAATTACTGGGGAGGGCGGTTGTAATTTACCGTTACTAATGGGGAAAACAATCAGTGAAGGGACCCCCCACATCTAAAACAGCCCTTCCTCAATCCCCCTGAATTTCACCTCATCCTCGGAAAACCCCTCTGAATTCCCCCTCGCACAGCCCAACCCTTAATTTCGAAATCAGCGGGATTTTCCTCCCCCGACAGGTGGAAGGAGAGGGAAATTGACGAGGAAACGCGGGGAATCGGAACGTGTTAATACGACTTCAAACTCCTCGTTACCGGCTCATTAGGGCTGAACGGTGCAAATTGATGATCAACGGTGCCTGAGAATGACTGTTTTTCAACACCCCCCACTATACCGTCATCAGTCATCATCGGTAATGATCGTAGTCCGTTTCCGCACGTGATTTGGATCTGAACTGCTACTTTTCCGCTGTTAGATGTCATTGGTTGGGTTTCCTCAATATTATGATAATAAGATCTGTTTCAAGCGCGGTGATTTCAAGATCGTAATCTAACCAAAATCTACTGCGTACATTTAGTTAACAAAACGCCCCACAGTGTTACAAATGACCTATATAGGTGTTCAAAGGTCATGTCAAAGAAGGCGGTTTTAGCGAATTTTCGAAGAAAATAAAGCTATTGCAATGGCTTCAAAAATTTTGTAATGCAAATTTTTGACAATTTTCTTCATGGAAATCCGTTTCAGATCATTCTAAAACGATTCCTGAAATTTAAAACTTTTAACCTAGGAATCTAGCTGAAAATCTGAAAAACTTTCAAAATGTCAATAATAGCAAAAGAAAGGTTAAGTTCGTTGGCCAGAATTTTTAGAGTACTCCAAGGGTTCACATTTTGAAAATTTAAACGCCAAAAAAACGCGTTTTTTGAGGTTTTTGGTGTAAATTGTCATCTTAAACATAGGAACATAATATTTATGGTATATTCGGAATCAGCGTGAAATTTCCTGTGAGAATCACCCACCAAATCGGTTCAAATCATTCTTAGTCCAGTCATTAGGGGTCCCAAAGTAGAGAATCGGTGCAAAAAATTCCGGAGAATTTTTCTCGACGGTTCTGTATGTTTTTTGGGGTGCTGAATCCGAAAATTTAGTTGTAAAATTAGTACTTGAATCTGTAAACGGGTATTTCAACACACTGAACAAAACAGTGAAACCACAGTTCCGACAACGTTTCCTTGGCGATGCAAGTTTCCTGAGGAAGTATCGTTTACTAGATCATTTTAAATTTCTGTCTAGAAGGTTGTTCAGGAGAAAGGTTTTTTCCCATTTTAGCAGACTAGGGAGTTTATTGGGAACAAAAGGAAAAACAGAGCGATCTTATAAGATAATGAAAATCATCGTAGAATCTGAGATTGTTTTTAAAAATGAAAAAAACTTGAGGATCATACCCTGCCAAAGTGACATTTTAACCATCGAGATCTGCTGGGGTTCCTTCACCACATAAGTGGAGGTGAAGGCAAGCGGGGCGACAAAAAGGGAACTGGAGGAGCAAAGAAAAACAAACAAAACGGAAAAATCAGGCTAGGCAAAAAAAAGGGTCTTCGAAAAACGATTAGTCGAGGTCCCCCCTGCGGTGGCTTCCTCAGGTAGAAGAACAATCGAATTCATCTCCGGGGCGCGTGTTTACCCTAATAATATCCACCGCGGGTGGTCGAGTTCGACTCGAGCAAAAAACCTGGCCGAGGAGAGTCAATTTTTACCATCAACTTCTTTCCTATGAACTTTCCCTACCCATCATGAAGATAAAAAGGGAAGTAGCAATTTGCCCCTTCCTCTCCTATAAAAACTCCTGTGAGTGAATGTGTGTCCGCGAATCTTGCAAACACGCATAACTCCCACCATTTTCATCCGAGTTCAATGATATTTCCATTGATTTCGTGAGGGTCCTTTGAACATCGACGGTTTTTGACATCAGCAATGTAAACAATGGGCAAACATAATTACTTGGAAGTTGCTACATGAACTGGCCTTCAGATGATCCCCTTTGATTTTCATAGGTCGGATCACTAACATTTAGCCTCTGGTTCACACAAACATGAATCCTTTCAGCAGACGTTACTCACATTTTCCATCCTTGCTGTAGTTTTTCATCAGTTCGCACTCTATAAAATGAATTTAATAGTCGACGAAACAAAGTAAGCCACTGTGATAGAGAAAAACTGAACACCTACATAACTGATTCCTCACGACAATCCTGGTCAAATTTTGAAGGCGGAAGGGACTAGCCTCTATTATATCCTCCGTGAAGGATAGTCTCGTGCATACTGGCTACTGCGCTCGGTATTCTATAATATTAATTTCTCGGGCGTATACACGAA
>JAEMON010000005.1:21971629-21982602 GCA_030264115.1 Lygus lineolaris
ACTGAGTGAGCCAGGTTTTTCGTCGAGTGTAGTTCACGACAGCCTCAGCTGATCCACTCGAGGCAGAGGGGGATGCGGGAGAGTGATGAAGGAGGGATAGGAGTGGGGGGGCAGCTATCTCAGGCCCTCCGCCGCGCATGACACCTCAGATCAGACGTTTACCAGCCCTGGCCGAAGCAACAAGTGTATTATCTTTTCTCTCCCCAGTACAGTAACGCTCTCGTTCCGGTACTGTGCCGCTCAACCACTGTTACCAACCCAGTGTATCAGTGATAGTCGCACCGCTACGCTCAGACTTCAAGTCGTGTTTTGATACGAACTTTTCTCTCTGTGTCTCTCATCCAGCACACCGTTCATACTGAGTGAAACAGCAGCAGCCTTGGAGGAAGGGACCAGCGGAACATTAAGGTACAGATCAATCTACAAGTATTATCTGCCTTGGTGTAACTGTAACGGGACCAGCAATCCTTCAGATCCTGGCGATATATCTCTTATTAGTTCTCGCAGTCATTCCGTTGTGTCTCGTTACGCCCTTCAGTCAACTCAGTAACAGTTCTCCCTGCCCTAGCCTAGTATCTGGAGAACGTTTCCACAGTAACGTATCTGAGTATCAACTGGCTAGGTTTTCATGTGTATTGGGTCGCAACCGTAACACAGTGACTACATCCAGTACTATAGGTGGTTTATAACAGTAACATACATGTGTATCACTTGGTTAGTCCCTCACGTATCGTTACGCAAAGTGTATCAGATTCCCAATCTTTAATTTTGTAACTTCAGATCGTTTATTAACTCTAACGTATCTAGGTGTTATCACGTTGAACCTCTCATAGCGATACAGTGACTGTAACGTATCGTTACTCAAGTGTAACACTTTCTTTTATTGGTCTAATTCAGTTCGTATCTTTTGTCTATTGTAAGCCTTTTCAACCCTAAAAGGGACCTATTCAGTTTCACAAAGGATTAAAGAAAAAATGTTACTCTAATGAAGTTACTGTAGTGATATGTGACCTAGAGTATCTAAAAATAAGAACGTGACTGAAGGTCTTGCAAAGTGATACTATCTGAATAGTTGAACAGGTACAGAATACTACTACTCCACTCTGAAAATCAAGGGTATCGGGTGAGACACAGTAAAAGTGATACAGTATCAAATAAGATATATTGCAAGAAAATATACAACATAACAAGTCGAAAGGTACATAAAATAAAAGTATAGTTCGATTAGTAGATTAGAATGAGTGTCCCTTAGGATAAGCGTTACAGTATCGGTGTAACGGTACTAGATCCCCTAATGGGGTCTGTGCATGAGAAATAAAAATTGGAAAAAACCCATTAATTATGTTATTTGAGTGGCCATGACTGGTAAACTTTATTTATCAGGACAAAAAACTCCATGTGGGAGCAGAAATCGTCATGTTAAAATGGAATGTTTTGAATTTCGCGGGGGGGTGTGACGTAGGTACCTCGAGAGGTACCTACGTCACACCCCTTGCTGTCCCTTCCAAACACCGTTCCGATGGTTCCGACATTCTCCGCATGGATGCGCTTCGACCAATCAGCCCGCTCCATTCCCGCGCGCATTTTTTCAAACGTACACATTTCTCTTCGTCGATAAAAAATAGGGAGACCACATAATTATGAAATAACCCCACTTTGGGCATTTTGAATCAATTCCCTTTCAATAAAAATTGTAAACAAAAATCATGCGCAGACCCCATTGAATTCCAATGCAATAGGAGAGACTGAACAGTATCAACGTGAGGCGTTACTGTCGTAAAGATTGAAGAACTGTATCAGCATAAAAGAGAAAAGCTTCACAATAGGTTGATGAACGCGTTACTGCGTGTTACTGGTACCTGAAGGGTGAAAACTAGATGAACGTAACCAATTAGTCGTTACTAGAGAGAGTCATAGACAATGAACAAGAGTATGAACTGAATTAGATCACAAAAGAAAAGTGTTACTCTGTGAGTAACGTTACTCCACCGTAACAGATAGGTACTAATAGGCGAAGACTATGATACCTAGATATGGTAGGAGTTACGGAACAATATGAAGTTACTATTGTAACGATTGAAAATCTGTTACACTTGGCGTAACGATACGTATCTGTTACTGTATCAGTATGCGAGAGACTAACCAGGTGATACACAGGTATGTTAATGTTACAAGTACCTAGAGTACTGGATATAGTCAAACGGAATAAAGTCGACAGAGAGCCACACAGGGTGTTACGGTCTGAGACACGATACACATGAGAACCTAACTAGTTGTTACTCAGACACGTTACGGTTGAAACGTGCCTCCAGTTACTAAGCTAGGGCGAGAAAAACTGTTACTGGGTCGCCTGAAGGGCGTATCGGTACACAATGGAATGACTGCGAGACTAATAAGAGAAATATAGCCAGGATCTGAGGGATCGCTGGTCGCGTTACAGTTACACCAAGGTAGGATGTTACGAGTATCAATACGTACCTTAATGTCCGCTGGCACTGTCCTCCAAGGCTGGTACTGATCCACTTCAGTAGGAACGGTGTGCTGGGCGAGAGACACAAAGATAGAAAGTTCGCATCGAGACACGACTTGAAGTTCACGAGTACGGCGCGAGGATCACCGATACACTGGGTCGGTAACAGTGGGTCGATTTGCACTGTACCGGTGCGAGAGCGTCACTGTACTGAGAGAGCAAAGAGAAACACGGGGTTAGTTGTCACTGTCAGATCTGGTGAACGTCTGAGGTGTCCTGCGCAGTGGAGGGCCTTAAGTAGCTGGCCCCCACTCCTATCCCTCCCTCAACACTCTCTCGTATCCCTCTCTGCCTCGAGTGGACTGGCTGAGGCGTCTGCCGGGTTTCTCCCCGCTACGCTTGGCGCTTCCTCCCAGTGTGCCTAAGCCCGGGGGCGTACACTATTAACCAGAGTCATCTCTTCTTAGTATCGACTGATTAGTCACGTTCCTTTAGTTTCAACCCATCAGGAACCAGTAACGCGCAGTAACGCGTCTATAAAACTATTGTGAAACTTCTCTCTTTTGCACTGATACAGTCCTCAGGTCGTTTATAACAGTAACGTATGAAGTTGATCCTGTTCAGTCTCCCCCATTGCATTAGCATTCATGTAGGGGGTCTAGTACCGTTACACCGATACTGTAACGCAAATCCTAAGGGATACTTATTTCTAATCATACAGCGAACTATATTTTATTTTTGTGTAACTTTTACTTGTTATGTTTTGTGTTTTCGTTGTAATATACCATATTTGAATTTCTTGATTCTCAGAGTGGAGTAGGAGTATTCTGTACCTGTTCAACTATTCAGATTCACACGAAGAGCGCCCATCAGGCCAACCTAGCTACCATAGTTTCACTTTTGCAAGACCTTCAGTCATGTTCCTATTTTAGATACTCTAGGTCACGTATTGCCAAAGTAACATAATTAGAGTAACTTTTCTTTCTTTAATCCTTTGTGAATTGAGTAGGTCCCTTTTAGGGTTGAACAGGCTTACAAAGCTAGGCTCTTTCCTAGCATAACACCTCTGCAAAACGGAGTGTTTGCTCACAAATAAAACCGCATCGTACCTACACTTCGGCGCTTGATACACGGGCCTTAGTCCCAAACCCCTTCCTTGCCATTTTTCCTAATTATGTCTTGGGCCTTCCGTTCTGGACAGGCCACACTAATTGCAGGATTAGTTTATCCTCTTAGCCCCCTTTCCATCTTCCCCTCTTGCGTGAAGTCTTCATAATTATGATGGTTGACTGGCTATTTTCTTTTAGAGAATTTTCGAAGAAAATGGCTTCAAAATTTTTGTAATCCAAATTTTTGAAAATTTTCTTCATGGAAATCCGTTTTAGAACATTCTAAAAAGATTCCTGAAATTTAACACTTTCTCATAAGTGTATATATATATATATATATTATATTTATTTATATAATTATGTGTCACTCCAGATGATATGTGACCGAGGAATCGAGATAAAAAATCCAAAAAAATTGAAAATGTCAATAATATCAAAACAAAGGTCAAATTCTCGTTGGCCACAATTTTTGGAGTGCTCCAAGGGTTCAAATTTTGAAAACTTAGTCAAAAATCGCTTAAAAAACGTGTTTTTTAGGTTTTCGGTGTAAATTACCAACTTAAACATAGGAACATAATATATGGTATATTCGGAATCAGCGTAACATTTCCTATAAGAATCACTCACTAAATCGGTTGAAATCATTCTTTGAAAATTCACTCATCAACTCATGATGCATGAATGGAACTTTTGTTCTTTCAATACATCCAGTTCATGTTTATACTTTCGTTATTTTCCATTTTTTTCAGCAGATCACGATTCTGGCTGTGGAATGCTTGAAATAATTATAATGGATCAAAATGCAGTAGCATGAAGGGGTGAACGATTGGAATTATCGCACCCTAATGAGGGTCCCATTCGAACGTCCAAGTGCTATCTAGAGGATGGCGTCGGCCTTGTAATTGTGCATACCTACTTAGTTGCTGAGTCTGAGGGTGATCTGAAAATCCCAAGCATCATCGAATATGGGCTGGAGTGTGATAACTTGATGTCAACACGACACTAGATACATAACTTTTTTTATACCATTCGAAGCCCAAAAATATTTATTCATGATCCGATGTTTTAACGTGCGTCTTCATCTCTGTATGCCTACCTAAAGTTCCTTCAATATTCGCTGAAATGAACGGAAAGTGCTTGGTAGCCATTCATCATCGTTTCAGGTCCTTATCGGATGCTCTGACTCGTGGTCTCTTATTAGCGTTATCTTGAGCGGTTGCATTTCCAATTCCCCTCAGAACTGTGGGAAACCGGGCGTCTCACCTAATCTGATGGCTGGCGAGAAGGGCGAAGTCCAACTCCCCCTCCTGTATTGCTCGTTCTCGTAATCAAGATGGCCAGGGTAACTATCGGCACATATCCGACCACGTAACCTCAACCTCAATTACACGTGTATTCGGATAATTCCTGATAACGCCGTGAATAAAAAGCTCTCAGACGATGTGGGAAACGAACTTGAGCATTCTTTTGTCTGTCTGTCTAGGCCTCATCCGTAAAATCTGGACGACGTAATCATTTCTTTGATGTTATGGTCCTTTGCAGCTAGTAGAAGGAGATTCAGGGCGAGGTCATGGGCAAATCTTGACGGTTTGTTGTACGAAGGCCACATTTCATACCCTTTCTAGTCAAGATCAGCAACACCTGATCAAAATATTGCAAGAAAATATTTTTGTTAGGTACCTGCGAATAAGTTATAATCACTCACAAAGAGAACCCTTTACTTCATTAAACAATTTAGTGAGATCTGGGACTTTGATGAAAGCCACTCACCCATTCGAACGAGCAAGCCTAGACTTCAAAGGACCTCACAAACATCAACGGGCCACCCCTATACATTTAAAGTCACTGTCGAATTTTCACGATTCTCTTTCGCTTTCCCATACTGCATTAAAAGGTTTTCTACTCAACTTTCCACCACATTTGGGAAGCCAGAATGTGTGTTCACTCAGATCACGGTGATTCTTTCACGTCAAATGATTAGGTATACCAGTCATTAATAAAAATAACATAATTTATTTGCCATGGCACAGTATTCAAAATTTTGCAGTTCATGTAGAGCAATTGTCGATGGAGTTGATGAACAGTTACAATCAAAACATTATGCCAAAAAATCGTTAACAGAATAAAGTTCCTTTTGGATCAAAACATTTCTTAGGGCCCTCTTGAGCAAAGCGATTGACGGAGAACAATTGCCTGTACATTTTGACAATCATAATTACCTCAAGCACAAAGATTGAGGGGATTGTCAATAATCCTTCACTGACTGGGAGAATACTGCTGAAATAACGGTAAAATCTGATTTGACTCATTAATTAAACACAACTGCTATGGAAACGACTTTGAGATACATTGAAACGAAGTTGAATCAATTTTGCGGCCAGACTGAAGCGATGGTCGCTTCAGATACTTTTCTGGTGGAGGATGCCACTCTCAACCTGAAACAGCTGGAATATCTCGTTGACTGGTTTGACAAGAAGTGGAATTTATTGGAGGATAGAGCTAGCAGAAAGATGAAGGAGCTGGGCAATGTCAAAGCTGTGCGGTACCACAATTGAATACTACGAGGCTCAGCACAGCAAGTGCTATCTCGAGACTCGAGTGTTGTGTGGCCACTCCCGCTGTACCAGTTGTAGGTACTTCAGAACCTCGAACTACAGTGAAACTTGGAGAAGAGGAAGAGCAGCCACCAAAGGGAAATTCCATTAGTTCAAAATCAGATCTTAAAGTTAAGATTGTTGAAGAAATGACTATTAAGTTTAGAAGAACAACTAACCCCAAACACTACTACTGCTGAAATTATTATTATTATTATTGATGAAGTTACTACTGAGACTGAGACTGAAGAAGAGCAAAGCAGTATTAAGATGATGAATTGTGTACCAAACTATTCGGAGAGAATCGAAGGAGACCAATCAGTAGAAGGAGCGAAGAACGAAACAGAGGCTGTTATGAAAGGGGGGAGGTATCTTGATACATTTGTGGGTAGGAACTACTTCTTTCGTAGAAGATGATGGATGAAGCGAAGATCAACCACCACCATACCATACCATTGGGATCTGTCAAGAATCTCGTAGTCCAGAGGAAAACGGTACAATCACCTACTATTCAAGATTGGAAGAAGGTATGGAAGGTCTAAGGCTTGAAAATGGGACTGGAAGAAGAGAAGAGGAAGAATTAAAGTGCTTAGATGTTTCCTACCTGAAATAAGCGGCTGGAAACCTTCGTTGGGCGGGAATGTCGCGGGGTTACCGCGACGAACTCACTGTTTTCTATAAACTTCAATTCTGTGAGTAGGGAAATTCAAATTGGGACCTACTTACTGTTTGCAAACCTAACAACCCAAAAACATATGACTTCATATTGATAATGAACTTAAAAGGGAAGACAACTTTACTGAAAAACTTGACAGTGAATAGAGAAATTTGAACCGTGCGATTGCCTTCTTTCTTTAAACTTATAAAATACTATACGAGTATTAGCTTAGCAGGAAATGAAGCAGGTAGGAACTAAGATGAAGAGCTTGGCCGGGAGGGAGGCTGGATTGGGTCAGTTAGAGACAAAGGACTCAGTGTGTTGCGCTCTCCCTGAGACTCCTATCAATGCATGCTTCAGAGATACCTACTGTGTCTTCTCGATGACGAAGTAAATTATATTCTGGGTTGGCTTCCAATAGTTCTACTTCTTCTACCTGCGATTCGTATTTTTTATTTGATCTATTGTGTCTTTCAGGATGAACAACCCCGGTTCGCTTAGCCAGGTAAGACTGAGGAATATTGGATAACAACCAGATATGGATAGGTTGGTTATTCTTACTTTTAAATTGCTGTCAATGATGAATGAGCATTTTTATCGAGTTGAACGAGTCCGCCATAAACTTCAATTCATCCGAAATACCTACTCGTATCTGGAGTTTCGATTAAGCCTCGCCTCGACCAAAGGGCAAGAGAAGGGAAGTGGCCCTTCGGGAAATCCCTTTTTCGTTCTCGGACGTGGATCTCTGAATTCTTCATACGACAGTAAAGGGTTAAAACTCAGCTCGGGATACACGCAAGCCCTCAACCCCAACCACCTTGAATAATACGCGTACCTCCTCATCGCCCTTTACAGCTATTATTATCTTATTAAACGGGGAATTTATGAGAGAAACTGGAGAATTATGCATTGCTCTACCCTTATGTTATTAGCTAATGGGCCGGGCGGATTTATGGTAAATGAGCTACATAAGCGTGTGGAAAATATTCTACCCACTCCTCACCACCCCAATGAATAATTACATGGAGTAAAGTAGGTAGGTACCTGTAAAGAGACCAGCGATCGAATGAAACCAGCCGGGTAAGAAGTTAGTCGGCGGCCACAATCGTAACTTCGAAACATGAAACGCATCCTTTCACAATGATCACAATAATCTTTTTTCTGGGTGTTACATAATGGGCTGGGCGTCGTCCTAAAAATATGTCCGTGACGAAATGTAAAACAAATTTGATAATTTTCACGTACTTACGTTGTTTACACCATTATTAGGGGGGAAGCAATTTCCCTTTCACGGATATCGTTCTCCACTCTTGTTGGAAAGCTCCCTAGCTCATGTCAAGGTGTTAAGCTACCTAGTTCGCTTTGAGAATCAAGGAAGTTAATTTATACTCCAAGTTGTTTCAATTGTCGAACACGTCACGTATCTATCTCGTACATTTGTACTCATCATCAGGTACCTACCAACATGGTAGCAGAAACTTAATCAACATCAACAGCCGAGGAACTTCAAGTGAGGAACTTCACATACACCTCCCTGAAACAGCTCTGATATTCGCTTTTTCTTTTTTTTTTTACTCATCACGTGCAACCACATTGGTGCTAAACCAATGCACAAGACAATTACAATCCTCGTTCTTTACCAAAGAGGGTAGGTATTGTAGGTATTCGCTATCGTACCGAAAATTGAGCTCACAGCTCAGTTGAATCGATTTAGATGTAATAGATTTTTTAAAACGATGTGGATGGTAAAAAAAATATTATTAAAAAAATTGTGGTAACAAAACATATCCATACTCCTATATATTTATGTACTGTGCAGCGGAGGTACTCGACATCAGGCTTCTGATGTCGTTTATACTAAAAATTTCAATAACTTAACATAACTTTTGGTCAGGTTTTGCTTCCGAGTCCAGCCAAGGCAGCGGAAGCTTTCTTTTCACTCTGATGAATTTCATCATGATTGAATCAACGGTACGCTTTACACATGCACTAACGTGAATTTAGTTTATGATTATGTTGTCATTTTGTTCAAACCGTCAAACATCAACGCAATCAAATGTTTTGAACTTGTACCATTTTATTTCTTTTTCAAATTCATGTCGATAGTTTGTATAAACTGACAAACATCAACATGATCAAGACTTTTGAACTTAAACAATCTATTTTCAATTTCAAATTTTTTTGGACGCGATAAAACTATTTGGATGTTTCATTTCCACTTAGCAGTGTATTTATATTTATTTTTTTAGGAAGCATCAGCGCGGAGCACTCAGTTATCATTGAGATGTTCCAAGTACGGAGTGCCTACTGGCTGGTGTATTATTTTACCAAAATTTAGAGATTCCATTTGAAATTGCTGAGCCGTAAAAGAGGGTCATTGTTTCGCCATTTGAATTTCACTACAGCCCCCACTCGACGTCAAACAGTCAGCACTATGGAATATGCATGAGTCGAGTAAGTGGAGGTGGGGGTACACATAATACCCTAACAACGACCCTAATGACTCCGAAGGGTCTTAAACGCCGAGGCAATCTTACCGCTGGAGGCAATTGTTGTTTTCAACTAAACTTGCCTGGTCGACTCAGCGAAGGTTCTGAGCTTGTTTGCTACCTAACTTCACGACAGGGGAAGAGGTTTACGGATATAACACCTGAATGTTTCATACCAATATTGTCGTACTTCAGCCTGTGCAACATGCAAAAGTCTTCTTTACGGATCGTCAAGTAGATTATTTTAATTGGTAAACGCAGTTTCTCCAGCTGAGCAGTTTTTGGAAAATTTAGGTTTTGAATTTTGTAGCATAAAAATCTCCATTTGGATCGAAAATAATATGGTTTCTTCTCACGAAAAAAATTCATATTTTCGACCCAAATTAAGATATCAATATAAATTTATATATTATCTTTTCTCCTTTGCAAGGCAGTATGGCGAGGAACTATAATGAGTGAACTTTCAAAAGGCCATTAATTTATCCACTACTTATTCAATCCCTGGTTCACTAGCTTTTTGATTCCTATCTAGGGCATGAAGAACTGGAAGAAAATAATGAAAAGGGGCGGTTTGAAAGGAGATTGAGGGGAAGGGGGTGGGGGGTTGTTTTTCTGTCCGCTCGTGCTGTCAGTTCAGTTCAAACCTCCACTCAATTTTGATGAATATTTCGGAGGTTTTGCACGAATTTTGCATCGTTACAAAACACTGAATTTTCTCAATCCGATTTCTCGATGAATTTGGAGATTAGTTTGAAATTTGGAGACAACAAGATTCCCTTTAACAATTTCATCGCAATCAGATCATGTGTGTCAAAATTCCGAACTTTTCAACGAATTTAGATGGAATTTTCTGGTATGTATTATCTTAATCGCCTCGTCAAACGGCACCCAGTAAAAAAAATGTCTGCATGCGCAAATGTGAATATATTGGAACACAGATTTCGCTTAATCGTCCCATTTTGACCAAGTTTGGGGGGACAAGCATCGCTATGCCATCAATAGTCTGATACTCCTTTTTTCGGAATTCTACGTTATGCTACCAGATTGGAGGAGGGAAACTCTAAGATATGCCACGTTTCAAGCAACCCGTTCCTAAGGAAAAGAGCGGTTCACCAAACCCTTGAACGTACATTTACCGTATTGTTACTGCTTATGGAATAACAGTTTTCAAGGAAAACGAAAAAACTTGCACAAGTCTGCCAAGTCTTTTCAAGTCTGTCCACAAACCGGACCAGAACTTACTGGATCGACGTATTGTAAAGGCTGCCTCATATATTTGACAAGAACAAGTACTCACATACTCGTGGGTGTTGGCATAGATTTTCCTTGAGAATTTTCTTGGTAGTAGGTATTTATTTGGTGATTCTTGGGTGAGCAACTGATATTAGTAGCGTCAGGAACCATTCGACCAATTTTGCCCCACAATCCAATTTTCCCATATTTTTTTGTAGGTTTTTGAGAAAACTACGATACCTAGAGGCACTGTTTTGGTCTCAAATTGAAGCTAAGTTTGATTCTCTAAAATTTCCTTCACCTCATGACCTTTTTCTGGAACCATTAGTTTCGCTGATATTTGACTTCCAAAATGACCAATACAAAAAATGTTCACTTTTTGAAAAAAAAAAAAAAAAAAAGTCTGCCAAGTTGGGTGGG
>JAEMON010000005.1:22006963-22021828 GCA_030264115.1 Lygus lineolaris
ATAAACCAAAACCGAAGAAACCAAAAAACTTTTTTTTTTCCGAAAATGAAAATGGTTCATTTATTTACCTGTGTTGCAAATCTCTATCACTCATCATTCATTCTTCCTTCATTTTTATATTAAACAACAAATCTTTTTTGTGTTGTAAGAACACTTAATGTTTTACTAGGTTTCTGCAATAAAGGGTAGGTATTAGTATTGCAATGTGGGACACATAGAGATGAGAGTGATAGAGATTTGCAACACAGGTAAATAAATGAACCATGTAACCATACTTAGATGATCATGATATAATTAGTACTTTTATTAAAGCTAAATAACATTCATATAATACAAAACAGCCCACGAATCTACCATATGTTTCATAATTTTAGCCTGATCAGTAACTTTGATGATGAGGGGAAGTCATGATGCAATGAACTCACATGTATTTGAAGGAGAATGGGATGGGACCCATCTTAAAAATAAAGCAAGGTACATTTACATACATACATATTTTTATATAAATTATTAAATGACGACAAAACTTTTTGATTATATATTTGACAAGCATATTCCTCACTATATTTATTGGAAAAATATCATAAACATACCAACATGTAGGTACCTATACATATAAGGGTGAAGATGAACATGGGATAATTCGGAACAGACGCTACTGGCGCTCATGCGAGCAATTCAGAAACCGCAGAGGGGTAAAAATTAAAGGCTTTCAATTCTTCAATTCACAGGTCAAAACTGTTCTCGCCAATCTTGCCACACTGATGGTACCATTTTCAGTTCTGGCCGAATTCCTTATTATTTCAAAATGATAGAAGAAAATCACAAAAATTTAGTTTTTCAAACAGAATAAGAGCCAGGCAAATAATTAACTATCACAGAGTGAATTAGAGGAATGGAACAATACTTAATGGTGGTTTCCAACGTTTTACAGACAGGTTTTACAGCCCGAAGTAATGTGTTAAAAAGTTCCAGGCTGAGCTCCAACTTGGGGGAAAATAAAGGAGGTGTTTTTTTCTGATGTGCGGTTTGAATCCCACATAATCTGAAGATGATGGACGCAGACCCCTCAGGTATCTTACGAGATAAAACTCTACCTATAAATGTTTACGTGGATGTTCTGAGAGCTGTATCTATCTCAAACGTGTTAAATTTGGTTACCCTAGCTGACCCTACCTATGCATGATGGCTCATTCGAATAGGTAAGTATATTAATCAAAATCGGTCAAGGACTCAAGGAGTTATGTACCCACTGGAACAAACTAAACATGACTTCGTAATTATGTAATAAAGTCAGAGATTTACGGCAAAAACATAAAGAAGGAAATTAACGAGCTTTTAAAACATTCTTCGTGAAACCTTTCCCGTAACCTTCACGCTTTCAGTTGAATCAATAGCAATCTTCGTGTAGTTCTCTCGATTGATGTGATCAATAACCCATAAAATTCCTAGCCTAACGGTTCTCCATAACCCAGTGACTTTTGACACACGGAAGACGGTATGACGAGGCGAGAATGGGGATGTTCTGGCAAAAGGTCGGCCGATGCTTGGTAGATGAGGAGCCGCAACGCAGAAGGGTCGCAAAGGCCAAGGCAGCTCATCTCTTCTAACTCAAACCAGGGGAAATGTCAAGCAACATGTTTTCCATTGCATCTACGAGTAGGTACTTGAATGATAAATACGCTGGTATTCCGTTTAATGGTAGATAAAAATACGTACTTAAGTACATAATAAACTATAATAACTATCATTCCGAGAAAAATGTTTTCCTTTTAATGATGTCACCTTATTGAGATTACATCTTATCTGAGCAAAGAACTTGATGTATTTACTTAGAACGAGAAATGTGTATTTCTTTTTCAGAAATGCACCCTTAGATTATCACAAGAAAAAATACACTACCCAGGACACGGCACAGGAGCTTCCGCGTAGCCTTCCACAGTAAGTTATACTCACCATTATATTTTCAGAAAACTAGAAACTAGAAATGACCGGTTCGCCATGCTCATGAGTATGACGGTAGAATGCTGGGCAACGAAAATTTAGAAATTGAGCATGGACACACGTTACTAGTGATCCGAAAATGCTATGAAATTGGTGGTGGCTTTGAAATTAATAGGGGACTGTCTAGGGGCTACCCCGTACGATCTTTGAAAATGTCACAGCAATTAGTCGAGTAGGTCCAGCGTTATGGCCGTGAAACAGATTTCAAAATTGCGCATGCTCACACGCTACTAGTGGTCTGATGGTGATGAAATTCATAGGGGACCCTCTTGGGTGTAACTCGATTAATCCTTGAAAACTTCATCGAAATTGGTCGAGTAGGAAGTTTCGTTGCTACGCCTATGACAACAAGTTTCAAGTTTGCACTTGCGCAGTAGCTATCACTGATCCAATCGCTACGAAATTCATAGGTGATTGTGTTGGAATCGGGTCAAAATTGTGGATGTTATGGCTGTGGCAAGGAAATATGGACACACAGACACGAAACCAAATTTGTTCAGGAGGCCCAGAAACGCAAAATGCGAGTGGAAAATTTGATTTAGGAGCACACAAAAAATTTTCATTTCGTTAGTAAAAACAAAGCTTCCGCTGCCTTGCATACTCGGAAGCAAAACGTGATTCGATCTAGTTCTATCGTTGAACAGCGAATGTTTGAATGGCGATTTGGTCCCCTCTCTCGATTAAACATAGATTTGCCATTTCAAAAGAGGCGAACAAAAAGCCTGCGAAGCAACCAGAGGAGAGAGATGACCATGCATCTGCACCTATGCCACGATTAGGTAAATGCAGCCTGGAATAATAGATGGATAGAAGAATAGAACTAGAAGATGTGAACTATGGACGATCAATAAGGACGTCCTGCATAGAGTTCATCTAGCTCGTTCCAAAAAGCTCAATAAACTGTTTCAGCCGTGCATTGCCGTCTGTAGGAAGTTATCGTCTCAAGATTGCGTGTGAGTCATACTCGACTTACCCACCGAACTTGATGGCGCACTAAAGAACGAAATGAAAAACCCGCGCGACCGGTGGTAGGTTTTGAAGGTGAGGAAGCTCTGCATCGCCGTCACAATCGATCGCAACCACATGGGTTTGTCTCATAAAGGGGTCAAGGTCTCTGCATGGTCAAAACGGTGCTGCATTGTTACCTCACCGTTGACACCAAGGAAGTTGGAATTCCAACTCCAGTCTCTGAGGCACACAAGAAAGTGTGAGAAAAAATATTAAAAAAAATAAATAAAAAAGCGCAGAAACGTATTTACTGCATTCAATGAGCAAAATAAATATTTTTCTTCAAAAAAACATGAACTTCAGGAAGTTACATTCAAGAAGTAACATCAAGACGTTAGGTACATGGAATTCAAGAAGTTACAAACGCCTAAATTTGCCTATTTTGTTGTGATCAGAAATGTATTACTTCGTTTAGCAGTCTCTGAGGTACATAAGAAAGTGTGCGAAAAAAATAAAGAATAAAACAGCGCAGAAACGTATTCATAAATGATTTCACTGAGCAAAATAAAAAATGTTTTTCAAAAACATCAACATCAAAAAGTTATATCAGTGGTACACGCCCAAATTAGCCTATTTTATTGGAATCAGAAATTAATTTTTTCGTTTTACTCTACTTTTACTGCAGCAAAACGGAATCCTGTTAAAATGGGTTGCCCATGGGTATCAGGAGAACACATTGCAAAAAGAATCAGTCAACTGATCGAAGAAAAAGGGCAATTTAAGTAGGTATAGTCGTTTTCAGCTTCTTTTTGTGCTTCAAAGTATAACCCTCGAATGGGGGAGCGAACGGTTGACCCTCTATTACTCCAAATGGTCTCATTCGATGCTAAAATTTGTGAAAAATCGGAAACCTGAACCTTTGAGCCATACCTTCAAGTTGATCTCTATTTCTCTAATATTGTCCTAAAGACTATTTCCGATCATCTAGGGTAGGTACCAAAATAGGATCTACACCGATTTTAGGAATAGTCCGTTACAGGCGTTAACGAGTAAAGATTATTTTATTCGAAACGTTCTGCACGAATTTGGCCACGAGACTGTCAATTGTTATGTATAACAATTATGACGTTATGATGATATGAGGACCTTAGAACCAGAAGGGCGAACTCGAAAAAAGTCGATTTGTTTTTTTTTTAGAATCAGATTCTATAGGTCTTCTGCTACGCATGGCTACATTCAGGGAACCGCAGTTCGCCCTTCTGGTTGTGATAATGTACTGTAAAAGAAACGGGGACCTTTCAAAATCATACCAAACAACTGAATCTGTTAAGAGCCATAAGGGCGAACTGAGTTCGCTCGCTCCCCCCTCGACCTACCTTATGCGACGTCGCCCCTTCATTCTCCCTCTTGGAGCTTCTGTGAACCTAGCTGAATACGTGCCTATTTTTTGAACAGTTTCGAAAAACAACCAGGAGCGTCAGTAGGTAACATTGAGGTAGCTGAACTTGACAAAGAAGACGATTTATTTGATTAAGGTTGGACGGTGCAGTTTTGAAATGTTAACTTTTTTGTTTGTGGTTTTCTGATGTTTCGACTTTCAATAAGTACTTGAATAAATCCATGATTGAGTTACAGTTTTCCATCTTTTGTTTATGTATTTCTAACGTGACATAAGCAAGATAAGCACGAAGTGCGTGGTAAGTAAGTACCTATGTATCACGAGTACGAACCTAATTAGGAGGCAAGAATAAAGATTTAGGTACCCTGGCTCCTAATTTGTATTGCATTGCAAAGAAAGATATGGGATCAACAGAGAAGAGTAAGTAGGTACTACATGAAAATACTGAAACAAGATTCTAATAATATAGGTATCAATCTACCGAATGAAACCCAAGTTCGCCCTTCTGGCACTTATTAACACACATATTAGAAGTTCGCCCTTCTGGTCAATATAGACTTTGAAGGCGTTTTTCTGAAATCGCAATTTTGGAGTTCGCCCTTCTGGTTCTAAGGTCCTCATATGTATAACTCCAGAAGAATTTATGATGCATTCATTGGTCTTTATCATCTTCCTTTTATTTGGGAATTTACCTTTTCTAGTTTTCACGGAAACGAAGTTCGATGCCTTGCAAATGGGCTACCCTTGGATTGTAGGGTCCTCGCTTCACTCGAAGTCCTCTCTCATGACCTCATTTTCAACTACTGTCCGGCTTATTTAATTATTCCGTCCGAGATGCAATGGGATGTGGAGTGGACCCAAGGTGATGGGCACAAAGTGTTGGACACGAGGTGAGGTCACCAGACTCCTTTCACCCCCCAATAAACGTCGGGTGTCCGGACGTGACCCGCAAGCCTCTTCGTCCGTCGGACTGACCACTTCAAGCCCGGAGGTGATCAAACATGAATTTAGTCAAATGTGGCGAAACCCTTTTCAAACTCTCTTCCCTTCCGTCTTCACCCTTCGATGGTGAATGGGTAGCCCGTTGAAAGGGTCTGCGTAGGCACAACAGGGCGTCAAATTATACCAAACAAAGTTCTCTTAACACAGGTACTACTTACTTCTTCCAAACTTTATGGAAATTAGATCGATTTTTGTCACATGAGTTGTGGGGCTTCCACGGTTTCACTTAAAGTTTTTATTGCGATCAAATTCATAATTAGGTGTGTTATGTGCATATCAAATAGATAGGTACAACAACCCATTACATCCATGTTACAATAGGTGATAGGCTTCTTATAAAAGGTACGCTCGTCCATCGAACTAGGCAGAACCATTGAACTGTCCCAATCAACACAACATCTAGTCCTAACCAACTACCTATCTCCCCACTGGGTATCCTGTTTCTAATTAAAAAATTTACTCACGATTCGTTCGAAAAATTATCTTTCACGTGCAGTAATGTGAAATGTGCTTACATAATAATATATTTTGGGACTCCCGCTTATGGCCTTATAAGCGGGATCCCACTTATATCACAGCTATGGCGTGATAAACAGGATCCCGCAGAAGGCGCCATCCCACGTAGTACTCCGTTTTCCGATTTCCCCTTTAGAGGCGTGCTAGAGGGTTTTTTTTTTAACGGAGGTTTTCTGTGATTTACTTATGACCTAGTCTAACAATAATTTGAACAATTTCGGGAGTGAATCCCACTAGGTAGAGAAATTCCAGAAATTTCGGGCCAGTTCAAAATTTGAGCATTATGGGCACTTCAAGGTGATTTTGAACTCATATTAAATTAATCATCATAATTATCTAGTATCATTATTATATTATAATAAAATTAATTACTAATATATTTATTCATATTTTTTACTTTCCTTCGACCCAGGGAAATTTATGTGATCGGCAGAAAAGCGATTTTATAAACACCAATTTTTTTAATTTTATTTATTTGACATTAAGTAATTTGGATTATAGAAATAGTGTACATCTCAAAAAGATTGGGCAAAAATATTGCTCTTTATACCACGAAATCATAAATGAATTTGTAAATTCCCCTGTATTTCACTGCTAAGAGCGGTACTCTTGAAAATGGTTCTGATCAACGTCTGATCAATTTTCTTTGAATTTTAGACAAATGTGCGATGTGCAGATGGATGTACGTAATGTATGTGAGTTTAGATGACAAATCAAGTAACAATATATGCATTTAATTTATATTCACATAATGTGATATTTTCAAACTGCGCACACACCTGATACCTATCTAATAGTTTTCATAAAAAATGAAAAAAATAATAATGAGGAGCGGCTGGGTTTTGCATGTTTTCAGTTTATCGTTCTAATGAAACTAACTGTAACTAATTCAAGGAACAGTCCACGCTGCATTGATATTTGATAGGTCCCCTATTTCCACATAGAATGAGGTTCCAAGGGCTCAGGCGTGAGCCAATATTTCATGGCTCGCAAGCCTTGACTAGAAAATGAGCTTTTCTCCCCTAAAAGGAAACTAATGAAGGCTGTTCCGTTCCAGAGAAAATCACGTGTCCAGTCATGCGGAGCTCCCAGTTTAATTATCTACCAAGCCATACAACCCCGACTTGGACTCGAAGCGAAACGCGAAACCTCTGCCAAGTTGGGTTGGCAGTATAGCTTTCTCACCTTTGTAACATGGACAAATGGAAATTGGTAAAATAGTTCCGGGGTTATGCCTATGATAAAAAATGTCCAGTTTGCGCATGCGCAGTAGCCATCACATCCAATAGGAACTGAGAAATCGTAGTTTCAGGAAATTCACGTTTGCGAATGCGCATTATGGTACAAGTGGTCCTATGGCTATGAAACCAATAGGGAACTGTCTAGGGGCTACCCTTTACAATCCTTGAAAATGTCACCGAAATTGTTCGAGTAGTTCCGGAGTTACTGCTATGAATAAAAGTTGAGCATGCGCAGTAAGTATTGCTGATACAATCCTGTCAAAATTCGAAGGTAATTGTTAACCTCCAACCAGCCTCCGAATTTGAGCGAAATTGGTCAATTAGGAACTGAAAAATCGTTTTTCAGGAAATTCACGTTTGCGCATGCTCTCGCGCTACTAGTGTTCCGTAGGGGACTCACTAGGGCCTAACCCGCGTGATTTCTGAAAATTTCACCGAAATTGGTCGTGTAGTTCCGGAGCTACGCACATGACTACAAATTTCAAGTTTGCGCTTGCTCAGTTGCTATTACTGATTCAAACCTGGCGGAATCCATAGGTGATTGTCTTGGAGTTAGCCCAAATTTGGACCATAACTCCATATAGTCTGGCCCGGGACAAGGAATTGACCACAGACCGACATAGAGACAGACACGGAACCAAAATTTTTCAGGAAGCTCTGAAACGTAAGATGCTAGTGGAAATTTTAATTTTGGAGAAGAAATATTTTTTAAATTGATTACACGAATACATAGCTTCCTACCTTGGGTAGTGAGGAAGCAAAAAACACTAATACCTACCCCCACTAATACCCCACTAATAGTACCCAATAATTTATTAGTATCTCGAGTTATATGAAATAACATAACATACCTAACTGTTACTTCAAATATGCATTAACTCAAATTCAACAATATTATAATAGGACATAGTTGGTAAACCATTTACCAAGCTGAATTCCAATGATAAATAAAATCACAGTCCCTTTTCTCAGCTCAGTATCAATGAACATAGCAATTTGAAGGGATGTATTTGGTAGGGCCACGTCTTCGATAGAACTGATGAGTAATCAATGGATAATAACTTATTCACGCGCCCATCAATGTTAGTTTTAAGTCAATAAGTAATGATTCAAAGCTATGGATTCAAACTACGTCCAATTCACAACAGAAACTTTGGAGACAATCAAGACGAGACGTAATAATCAATTATTATAGAGAAGTCTCCCAAGTTATCTCGCGGGTTTTCGGTTTATGATAAATTCCTTCTAAGGAAACCCTCGGGAAGGACTTGTGTAGTCGTGATCCGAAGTTGGAGGAGGCATCAAGTGAAGCCTCCAATCACCGTTGCGAACAGTAGTTAGAAAGGGCTCCCGAACTTTGGAGGGAAAATCGTCCACTTGAGACGGGGAGGTCCTTGAGACAGCCGATGAGATGACAGGGGTTGGATGTCCTCGGCGATACTTGGTGTCCTGGCAGCTCACCGCAGCCTGGTGTCTCGAGCTTCAGCACCACACTTCCGATGAAAGGAGTTACACCAACAACTCGTCTTGACGAGGAACATTAAACTGGGTCGACAACTCGAAACTAATTCGCCCTCTCACCCCCCCCCCCCCCCCCCCCCCCCCCCTCACCCTTCTAGATGTTCCTCTAGTCCGAAACCCTAATTGGAGATTAACTCTGAAACAATCATGAATCTTCATCTCTTATTCAAACTGACTGTTGTTGACGTTGTAAGGGATGGGATTTTCGTGTATTCAAACATCTGGAATATGTACTTACCTAACTAAAATAATATGTCTTAAAAAAATAAATATAATATTACGTATTTATGGAACTGCTGTTATTTGGGCTGTCAAATTTCAAAGTAGCAGTGGCTTACACCATGGGGTTTCGTGGGTTATACTGAGCTCAGGGGATAGGCTGAAAAGACCACGCGAAATCCACCCTTCCGGACCCTTGTGAACGGTTCCTTCTTGATTTGTAATAAAGTCCCATAAAGCCCTTCAGTAGCACAAAGTCCCATTCTTGCAGCATGAGTTGCCGGATGGCGGTAAGCAGGGTGGTCTGGCACAAGATGATGATGTACTGTTGTATGTATACTAGGAAAAATAATGCACGAAAAGAGAACCAATCCACCTCATCTGGAAGGTCTCCCCTTGAATTTCACTTGGAGATTCTACCTATTCATTTCTCTATTTAGTTTCCTTAATCCTACCTACCTAAAAGACGATTTCAGGGGAGGTGAGGGCTATGTTCAGATTTGCTCGCCGTTCGTTGGCTCTCCTGTCCGAAAAAATCTTGTCCTGGATGCTCATTCCTGTCAGCTGGATGCAGTCGCAACTGCTCACCCGGATTTTGGGATCGTACTAGCTGGACATTACAACCTCCCATCGTTTGATTGGCCAAATGTATCCCAACCTGGCTTCAGTGATGGACTGAACCCAAAGTCCGAGTCCATTATGTTACATGATCTCTCCCAATTAAATACTCTGCTTAACTCCTCTGGAAATGTGTTGGATCTCCTCCTGACCAATATGTCTGGCCTGAACCATAAAGCCGCCGTCCCAATTTTCGATGTGGATGTGGCTCACTCCACGTTTGATTTCGCTGTTCAATCAACAACATCCAAAAACAAATTCTTTCCCAATAACAAATTTCATTACAACTTCAAGAAAGGCGATTACGAATCCATGAAGTCCTACTTATCAACCATTGTTTGGGACGAAATCACAAACAGTGCTAACGTTGAGGAGGCAGCGGATAGGTTCTATTCTGTCCTCGACAGAGCCATTGAGCTCTATGTCCCTAAGATCGCCAACCTTAGCAATTCGTACCCGAAGTGGTTCGATCGAGACTTGATTTCACTTATTCAGCAGAAGAGGATTGCCCATTATCGCTACAAGATTACCACTAAAGACGACGACTAGAAGCTCTTTTCTACGCTGAGGAGACGGTACAAGGACAAGTCTGTTTCCCTTTATAAGGCATATATCTAGGAAATTCAAGCCTCAATTCCAAGTGACATGAAATATTTTTGGAAATATCTCAACTATAGCCAGGGAGGGAATAGTCTGCCAAACAGCATGTTTCTTGGAAATGATCTCGCATCGAGCCCGCAGGAGACAGCCGAACTTGCAATCCAGTTTACCCCACGCTGGACATTGTTTCTATCGCCTCCTTGGTGGTGATGGAGGAGGAAACCCAGCGCGTGCTTCGGGGCTTAGACTCTCGGAAGGGAATGGGACCTGATGGTGTACCACCAATACTACTGAAGGAATGTGCTCCTTGTCTAGGTTACCCACTGATTTGTATATTCATCAAGTCACTCTCTTCGGGTTACTTCCCATGTAGATGGAGGTCCTCTTTCGTGACTCCAATTAACAAAAGTGGTATGTAATAAGGAATAAATAATTAAGGAATATCGTCCCGTATGTTCACTCTCTGCCAGCCCTGAGGTCCTGGAAAAGTTGGTCGTTGCCCAACTATCCGTCGCATTTTCTTCCTATATGGCCTTGGAGCAGCATGGGTTCTTGAAGGGGCGGTCAACTGTCACAAATCTCCTTGAGTTCCTGGATTTCGTGATGGACGGTTTCGAGGGAGGCTGCCAGACTGATATGATTTCAACAGACTACTCCAAAGCTTTCGACAAGCTGTCCCATCGTCAACTTCTTTCTTTGCTGGCGGCTTTGGGAGTCCATGGTTCGGCGCTGGGTTGGGTCACAAGCTATCTTGAACAGCGTCGCCTGATGGTTTGCGTCCAGGGTGCCTTGTCTTCCCCCTTTGTTGCCACTTCTGGATTCCGCAGGGTACCCATATTGGCCCGTTGTGCTTCCTGCTAGCTATTAACAGTGTAGTCAATGCTTTCAACCCTGGAACTCACTGTTGGCTCTTTGCCGACGATTTGAAGATTTTCCGCCACATTAAGTCTCGGTCTGATTGTGAGGCGTTGCAGGAAGCCATATACAGGGTGGTGCCAAACGTAACGGACTTGGTTTGAGATCTTATAAGAAATTTCACGCTGATCACGAATATACCAAATATTAAGGGTCCCTGACTAAATCTTGACCACGTTTTCCTAAAAAAAAAAACCCTTTTTCGGCGTTTTTTGAGTGTTTTTGGGCAATAAACAAGGAGATTAGCAGGAAAATAAAAAAACACTTCGAAATAAACGTTGTAGAAAATCAAATTCTTCGTCGAATGAGACCAACGTCATCTCTTAATAATTGTACCTACGATTTTTGGCGAATTTTAGAAGTTATGATCTGTTCATAAACTACTTGATAGGAGCAGGAAGGTAGGCAGGTAGTATGAACTCAAAATATAGGTTTAAATGTTTTTTATAATTTAATAATGATTAAAAGGACATTAAAACATTTAAACCTACATTTTAAGTTCATACTAAATGCCTACCTTCCTTCCTGCTCCTATCAAGCAGTTTATGAACAGATCAAAACTTCTAAAATTAGCCAAAAATCGTAGGTACAATCTTAAGAGATGACTTTGGTCTCATTCGACGAAGAATTTAATTTTCTACAACGTTTATTGCGAGGTGTTTTTTTGATTTTCCTGATAATCTCCTTGTTTATTGCCCAAAAACACTCCAAAAACGCCGAAAAAGGGATTTTTTGCGGAAAACGTGGTCAAGATTTAGTCAGGGACCCTTAATATGTGGTATATTCGTGATCAGCGTGAAATTTCCTATAAGACCTCAAATTAAGCCCGTTACGTTTGGGACCACCCTGTATATAGGCTTGAATCTAGGTGCTCCTCAAACAAGCTTTTCCTGAATCCATCTAAGTGCTCGGCCATCTCATTCTCTCGCATCACGCAGCGAATCGCCTTCGACTACGCTTTACGTGATGTCCTGCTTGTGAGGAGGGAGGAGGTGGTGGACCTGGGTGTTCGTTGTGACGGGCAGATCTCGTTTTCCGCTCACATTGAGGACATTGCTGGACTGGCTATGCGCGGTGTCTGGGGTTCCTAAAGCGTAATACCCGTGAATTCAGAAGTGTTAAGGCGATCGTTGCGCTTTAAAAAGCCTTAATACTACATATTGTGGAGTATGCTTCCCCTGATTGGTCTCCGAACTACGATGTTCATAAGCATAGTCTGGAAAGGGTTCAGCACAAGTTTTTACGCTACATTGCCTATAAGCTTGGGATTTCATCACACAAAATCGATTATACATCGTTATTGGAAATATGCCACCTTCTACCTTTGGAAAAGCGGCGTTGCATGGCTGACTTGACTCTTCTCCATAAGCTTCTGAATGGTGATGTCCTCTGCCCAACTCTGCTGTCCAAAATCGGTATCCTGGCTCCCCGAATCTCTACCTGATCTCCCCAGCTCTTCCACGTACCATTCTCCGCCACTAACTACCAAGCAAATCGTCCACTTCACCGTCTTCCTCGCACAGCCAACTGGTTCAATGGTGTGAACTCTGATTTCGACTTTTTCGTTTCTCCTCTTTCTTCGCTAAGGAAATTAATTGCCCCCTCCTAATTTTCGTTCTCATGTATTATTCTATGTATTTATTACCTAATGATGTGAACTATTATTCTGATGTACTATTATCCAAAGTGTAATTGGGCGTGGAACGTTCAAATAAAAATAAATAAAAGGCAGGATTTCGAGCACATTTCCGACCGAAGGTACCTAATCGTAATCTCGAATTGTCGTGTGTGTCTGTCTGTTTGTATTACAATCACTCTCGAAGGGCCACCCGCATTATTTACAAGACTTGTTTCCCAAAACGATTGCGATGTAGAATTTCAATGGCACCGATCTCTTCAAACTATTTTTGTCATACGACTGCCCATGCCCAGCCAGTAAGGAATGCAATTTAAAAGTAGACCGACTGTATGTTTCCACCTAAATCATAACTGCTGCAAAGACAAATTTGAATAACATAACAAGAGATATTATAGAGAATTTTAAACTTAAAATAAATGAAATCTACCAGTCTACTTCTTGGCACTCGATTCCAGTTCTCTGTCGCCTTTATTCCGCATAAAATTGTCGTAAATCCACGTGAGTTTACAACTTTCATCGTTTCGGCTGTCCTCGAACCTGTTGCTGTTTTGGTCCACGACATTCCTCAGGTCGCGATGAGTCTTCTCCTGGTCGCGAAACCTGCTCTTCCTCGTGACCACCACATTTAGATGCGAATGGTTTGGTAGGTAAACTGATGTCAGAATATCTACCAACAATAAAAAAAAACCTGCAAATTATTACACTACGGTTTATTATTTTAAGTATAGATCGCCCATCTACAAAGATCTTATTAATATAATTATAGTAAATACCTACTTGCCTTAAATATATCGCTAGGCTCACAATCATTTCTTGGGGACAATGAGTAATTTACCTACTTGTAATTACTATTATCCGAGAGTTGTGTCATTCATAACTAAATTTAGTAACTAAGGAAGCTTCCAAAGTAAACAAGAAACTGTGAAATTGAAAGAAAGTGTTGCATTTGATCGACTGATCTTTGAACTGGCTTCCCCCTTGTTTGTCTTTGCGGAAAAAGCACACAAATAAACAGTCAAATATAACAATATAGGTATTATTTAAGATTTGTTATTATCTAGCAAAGCTTTTCAGCAAATTTTGAGCATCGATCCGCTGGATGTTATACACCTACAAAGTCAAGGTGAAGATAACACAACTAGCCTCAGGATGCTCTTAATATGAGTGGAAAGCTTTTCTGGAGAATAATAAATAAATATAATTAGTAATAATCTAAAAGGTACCAAGTGTATATCAATATCCAAATTAAAGAGTCATGTGTATTTGTTTGGCGTTCATGCAATATTTTGGAAATCTGAACTCCCCCACAAATATAGCACTTGAAATTCAATGTTCAATATGGGCTGCATCGATCACGAAGGGTCACAAACGTAGGATAACAGATGGTTTCGCTTCATACCCTTCCTGCTTGAAACGGGGATAAGGTTCATAATTGAATATTCAATGAAATCTTCATTGGCAGGCGGTCATTAATCCCGTTTCGGAGTTTTCGAAGGATATGTCTCTAGAGAGTTCCTTAGAGTACTACGTAGGCCAAGCGAGGAGGGTAAAGGATTCCTCAGTTATTTCAGAGTTAGACAAGGAACGGTAAAATGGGGGGGGGGGGGGGGGGGGGGGGGGGTGGATTCTGAAAGCGTTTTCGGTCGATAGTCGTGGAACAACGGATTTAAATAGTGATGAGCTCATCTCTCAGACTGATGTTTATGTTTCATAGACCAGGTGGGAATTCAAGGGGGAGTTTGTAGAGTACTGCGCTGGTTGGTTTAAACCCATTCAGCGGGAGATGGCTATGGAATAACAAAGACATAACTCTGTTGAAACATCTTTTCTCATCTTCATTTTATACTTATCATGTGTTCCACGAGAAGTGACCACACTGTGAATCATTACGTAGAAATCGTGGAATAATTTTGAGTACAGTGGAAGCCGCTTAAAGTGACACATCGCGGTCACTCTTAAAAGTGACGGCTGTCTCATAAAATGGAACTTGGCTCTGCAAAAATGAGAATCAACATTTCCAACAATCACAAATGTTTATTGGAAATCCATGGGAACCACTGAGTCAACAAAAGACCCGAAACGACGACGTTATGTTTATACACTCGTTTTGTGAACATAATCTTTTCTCACCTAAACGACCTATTGTATCAGTAAAGCAAAGTTGAACAACACAGGTAGGATTAATTTTCATTTGGGGATTCCTGTTTTGTCTCATATCAATCAAGATGCAAAAACGCTGCAAA
>JAEMON010000005.1:22038101-22056148 GCA_030264115.1 Lygus lineolaris
GAGTTCGTTGGCCAGAATTTTTGGAGTACTCCAGGTGGTCAACATTTTGAACATTTAGTTTCAAAAATCGGCAAAAAACGTGTTATTTGAGGCTTTTGGTGTGAATTACTATCCGAAACATAGGAACATATGGTATATTCGGAATCAGCGTGAAATTTCCTATAAGAATCACCCACAAAATCGGTTAAAATTATTCTCTGAAAATTCGCTCACCAACTCATACTGCAAGAATGGAACTTTTTTTCTAACGTTTGTTTCAATTTTCTAGCAACACGAATGCGAAGTTGATCACTAAATTGTTTTTATAACGGTTTTTTAGAACGCTTTTCGAGTTTGTGTGCCCTAGCAAAGACATAAAAATGTCAAAAACTACAGTAGAATCCCGCAGAAGTGTTGGATCCCGTGAGGGACTGGGTCGCCTGATGATCTCCAACGGCTAAATAACCGTTATCACCAGTCAGTAGTGCATCTCAATCGTATAGGCATTTTTGAACACATTCAAGGAGGTGCATACAGACAATCTTGAAAATCGATGTATTTCTCATTCGAGGTAAAATCCCAAGATTTTTGTGAAGATCGTCGGAAAAAAAGGTGAATCTCTCTAGAGGAGACTATCCTCCAGTCGAAAATTGAAGCGGAGAACTGACCCGTCTGCCGTCTTGGCTGTCCATCACGATTTCCGTCCTCTCAGAGTGGCTCTGAAACAAACGAGCGCAACTTTTCACCTCCATCAATCTCAACTATGGTCGTATACCGTAGTTCTAGTCTCCGCCCCCTCCATGTCAAACGAAGGAGGTATCTGGGCGACAAAAAAGCCGCCTCTGCTACTCTGTGTCTGGCCCAGACCGAGGATGGATAGAGGAAGACAGCGGATAGATCGGTCACCTTGCGAAAAGGGTCCAATCAAGGATGATTGAAGAGCCGAGTCCTGCGGATACTTTGGCTGATATCTCCTCCATCTCCACTCATTAGAAACAAGAAAGAATGATTGAGGAAAACTTTTGACACTTCGAACTTCCAGTAGGTAAGTTGGTAAATACGCGGATAAACACTGCCCACTATAATAAATTCTTCCACCATAAAACTACCGCGAGGAATAAAATAACCATGCAAGTTCCCCAATGGGATCTATACAGATGGGTGATCTATACAGGGTGTTCGCTAATAGGTGGTCCACCCTTTCTATTTCCGTTGTTTCGAGGAGTAGGAAAAAATTCAAATGGTAACCCCCCCTTAATGTTTCATAAGGAAGCGCAGAGCGCATCAACTTCGTTTTTTTCCAAAGGGAACTCCCTTTTTTATTCCAGATTTGGATTCTACGCAATATATAGTATTTCCCTTTCAGCTAAATATTTTTTGCTTTAATTTAAACCTATTTCACTTTGAATTAAACCTTTTTTGGCTGTCGTTCAAACCTTTTTCACTTTCATTTAAACATTTTAAACTTTGAATTAAAATCTTTCTATTCAAATGTAGGAAAGTAAATGTTTGAAGAAAATGAACGCGTGAAAACATTATTTAAACACAAGTGGTGGAAAGTGGTATAGGAGGGCATCACTTGAAGGTAAGATTTCTGGTGGTGGGGGGGTACTTGTACTAGACAACGGTCGAATTCATCGCTCGCACGCTGTTAGGGATTTCATGGCTTCTTCTACAATGACGATGAAGTTCCTACCACCTTATTCACCAATGCTGAACCCTGTTGAAAAGGCCTTTTCCAAGATAAAGTACACTAAAAGAGACATCCAGAGTCGCCGAAAGGGGCACCATCTTCCCCAAGTGATGGAGCAAGTGATGCTTCTGTTACCCCCTCCTGTGCCTATTTCTTGTGTGTAATAATGTTCCTTGAAATTTCAAATTTTTATGAAATCCAAAATACATTCTGGATCGCTTAATTTTTTTTTTTTTTTTTTTGACAAAATAATGGCACCAAGTTATTCCGCGTGTAGAAAAAAAATTAAATCATGTACCATACTTGATAGTTTACTACACCCAAAAAACTCAATTTCTTGCTTTTAGGGCACATTTGCAGCGTTTTTCGCCCTCAAACTTTCGAGAGAAAGCGCATTTTTTCCATAAAGCTTTGCGTATAATACAAATGGGAAAGCAGTGTGAAGCCTTGCACTACTGGGTGACTGGGCGTCACCCAAGTGAAAATAAAACAAAAATCAATTCATTATAGCGTTGTTAGTTAGAGCACTCCACGGATTATCCCAAGCTGAAAATGCGGTAAAAACGGCTCAACTCCTTATTACTGGTCCCTCAGGCCCCCACCGAGCCAAGTTTTAATCGCGGTTCTCCTCCATGGCTGGAAACTTCCCCATGAAAACAGGCTCCGTTGAGTTTACTTTAGAAAACTTCTGCCTTTCGCGCGAGAAGAAGCAAAGTAAGGCATGTAGTCCTGAGGGCGATGTCGACCGCATGAGGCTCTTTTCCCTTTGGAAATACACGACAGCCCCCCTTAGTTACCCCTTCAAACCCTCCACTTCGTTGTTAGTTACACGTTTTATCTTCCTTCAAAAACAAAAACCCGTTCTTCTGGCACGTAATTTATTTATTTATGGTCGGGCAACTCGTCGTAATGAATAACCCCTAGAAGGAACACAGCGGGAGAGAGATGAGCCAAGACCTTCTGCAACTCCGTCCGGGAACGACGCTGAACGAAGCGTAGTAAAACATGGGAACTGAGCCATCCCGGGCTTTACAAACTAAATGACTAAATAATAAAAATAATGTGGGTAACTACCCAAATAAAGAGGCGATTCGGGGATTCTCAGATACATACCTATTATATTATCTGTCTATATCTCGTTTAGTGGAGGTTTTGGTAGGTGATTGTAGGGCAGGTTTGCAGGCATTGCAGAATTTGGATTGGGGTACAAGAAAAAGACTGATCATATTGGAATGAGAGAAACCGCAAAACAAGGAATCTACTTACCTACCTACTAATCATCATAAAGATTAGCATCTACCCACCATAATTATTAAAAGTTCCATCCATGCAGCATAATTGGATGATTGAATTTTCGAAGAATAATTTTAATCAATTTGGTGGGTGATTCTTATACGAAATTTCACGCTGATTCCGAATATACCATATATTATCCTATGTTTAAGATGGTAATTTACACCAAAAACCTCAAAAAACACGGTTTTCAGCGATTTTTGACTCTAAATTTCCAAAATTTTACCCCTTGGAGGACTCCAAATTTTCTGGCCAATGAACTCATCCTTTCTTTTGATATCCTTTTTTTAAGCTATTGCAATAGCTTCATTTTCTTCTAAAATTCGCTAAAAGAAATATGTATGTATTGTACAGTGACCAATGAAAATAAATTCTTGTTTCCTAGTTTGTCAGATCATGCCCACCTTACTTCTATTGGTACCTAGATTATATTATGTAAGAAATATAATATTCCAAGTAACCGTCCATGTTCCATTCCAACTTCCGTCTTATATGTTGGTATCCCCTACAGTTATTGATAAACGTAATATGAGCTTAAATACATAATTGTAAAAAAACCTAAGATAATGAATAGCAATGTGTAATTATCATCAATTTTTTTCTGAAAGATAATGACTCAAAGAAACAATAATGAAGTCGTAAGGAAAAAATAGAGTATCTGTAATTTTCGAAAATTTATTGAAATATTTATTATTGTAATTTGGCGGGAAAGTGACGTTGAAAAGGGTGTCGCTTGAGTTTTTTTTTTTTTTTCAAGTTGGCTTTCAACTCAAACATCGCGACAACAGCTGTTTGTATCTTACCCCAACTTTCAGTGTGATATGCATCGATACAGAGTATGACGTGAATCAAATGAAATGGAAGAACATGCATTCGACCCATTATCAATCACATGTTTTACACTTAGAAGCATCCTTAAACAACAGTTGTTACTTTTTATTGTGCCATTGGTGTTCACGATTAGTCAAATTTGAATGAACCGATCGTTTTTACATCATTATAAGTGATAAAACGAAAACATATAGGCGTCGGCCGAGACTGCTTAAAACCAGAAATTCGAGAGGAGGATCTTCTGTGGATCCTTTACAGTACCTAATCAAAAAGATGCAAATAAAGGACATGATATAAAACAAAGGAGGCAGAAAAATTCCATCGAAAACTTCTAAATAGTGCCCGGAAGGGAGAAGAGCAAAAACGGTTTGAATTCCGATTCGCTGACTGGAAAAACAATAGGGCTGAAGAAGCCGTGCTTAGGGTTAAGATAGGCCCTACAAAGGAATTCCCATTAGTCCTTCATTTAAGACCTTCAAATGAAAATTAAATGCCTGGACGTCGAAAAACGACTTCGGGTCGGAGAGTGGAGCCGACTGTTTAGAATTTCTAACGTAATGGAACTAAGTAATGGAAGGAAGGGGTGGAAATTATTTTCTAAACAAGGTTTCTGTGGTGGGAGCGGAAAGAGAGAGAAAAACTTGAAGAAGTTTTGAAAATTCGTTTGGGCAATTACGGCTATTTTAATTTCTGTGTGGGGGCTTTGGAATTATCGCTCATCTAGACTGAAAAATGATAATCAAAGAAGTGATGACGAATGAATGAATGATGAGATGCTTTTATTCTCATAATAAATTACACAACGATATTAATAAGCAGTCCACAGCATGGTACAGGCTGTGGTAAGGTTCACCTTCAGTCTGAGTTCACCGTTTTGGTTAGACATACATAATGAAATGTGACCCACTAGGGTTCACTGATAGAGATTTGAAATAACACGAATATTTAAGGTATTCAGTGAGTTGCCTAGAGGAAATCACACTTTGATTATTGGTGTATTATAATATTTCCTAAATCCTAATCCACGATCTTCATAGAGCGAGAAGGGAAGGTCAGAATAATACAGTACACAGAAATACCAACTGTTTTTTAGTACATTCTTCCTATAACAGGAGTGACTCTCTTAATGCAAGGGGAATTATTCATTATTGAAATCATAAACCAAAATGCGAGTAGGTATACATTTTTAGATTTAAGCGTCCAAACAAATATTTACTAATTTAATAAGTCTGATTTTTAGCTATCATTAACCCTTACATGGATGCACCAAAAATGCTGGCCTACTAAATATGAAGCGACCACTGATAATATTGACAATGATTCGGAACGATATTGGGCCTTTAAACCGTTCCCAAGGAATGAATGAGTTATTGTCATGATACAGAATACATGGCGCATGGGCAGATAATTATGCAATACCAGTTATTAGTTGCTATTTTCCTAGTTAAGGCTCCGACGACCGTGCCGGAAAGTGCAACACTGTGGCCCAGAACGGGGTTGTTAGGTAGTACCTACGTAACTACAGCTAATTTAATAGATCATATTTCTCTTAAATGATGAATTTAAACTTCCACATTGGATTTCTTACAATATTCAGTATACTCGTACAATCTTTCATGGGTAATTCATTTATATTCCCTGAAATACATCAGATAATAAAAGTGACAAAATGGATATAACCCCTTTCGAACGGCAAAATATCCAAAAGGTTTGTTTACTATGAATCCTGCTATATCTTTCTTTAATTTATATTTATCTTTTTTGTTAAGGAATTTATTTTATCAAAATATCTATCATTTTTATACCTCTGTACTTTATTTGGTGGTCATCTGTACGTATTTATGGTGGACTATTCAGAGCTTTAGCCTGTATGCATTGGATTTTCGTTGTCTTACGTTGGTGAAAAAAACTTCTTTATTTTTTTTGAACAAACAATAACATATTTTTCGAACAAATTTGGTGATTAGTGTTTAAGTTTAGTTCCTTGAATAGTGTTTCAGTTGGATATCGTCAGGGTTTGCCGAAAAGTATTTTAAGAGTGATTTTATGGATTTTAAAAACTTTATCAATTAAATGTTTGAAAAGGAAAGATTACTTCTGTCATGGCGCAACGGGATTCTTGTTATCTATCCCATATTCGACAGTTTTCCCTCTAGATAAGATCCATGCGGTCTCCCAAACACCTTTACGAGCCAGCGGATTAGTTCGAGTTCAAACAATTATAAGCCACGACAATCTTTGCTTGGCATTTATTCATGTACGCAGTGCAGCGAAGGTTGTCCGTACCAAACATAGATAATACATAATGTTTAATTAATTTTATTCGTTTGTTTGATACACCAGAAAGTAAACAATACTAGCTTGTTTTCCTGATTGTAACAACCTCAATATATACCTACGTCAGTTTCTCACCATTTTATCAGTTGAAGCTTTTGGTCTCAGTTAGACTACTCACTCTGCTGAAACATGAAAGTGATTTTAGTGATTATGTGCGTGATCTTTTTGATAGGAACTTCGACTGAAGCCGATCCAAGTTCGGTTTGGGACCATTCAGCCATGAGGCGGATTCGTAGCGTTTTGATTCCGACAATGACATCGAAGAGAGTCGAACAATTGCGGCACATTATCGTTGTACCGTCTTTACCCTGTCCTGAAGGCAAAATGCGTGATTTGAGAGGAATATGCAGAACTGTGCTATATGCATGAGTATATTCGTATATTCTTGGAACCAGCCCAAAATGTAGTGCAAAGGATAACAGCAGCCTGCACGAAATCATAAGCAGTGGTTAGAAATTATAGTACTCATAATGATCTCGATGATCGAGGGCAGGCCAAGGCTATACTCTAGGTTGATTATTGAACGGTGGGTAGGTATAATATACTATAAGATCATTGTTCTCAATAAATGTAAAGTGTATTGGGATAATAGTTCATTATGAACTATGTATTAAACAATTGGATGTTTAAAGAAGGTTGATCTCTACAGAAAGATAATAAAATTTTGTGTAATAGTTGGCAGCTTTTTATCATTCTTACCTATCTACTTGGATAACTTTTTTCAGGGCAACAAAATTTGAGTAAATTAATCATTCGCCATCTCTTCTTCTTGGATACTACTGTTTTAGTGAATTTGAAAGGTCAGCTATTGCAATAGCTTCGAGATTTTAATTATGCACATTTTCATACATTTTCTCGATGGAAGTCAGTTTCAGACCATCCTAAAACGATTTCTTAAGTTTAACATATTTAAACATATGTAATTTATTTATTTATTTATTTATGTATGTGTCAATCCAGACGATATCCGACCTTGGAATCGATCTAAATATTTAAAAAATAGATCAACATACCTGCAGCAATCATGCCGCCATGAAACTCAGTTTTCATAACCCAAACTCAGCGCTTCGCCCCCCCCCCCCCCCCCCCCCCCCCCCCCCCCCCCCCCCCCCCCCCCCTGCACCCCCCCCGGATATTATTGCTTTGAGCCTGACTGCTAAAATGTAAGAAACATGTAATCATGTTTTAGCTCCTCGCTCTCACTTTATTATAGAAATGAACACTTTATTATTATTACGGTTATTATGTAAACTAATATCCCACATTGTTTTCTGTTTAACTCAGCTTTCTGTACACACACGGTCTTGTGCAGGGCATGGAATATTCGATAAATTGAGGGCATTCCAACAAGTGGTGAACGATTTTCATGGGTTGGAAATTGAGGAAGTTACTTTTCCTTAGCAATGGATTCGTTGAAAGGGACAATGATCAATACGTTCGGCGCTACTTTCATGTCATTTTATAGTCTCACTTTTCGGCGGGGGATCCATCGCTAAAACATGATTCCATGTTAAAAAAAATGTTGATAATGTCAAAAGAAAGAATGAGTTCGTTGGCCCAAATTTTCGGACGAAGTATTTTGAGGTTTTAAGTGAAAATTACCATCCTAAACGAAGGAACATAAATACATGGTATATTCGGAATCAGCGCAACATTTCCCGTAAGAATCACCCACAAAATTGGTTAAAATTGTTCTTTGAAAATTCGCCCATCAACTCATGATGCGTGACTTTAACGTTTTTTGTTCAATCCGAGATGTAGGAGGCAGTCACAAATTCCTAGTTTCTATTTATTTTGCTTCTCCAATTTTATGTTAACGTTTTCTCGACGGACGGATCCGATGATTTTCGTCATCCCTAAGCAATAAACATTTAAAACGTGTTTGGATTTAAAACAACCATATTGTTGTTATTTGATGATACAAGTGATGACTCCTTATATAATATTCCCCAGGACCTATAAAATGCTGGCCCAATGCTCATCAAGGTACTACTGCTCAGAAGTTGACAACAGTGACAGCATCAGTCTATACCCTCTGCGAGAAATGAAAGTCATTTTTGTGATTTTGTACACGATCCTTTTGATTGGAATTTCGATGGAAGGAACTTCGGCTGAGAAAAGGAACGAAAATCAACGCAATATCATCGAAGCACCGTACTTACCCTGTCCTAAGGGCAGGAAACGAGATTCAGAGGGCAAGTGCAGAATTGTGGTGGAAGTGGAAGAGTAAGCATTTACTTTTGTTCTCAAATTCGTAGAATTAGGGTGAGATCTTGAGAAAGGAGAACAATCTAGTAAATATACGAGTATCACAAGTCGTTCGATTCCAAGTTTTATGTTTCAATTAAATTAACCCACCCTCGCTCCTTTTCAAAATAACAAGAGAGCCAATTTTCGGATCTACGCTAATACCTCTCTAAATTATAAAATTCCATTGTTGTTTTTTTAACGATCGAGAACCAGTGTTTTGTACCTAGTTGTTGTTGTGCGAAATGCCCAAGATTTAGTCAAGTCCCCATAAAAATAAATGAAAATGATCTTCCATCTGCAACAGTTCGACAGATTTACATGCCGTAAAGCTGTTTGAGAATGTTGACATCAAACTTGTCATGTGATTAAAGTTAAACGTAGGTATGTACATAAGGGGGAATTTAGTGGAAAGAAAACGTCTGCCAAGTTGAGTGGGCTGTAGACGAGCTTCCTCACTTCTATAAAAACATTTTTATGATAACGATTTTATAAAGTTCAGTTTTTAATTTTATTTAAGAATATTAGAATTTTTCCGAAAATTACTATTACATACTGTAATCACTTAAGTACTAGCTTTTACTTGTCCACAATGTTGGACCTTGGCCTTTTGTAAAATTTTTGAATAAATAATATTAATATAACATGGACGTAAGGAATCGGTTAGTGTGAACATTTTGAAGTTGGATCTTTAACAAATGAATCAAAGGGTCAGATAAGAGAGAAGTGCATTGATTCTGATTTATGTTGCTTTTACGTTTTCAACGAAGTTCAGCAACACTGAGGTGGAGGTGGAGGTCAGTAACACCACCTCAGGTTCACCAGATCGAGAATGTGGAAGCAGCTCGAACCTCGAAGTTGAACATTTGCTCGCCATAGTGTATAGGTTTCCCCCTTGCAGAGAAGTCAAATCGAGCTTGTTCCCCTCAGACCAGGCCTCCCTGCATACTGCCAAGGCCAACAAGCCAGAAATTCCTTGTAAAATTAGTGAAGTTTCACCAGATCGAGAATGTGGCAGCTCGAAGTTGAACATTTGCTCACCAGAATGCATAGGTACCCCTCTTGAAGAGGAGTCAAATCCCTCAGACCTCCCTGCATACTGCCATCAAGCCTGAAATTCCTTGTCAAATTAGTGTAGTTTCACCAGATTGAGAACGTGGGAGCAGCCCAAAGTTGAACATTTGCTCAACAGAGTGCATAGGTACCCCTCTTGAACAGAAGTTCAAATCGAGCGTGTCGAACACGCATTTCCAGCACTCGAATAGCTCTCGAACAGATGTCAAATCTAGCGTGTGCTGGAAATGCGTGTTCGACACGTTCGATTTGAACTTCTGTTCAAGAGGGGTACCTATGCATTCTGGTGAGCAAATGTTCAACTTTGAGCTGCTCCCACGTTCTCAATCTGGTGAAACAACACTAATATGACAAGGAATTTCTGGCTGGATGGTGGTACACATGAAGGACTGAGGGAATACGTTCCATCTGACATCTGTTCAAAGAGGGGGGCCTATGCACTCTGATGAGCAAATGTCAAGTCAGTAACATAGAGGTGAAGGTCAGTAACACTAACACAGAGGTTACCTAGTAACACTGAATTCTGGACATATTCAAACACTCACATGTTAACAGTATTGCCTTATTATTGCTCCAATTGTCCTAGCCTAAATCCATAGGCTATCATCTTGGTGTCATCCCCCAACTACCATCAAATCATAGCTAAATCGGTTCATTAGGAACTCAGAAACCGTTGTTACAGGAAATTGACGTTATCCATAATTAACGTTGTCACACACGCTATCCAGTGGTCCTCCGGCGAAGAAATTAACAAGGAACCACCTCACAGTAGGCCAAAATAGGAAAAAATGTGATCGGAATTGATTTTTTTTTTTTTTTTTTTTTTTCAAGTTTGTTGTTAATGTCTAATATTTTGTCAGCAGTTTGAACACCATGTTGTGAGATAGGTAACGTTCAGTATTTTATTAATAATAATATTCCATTTTTGTACCTGAAATATCCGTGTAATGTCCGGTGAACTAAAAATTGCTGTACAGCCACTATTTGCTCATGATTTTCTCAAATTTCAAACGGATTTGTCGAATATTCTAATAAATATTTATAATTATTCTTCCAGCACTAAATACATACTCTCCTAAAAAGGGTTCGAGGACCATATTACTGGTCCCAGGTAGTTTTTTGAGTCGTAAGACGTGGCAAATAGTATTAAACCCAAAATATCAATCTTACAGATTAAGGGCCGGTTTATCAATTGCAACGCTAAACGGGAATGTGATAAACTACAGTTATAATCTCACTATAAGGCGTTCGTCAATGCCAACTTAAGCTACATTTAGTGAACTATAGCTTAAATCAAGGGTACTCCAATATTCGATCATTTAACTGACGATGTAGAAGGCCGTGGGTAACCCCCGTGGAACCCTCCCAGTTCTTGGGGGTGTTTAAAGTATTGTGCAAATGTATTTTTATACAAAGAAACTTCGTATTTCGTTTTCAACGATAGACGTTGTGTCATTATCAATATTTATCCTGGAATAAATATATCAGTGCTTTTGTAGTTATAACGTCAGCCAGACTTTATAAAAAGAAAACTCCCTACTGTAGTCGTTGTTATGGAATATGACCTGTACATATTCCCCGAGTTCCGGACGTGATGTTTCGTGAGGTAGGTACCTAAACGTATTTCAACGATGTGAAGTAGCAGTATTTAGGCTTGGCCGTCAGATTTCGGTCAAACCATGTTTCCTTTTTGAAAAGTAAGTAGGTACCTACTACTTTGACGAACTTCACTAGGAAAAAAATCTGATTATCTGTGTACATAGGTTCGTATTTACACAAGATGACGCATTTCTCGAACTCATTTTCTGATAACCACAAGAACAATAGTCCAAAATCGCACACATTTTAATCCCAATCAACGATATCCGTATTTTCCGAGGTAGAGATATTAAATTTGTGATAGAAAATCGAACAAAACTGAAACTGCCCCGTTTCTTGAGGTTGGATAGTCTCAAATAATCTCACTAATCTCGAGTCAAATTTTTATCCGGCCCCCAGGGCCTCGTTAAGTTTAAACTCCAGTTTGGCTGTAACTGGGGGTGGATAAACGTCCACATTGAATTAACTGCAGTTTCGTTCTTACTGTTGGTTAAAACTCTCCTGAACTCCTGTTATTTGCCATTGATAAAAAGGCCAAAAATTAGATACTTGATGGAATGATCCAGACTGGTCCATGATTCCAACTGGAAGAAGTGTGAAGAGCCTTGTTGGAAGCGAGGATGAAAGGTTTAGATGCCGCAAAATTAATACTCTGAAATGAATTGAGGGAATTGAATGAGGGAGTTACTCAAAAATCGACCTCTTTGGGGTCTTACCTGTCTGTCTCTCTCGTCAACCTTCTCATTCAGTTCAAGAGAAGTTGTGTACATCAGCTTATAAACGTTTAAAATGGATTGTTAAGTCGGTGTTATTGAAATTTGTTATGCAGTAACAAAATATTCAGAACAATCAAAAAACAATACAATGGGTCATATTTTATTGAGACACATCGGGCTAGAAGAATCCTTTATTTATTCGTGTATAAAGGACGAAACGCCCAAATCACAATAGTGCATATTGGCAATAATAAGTGGAAAAAACATGAGAGTAATGCATAAGAGGAAAACATCAATTATTAACATTATATCATCGAATTTCGATCACGACGGCTGCACATAACCGTCAAATAGTAAACTACTAAAAATAAAAATTTTAAAATCTAAGCAAAATAAGTAAGTGAAAATAGGAACTTGAAAATTGGAAAATGGAGTTGGATGGAATTGGGGTTGGCTGGTTATTTCATAACTCAGTCCAATCATTTTTCCTTTGGATTTTACAGCCCTGATGTATCGATTACAACCATTATAACAGTATCACGGTATTCATGGCTCCTAATAAAATCTTTCTTCTTGCTCCTAAAAAAAGTCTTGTAGAGAGTAGAGTTTCATCAAAATCAAATTACATAATGGACCTCCTGCAGCACAATAAAACTCAGATCCTCAGTTTTCGCCTTTACGGAAAGTGGGAAATGTTGCTAGGCTGGTTTGTTTATTTGTGTTAGAACGGGCCATTACACTTCGGATATGAATACGCCAGAAAAAATAGTTTGCTCATCATTAAGTAATACATAGAAAATACAGAAGAACAAATTTGTTGTTGCATTACTCGCACCAATTATTTCTCCTTTGGATTTTACTGCCCTGGTGTATCAATTGAGAACCGTTATAACAATCATTGTACTCACGAATTCTGTAATACAATCGTTCTTCGAATTCATAAAACAAGGGCTGTACTGTGTTGTTACGTATACAATGCACATTACGTTCACACTAAGAAACAGGCGGTCAGCTCACTCAGTGAAACATGAAGACTGTAGTGATTTTGTGCGCGATCCTTCTGATAGGAACACCTTTGAGAGTATGTTCGGCCATAGAAATATCATCGGCAGAGTACGGTCGTATTGTCGATGGACCGAGTAGGCCCTGCCCCGAAGGAATGAAGCGTTCCAATAAGGGTTTAGTTGGACTCTGCAGAATCATAATACCGAAGACACCCATGCCACTGCTGGAATGAACCGTTCGTAGTGCTTTTGTGAGATGTGATATTATTCAAAAGGAGGACAAAGAAGGATTAATTTGGTAAATAAAACATCTCAAACCATTCGATTCAAGTTTATGTTAATTCAATGAACAAACACACTCACTCCTTCCACTAGATATTCCTAGCCTATTCCTATTCTGTTATACTAGCACAAGCACCAGTCATGCACCTTAAGTGTCGAGTAATGGAGGCAAATTTCAATATTTTTTCCATTTTTCAACTTTTTGGAGGTCCTTAAACCGATTACAATAATAAGGGACTTTTGAGATGTGACCGTTTTCAGTTTTTTTTTTTTGAATATAACATAAGTAATATTCCTTCACTGGAGATCGTCATTTCTCACAAAAATACGTTTTCTTAAAGCGATTTTTGACCCTAAGGAATTTGAAATTTCACCCTAAGGAGGCTCCGGAAATTCGGGCCAACCAATTCTTTCTTCCTTTTGGTATTATTGGCACCATTTCAAACATAGATATAAGAGAAATGGCTGCCCTCCATAAAATTGTTCACTCATCTTCAAATATACATAGAAAATACAGAATTAACAAATTTGTTCTTGCGTAACTCGCACCAATTATTTCTCCTTTGGATCTTACTATGCCCTGGTGTATCAATTGAGAACCGTTAGCGTTATTATTACAGTATCGCGGTATTCGTGACTCCTGTAATAAAATCGTTCTTTGAGTTCATAAAATACGGGCTGTACTGTTTTAACCCAATGTACATTAGGTTAACACTCAGAAACAAGTTTTCTGCTCACCCAGTGAAATATGAAAGTTTATAGCGGTTTATTTGTGCGCGATCATTTTAATAGAAACTTCAATGACAATAAGTTTGGCAATGAAATTACCATTGTCGACGAACCGAGTACGCCCAGTCCTCAAGGAATGAAGCGTGATAAGGGTGGAGCATGCAGAATTGTAATACCGGGTTGACAACAATATCACAGAATCATATCACAGTATCGCCATCACATGTCAATCTTATTAAAAGCAAGCTCGAGTACTTTTATAGAATTCCTCGGCTGCTATGTAATCTAATGACTAAAAGAAGATAATAACCTAGCCAACTGGTATATGCCGACTTAAAAATAAAATTTACCACCACTCCTCGTCGAACTTGAAGAATGTGTACATTTGGTAATTGAGAACAACATTTAAAAATAGCAAGTGGTGGGGTTGCAAAGAGCAAAAAATCGTTCCTCGACATGATTACAAATTAAATACCGATAAATTATCTTTTACAGGCACAATCAGTGGTTTCATCTGCCTCAATGGATAAATATTTGGAACTAGCAATTTATTCTTTTAAAGGTAGCTTTTTGGCACAACAAATACAAGTCTACAACAGTCAAGTAACTCATTCTGAATAGTTTAATAGGTCCCTTCAAAAGTAGTAGCTTTCTCTTTGTGAGATCTCAAACTTTCATGAGTTTTGGCTGATATTGCCACCAAACCCAAGAAAATTCCTCTTTTCACAGAACTTTCGTTTTTCCCCAGCAGTTGGTGAGCAGAATCCAACTGTACATACAGCTATGTTTGGACGACCTAACAAAGCCTATTCTGTAGTTTTATGTTGGTGTTTTTTTATTAGATTCGTGATATTTGACCCTTTCTTTCGAGGGCTCTAAATCAACCATCTCCTCGATCACCAACCAACAATACTGCAGAAAATATGATGAGAATTGAACAAAATAATGTTGGGACTTACATAACTTGAATGTTGTATCCACACAGTCGGATGATGTCTGCCAAAAACTCCTGAACTTCAACTCTAACTTGCTCTAAAACTTTCAAACATGGTGTGAGCCCCCAGGGCTCACTGGATTACCTGCACCCAACGAAGACCACCAACAGACAGCAGCGCCCCTGGTGAGCAGGCCCCTTTCCCCAACATCCATGGGAAGGGCGCCAAGGGGACCGATGCCAGCTTGACCCCCTCACCAGTTGACCAACCTGCAAGACTCGCCGTCGAGTGAAGGAGGACCCCCACTCCAAATCGAAGACCATCCGGCGGGTGAGCTCCCCACTCAGTCCCTCGCAGCCAGTCGTAAGACGATGACGCCCTTGCTATCCGCGCTCTCAGCTCCCGCCAATTTATCCATGCTCCACCACGATATCCGTGCACAGTGCACGCCGCCGGCACGAAGTTCGTGCATTTCAGTGATACAGTGATAACCGCTACCGCCATATCCCAAAACCCCTTGTACCGCTCAGGACCAAGACTTTCGAGTGTGAACTCCTCCCATTCCCCTTCAAGACCTCGCCTCATCATGCACGAACTACCTAGGGGCTTCAACCACGTGAGTTAAAGAGACATATTCATTGGCCAATGATAGGTAGGTCCTTGGTATTCCCAAGCACGCTGTGATTACTTATACGCCCATCAGGCACTAAATTGTTGTTTGCTGATATTTATCTGTTCTTAACCTTAGGTGAACGTGTGTCGCGACACACCTGATTAACTGGAGAGCTTTCCTACGTGGCGCCACTGACGGATAGGACTTGATTCCCGATCCTTCAGTATCGTTCCCTTAGAGTTGACGTTGGCACTGAATCCAACCAGATAGATCATTGCAATAACCCTTGTGCATTCTCATATTTTAACCTGTGGCACCATCGGCGGTGAGTTACAGAGAGCGCAGTTTGAGCACATTTTCCGTGCAGTGTACTAAATTCACTAGTCTTCCTGCTCATAGGACATTCAGCCTACGGGCACGTTATTCGTTCATTTCAGGCACTAAAAACGTGCTTCTTGTCAATTGACCTAATATCAATATTGTTAGGACCTTCAGCCCACGGGCACGATAATCATTCAGTCAGGCACGCATTTCGTGCACCTCCCTAGTACACATTGTAAAAGGGTTTCTAGCCTACGGGCACAATAATCATTCAGTCAGGCACGCATTTCGTGCACCTCCCTAGCATACATTGTGATAGGACTTTCTAGCCCACGGGTACGCTAATCGTTCAGTCAGGCACGCATTTCGTGCACCTTTCTAGCATACATTGTGATAGGATTTCTAGCCCACGGGCACGCTATTCAGCCCTTCAGGCACTGGTGTTGATAAGGTAACAAACTATTATTGGTGAACGGATGCTGTATTGTAATTATTTCATGTGGATGTTTAATAGATGTATTGATTGATTGTGTGAGTTTTCTTTCTTTCACCCTGAACTTCGATTGGATACTGACACGGTAAGTTCTGGTTTACTGAACTGTTTAGTTCATAGGGCACGCTACCACTAGAGTTGTGTGGACCTCTTCAAGGTCGTTCACCCGTTTACCTGGTCCTTCAGACCCCATTTCCAGGCATTCAGTTGAGTCCCCGTCAGGGACACGAGTTCATTCACCCAAGTACCTGCTTACAATGCCAATGCCAAAAACTCCCGGCTTTCAACACCTACCTACTCAACTTGTAACTACCTACTTGGTTAGATTAAAATAAACTTAGATGCAATTCCAGGGGAATATTAAATAGGTATTTGAATGAAACAGGTAGGTTAAAAGACACACAAAAGAAGAAACGAACTAACCTAATACAAAAGTGTAAACAAGCATGTACCTTCCTTCCTTCGGCCTCTTTATGTAACCAACATTCTTGCCAACTACAACTGACAAAAAGTATGTGAATATTTTGAAAATGAGAGGTAACTAACATTTCCCACCACAAGCTTCTCCCATGGCTCACTGCAGGAACCCCACGCCCACTCGCCCCCACTCCTCAGCCTTTTAGTATGGTAAAATAGCCTAGTTAGCCCCCAAACACCCCAAAATCCCGAAAGCAGGTTGGCCCCTGATTTCTTTGCAAATTGCTATCCTGCCTCAAAAAAATCCCTAAGTGAAGTGGTTTCTCAAATCTGCCAACATAAACATGATTGCAGAGAGGAGAGTCCTACTTCCATGGAGAAGTGTAGCTTTGATGCACATCCACGCCATGATCCATGGCCACATCTTTGAGTATATTTCTGTCATGGACTTCTGAGAGTCACTCCAGAACGGTACACGGATACTATAAACGTGTTTGTTTGAATGAAATTGAATTGTTTAATGCTCCCGCCAAAATTCAAACTACTTGCAGATTGAGAATTTTCACCTCTTTTCTTCCTTTGCACAGACAGCGGCTCATGCCCCAGTGCCCTCCATGAGGAGCCTCCCCTGCAACAGATTACCTATTGTTGCAATAGATTATTTTCTTCAAAAATTCGCTGAAGGGGAACAATTTCTCAATTATGTTTAGGTTGGTCAATTTAGAAAAATATCAGAACGATCTTGAAGCACCAAAAATAGTTGCACCAACTTAATTAAAAGGAGTGAGAAAGCTGTTACCTCCCCACTAATTTATTATGGCGGACTTTTTAAATTGTCTCTGGCTCTCGTTGTCATCGTTCATATTTTTAATGTAAGTCGACCCTACTAGTTTTCTATTCATGGAGACGACCGAATCTACGAGACGCATCAGCTTTCACCTTGGGACGTAATAATGGAAAAACAAAACGGAAAGGAAAAAAATGAAGACTCTCCCGCTAACCCACTTATACAAGTTTGGAAGAAAGAAGAGACTCAATGAAGAAAAGGAAACAACGTGACGGAGAAAAGGAGGGATCCTAAGAAAAATACTTATATAGAATTCGGATGCTCGTGACGTAACGACGCTAACGACTTAACGAGCATGGAAGGGGTAGTTGGTAGAGGGGAAGGGGTTTCTTTCAAATAAGAAGGCAGATGAGAAAGAAGCATCTTCCAGGTCTGACAGTAATGGAAAGACTCGTCCTACGGTAGTCATAACACCTTTGCAAACTTTCTTTCTATAACGGTGGGGGAGGGGATGGAGTCTACATAACGAACAACAAGGAAGAACAACGCTGTGAAACGACGGTGGAGGACATGGGCATTACTGGAATTTCGATTTCATTTTTGTCGAGTTTGAAAGTTGCCTTCAAAAACTTACCTACTATAGGGAATTATGGTCTGATGTTAAGGGTGCGCGGACGCCCGGCTCGAGAACGGCCTC
>JAEMON010000005.1:22059666-22071493 GCA_030264115.1 Lygus lineolaris
CCCCCCCCCCCCCCCCCTGGCAATTTTCACTCCATCATACCTACATTACAATAGGAGGAGGAGAATAATAAGAAGAGCACTAGAATAATAAGAAGATGTTGAGGAAAGTGTTCGATTTTTTTCCCCCCGAATCCCGACTATTATTCACAATAATTAGGTATATCAACATGAGATACCAACCTACCCACGTACTTCTACCTAGGAATTTCGACAGTTTGGTTTTCGTTTGCTTCACCTTGTGATGGGTGGGAGTAGCTCCCAGAAGAGCGGAAATGAGAGCTTGAGTTTGGTTTAGGTCAATTGAGTTAGCCTCCGCGGTTTGAACTCCAACATCAGTTTAATCTCAGAATATTTGACTTGACGGTAATGGCTTGAAACTCCCTCTTGATTTAAAGCAACGTCAACCTGAGCGCTCCGCGATACCGGCTGATTTCAACGGATTTGAGATTCGTGAAAACAAGCAGTCGTCGTACCTCCACCACTCAAAGCCCTGAGTCATTCATGTGACCGACTACCGTCAGCGAAAGCCATTCATCGAACAAGCGGCAGGAATCGCCAGGAATTAACGCGACAATATGAACCTCCCCTGTCTATTGTCTTTCGCTTCTAGGCGGACTCTCCGGTTTCCGGCGATAAATCTTAATCATCCGGGAGGGGATCTCGAAGCGCATAAATTTCATGGGGATGAAGGAGTTATTTATATACCTATTGGATAATACATCATGGGGAAGGTTTTGATGTATGGAGGTAACGTCGTGGAAGGAGTGTGATGTGGATTAGACTTTCGAAGCGTGCATCTATTTCCACGGGTCTTTGAGGGCTGAGCCTTCGAAAACTGATCGATATTATACTAGACAATCTGTCATTACCCGTCAATGCGTTGTGGGTGATAAGTAATATCTATCGCCCATAGGTTCATATCCGTCTGCCATGCAAGTGATGCACATAAGTCTAACACTCTTCTTATCATTCTGATTTTGCACATTTTCAAAAAGAAATCCAAAAAGAATGTTGCCATGTAAATCGAGATCAGTGTAATAGTAATGGAATCACATCCCAGCTGTGTTCAAGAATTTTTCAATTCCCAGCCTTTTGCAATACTTTTTTTGCAATACTTCTGGTCAAATAGTAAAAAGTTCTAGTCATGCAGCACAACTTTTATGAGAGAATTTTCAAAGAACAATAATTTATGGCCAATCATATAATATATGATTGGCCATAAAGAGAATATATATTATATGTTATGGTTTAACCTCTTTTTTGGACCATCAAAATTTTCATGAAAGGTTCTAACTGGTAGAAAGATTTCACCAGACGCTTCACCATGCTGCACTCTCGCAATCGATATTTCTTCGCAATAAGATATTGAGGTTACGAATCCGAAGTGGGGATACTGCAAATAAGAAGTATCTTATTCATGTGCCCAGGATGGAAAGAACAGAGAGGACGGTGGCGGGACATCGCATCAGAACCTCTGGAGAAACAGAAGAGATCCGTAGGGCATTGAAGCTGCATTCACGAAAATAGAGGACATATTATTACTGTATAGGATTAAGAAAGAGAAGTTGGGAAATCTAAAGCACAGCAAAAACGGATGAAAGCAGAACGACGGAGTAATGGATCCACTCTTGAAGGTATAGCTTCAGCCTTATGTAAGGCTGACTTTCTAAAAATTTTGTTTCGGGAACAGGCCAGTGGGGAACTGTATCTACCTGTTTGCACACGACACTGTTCACAAGGTAACAAGCGGTGGGTAACATCACATTTAGAGTTACTAGCAGATTTCTCACTATAGGAAATGCAGTTCAAAACTTGAGAATATCAGGTTTAGTGCTTAACGTGCTTGACGTGTGAAGGACATTTTAAGCAATCAATCCGGTTCTTGAATACTTGGATTTCTGAATTAGGAATTCGATCTGGAATTTTAGAATGCTCTTCTGTAAAATTCCATTTTTAGTACTTACCTGGTCTCGCACCCCCACCCACCCACACACACATCAACCATATAGCAAAGATATAGTAGGTCTCGACATTACAAACAATAATCTGTTGTGTGAATTCGAAGAGGCTATCAGGTTGAGAGGTTTAACCTATGCCATTCAATTATAATGATGTTCGAGTGTCTTCTTCATTATCCACGTTTGAACAAAAGGGAGACTTCGGCGAGAAAGGGTGAAGACCAATCCATCAGATTTGACAACAATTATTTTGATCACTTCAAAGACACTAGAATCAGTTGATTCAAGTGTTATTGGATCACTGCTTTCTAGAGAAACGTACCTACGGATTTCAGCTTCCTGAAAAAAGTGAAGGAACGTTCAGAATTCATGGAAGAAAAGTCACTTTTCACATGGTTTATATAAATAATGATAAAGACGGATGATGCCCCTTTTAGAGGAATGAAAATCATCTCCCCGAACTCTCACGCCTCGCCACCCTCATAACGCTTTCAGACATTTCTCGTGGTAACCTTGGGAATGCTTTGAGAATCCTCCCTTGAGTTTTCAGCTTAAAAGGGTGCGAAGCGTATTTACTTTTCGTTCCTCCCAAATATTTGTCGGGGAAAGTCATCAGTTCACTTCCGGAAAATACCACTCTAAGGGTACGGTTGGAGGATACAAAGGGGGATGAGTGAGAGGGGACGAGGGGGGCTTTGCCCCCTCTTCTGGTCTCAGTCGCTTTGCAGGAAGGAGGAAAATTAATCTGGCAAAGGAGTTCCGATGTTTACTTGGAGTCAGCGTAAGCTAAACTTGGAGGCTGCAGGCTCTTCCCTCTCATATCCAAGTTCCCGTACGTGTTTAGCAATTGTTATCGTATAGACTCACGAAAATCCATACTTTTGTACATGCGAGAGCCATTGAATACGCTGAAGTATATATGACAATTTGTTACAGCATTGTAAGTAGGACATCCAGCGAGGGCTCCCACGATTTCAAGGACATTGACAAATAAATGATTTGTAGGATTAATAATCTGTATGGCACTTTACAGACTGATAATGACCATAATAATATTATCACCATAACGATTAATATCCAACTCCAAACTTGCATTCCCCTGCGAAATAGTTATACAAGAATTCATTGTAAATCGTACATACTACTAAATTTATTATTCCATATCCATTCAACCAAAGGTGGAGGAAGCTTTGTTTTCACTTTCGTGAGCTAAAAATTGTTTCCCCTAATATCAAAATTTCCACTAGCTTAATTACGTTTCGGTACTCTCTGAACAAATTTGGTTGCATGTGCAATCTGTCCGTGTACATATAAGTAATATGTAATTCTTTTCACACGCAAAAATACCAGAATCATTGATCCAATCGAAATACAATTTTTCGGGTTAGATGAGTAACTATGAAGATTTTCATCAGTTTAGAAATATTGAATAACGTTGAATACGAGGAAGCTACAGACACTTGGCAGACTTAATTTGAGTGTTTTCATTCTACTTCACTTTTTTTTAAATAAGTTTCGACGAATTTTTGCTCTCGTTACCTACTTACTTGAAGGGTCGGAAAACCTTCCTACGGTTATTGGCCTGAAGTTAGCGCACGAGCAGTAGCTATTACTGATCGAATTGTGACGAAATCGGAAGGCAATCGTCTTGTGGTCAATCCCCCCGAATTTTAGCAAAATTGGTCCAGTATAGGAACTGAGAAACTATTGTACTACTAATTCACGTAACAGTGGACCGTTTAGAGCCTAACCCGCACAATACCTGAAAATTTTAAAAATGCAAAGAGCAACTGGAAAATTTCGATTAATGAAGACATAGCTTCCCTATCTTCGACAGTGAGGAAGCAAAACTAATTCAAACAGATTTGGTATCATTAATAATTAACTTAGCTATTAATTCTTACCCTATGGCCCCATCGCGCGCCGATATGCCTCAGTACTCTGTTGGTTTTTTTTCTAGCCACTTACACAGTTTTGTGTTTTCATCACTTGTTTCCTTGTTTTTTTTTGTTTTTTTTTTTTGTGGGAGAAAAGCACAAATGTGGGGTGACAAATCTGGGGTGTCTTATCTGACTCGGACCTGCCTAAGGGGCAACAAAACATTGTCGATAGATAATGCGGGTTGTGTTCGACAGGAATATATGTACATCTGACCGCCCGAAGCATCTTTCCTGAATCAACCCCGAAATAAATCACGTATTTCTTCCCGCATCAGATTCTCCAATAAGTCAAGGTTTTTCTACGTTTTTTCCTGGGATCGAAACCCAACGAAAGGAAACATATTATTATACTTCCTGGAAGATGGCAATGCGAGTTAGGGAAGGAGTACGAAAATAGTATTTTTTTATCTCTATCATTCAAAATTATAAGCCATTTTGTTCACACATTGATTAGACTCATGATATTTAGCGTTTCTTTCTTGCTATATGCCGGATATTTAACGATTGTGACCATAGTTATTATTGAAGTTTCAAGCTATCGAGCCCCCTGATATTATCAACTATGATCAAACTATTATCAACTATGAACCCCTGAACTATTTGAAATTACAGTAATGTCTCTAAATTGGTCGGAATTGAATTAACGAATCACAAAAAGTGCTGAAGTTAGCCAGGAAGGATTTTTTTTGTGAGAGGGGGTGGGGGCAATTGTGTCAATCCAGGCTTACGAGAGAATGCTGAATACAAAACATTTTGATTCTTCTCCTAGCAGGGAATCTGCTTTAGTGTTGATCCAACTGCCGGATACGTCACGATATTGGAGAGCAAAATGTCGTTAGGTACGAAAGTTTTCCAACCATTTTCATCAGTTACAACCAAGAGTTGCTAGAGAGGTTATAGCTTCCTCATTTTCCACAGAGGAAAAATCGATTCCAACCCTTTGGAAAGCTCTGAATATATAACGCATTACTCATTACAAATATTACACAACCTCTCATGCTCCCATTTGCCCTCCCCCTCTCAACCCTTCTTGAGTGTACGCGTATGATAACGTAAAAGTACAAAATTGTTGTTGTTGTGATATTCCCTCACTGCTTTACAGATCTTTCGAAGCATATAAAAGCCTTTATGAGAGAAACTCCTTTGGACCTGATCAACCCAGCGGGTTTTCCCCAAACAGCTCACCATAAAACCTTCAAATTGATGTAGTAGTAATTCCTCTAAACAGGTGCTATTCAGAAATGGCATTCCTTCATTTTCAATTACTTGACCATTGAGGCATGTTTTATCACCTTCAAATGCACAGCCTAACTAATGCACAAACTAACTAATGGGATACTTATGCTAACCCACGGGAATGCACATTCCTTCCAAGTACCTACCTATTGTATAGAAAAGGCCATTGTACGGAGTATCCTTTGTGGGAATTCCGACATGGCTTTAACCCATAATTCCGGCCATTTCCACCACCAACCACATATTTATCCCCTCCTAAAAATCCCGCTCTAACCCCGATTTCTACCTCTCAATATGATACCCCTCTCTATCTTGACTTAACTCTATATACATGTTTAACTTAGAATTTTAAGGCAGTCTGATTTTGTATCCTGTGTGTGTAATTCTTTTAATACAAGGTTCAAGATTTCTTGTGGAACTTCTTTGTCCTCCCTTCACCCACCTTGAGGTCAATTCTGCAAGCACGAACCCATTTTTATTTCTCTTACGCTTAGACACCTTGCTAGGATACCTATCACATAGTGTTGATTTTCAGTTGCTAACAAGGTTGCCACATGTGATGCCTCCAAGCAAACGATCCTACTATCGTATCGAATACATCACGATTGTGCAAGAAAACAACAGAATATCAACTATTGAGAGCCATGATAGCAGGCGGTTAAAGTAGGTGCCCTGTAAGGTAGGTTCCCTAACAGTTGGAACCTTGTAAACTCAGGGAGGAGTCTGCAGTTGAGGATGAAACTTTGGATGATACCTACGACAATTTTATAGGGAACAATTTTGTTTATAAAAATCGGGGAAAGTCAGTAAATGAAACACCAGCAATCAAGACACAATACAGTGGGGAAGACACGTATAAAAATAATATCATAACATTGTGGGGCATATAACAATATTTCAGCCTGAGTAAACCCTGCTCGCTTTCACACATACCTGCGGTATTGGCACGACCTTCTTCCTCTGGGAAGCTACAAACTGAAAATGTTGAGGCTTCGAATGCACCCAACACAGCAGTGAAACATAATCAGAATACACACACATTTCATGGCACCTCAAGGTCCCTCAACTTCGTTTAAAAAGACAAAGTTTAACTGCGAGACCCACACGAATGGTTTATTTCGGTCCCTACATTTCTGAGTGCAGATTATGACTTGAAAAAGGGGTTCTGTCCCCTCTTCACCTCCTCCCCTTCCCTTTCTCTCCCCACTGTACCCTTCGCCTGCTAGATGGCTATAAAACTGATACATATGCGTCTCGCTGAAAAAGTGAGGATCCCGCACACCTTCTTTCCCTAAAAACAAAAGAAAAAATCTCCCAGTTATATTCAAAGGTTTATCACAGATGGGCAGAAAAGTGCCTCATTTCTGGGGTTTTTCTCTCACTCCCTCGTCCTTCCTCGAAGTTATTCTCCGTGGTTGAAAGATGACTCTGTAGGTAATAAAGACAAAACCACATCCATAATATGTGGTAAGAAGAAAAACATATATGTCGCAAAGCGAGACCGTCGCTGCTGTAAGGCCTCACAGCACAAGTGGGGATGATTCATTTATAGTTCCCGACACAAAATAATAAGAGTCGGTATGACAACACGGGAGTCTGCCACTTTACGATGTTACATTATGGAGAATTCACCGACGATCAAATTACTTGTGAACTTTTCTTATTCACTTATTAAACAAAATAAGATCGAGAACCATGATCCTCAACCACCTCCTCAACAAATGACCACTTACTACAATGGTTACTTCTAGACATGCGCACAGTCTGTTATGAGGTGTCAAAGTGACAAGTATCAGTCCAACTAGCATCCCTATGGACGTTTTCACATTGCGGTACTGAGTCCAGCTAGCGTCTTAGTACGTTATGGAAGAGTAATAGAGAGTTACAGGAAGGCCAGATACGTTTGAAACTGGATTGATACGTAAACATAACAATAGTTTAGTAATGCATGCATTTCCGGAATCTTTTAAGACCCAAAAACAGTGAGAAATAATGGAAAATGAATGTGCGGTAACGCTAGCGCCTACTTACGTGACAGTCGAAATAGCGTCCACTAGTGGGTTAATCAAAATAATATCACCAGATGAGATGTAGGGCTATTAGGTAGGTGAGTGTTCACGTGCAACCAATGATACAATTAGGTACAATGAAACTCATATAGGAGGTCATTCCACTCTGAAAAAAAATCCCGAAATTGGGGTTCTACGTTTGTGAAATAACGACGATTTGTGTGTACAAACCGATAGTAGAGCACAGAACGAAAGGCTGAAAATGATCACACAAGGTAATGGAACAAGCATTTGACCGGATCTGGTATCCACGTCTTCTTGAGAAAATTCATACGACTTGCACCATGTACCTTCCAGCTTTCTCAACGATGGAACTTTCAAGGTGAATTTTCAGAATTCAATGTCCGCCATCCACACCATTCACGCTGGAGTTCTGCAAGGAAGTGTGGTGGGGCCGTATGTTTACTTTTTCTTTTGTTCTGACATGACACTTCCATCTGGAGAAACAACTTTTTCAGAGCTCTCCCCGGATGATTTTTCGTATACGCGGTTCGCCATTCTGTGTGAAAAAATTTTGAGCTGATAATTGGCGTTAGGAGGGTGCAACATCCGAATTGGTCAAAAGTGGAAAATTCTTATTCATGCACAACAAGTCATTGAGAAAAACTCTTACGTGATATTGTAATAACAATGAAAAAGTCTTTCAATTTTCCATCCTACAAAGTTTATAGAATGGGAAGTTGAACGACTTTTTCTCCCACATTCTGTAACTCCTCTAGACGGATCAGCAAAGATAAGGCCAAATATCGTGATATCAGCCACTGATGGATAACGCAATGTTTTCCAGTCCTGGATTCTCAGGTAGGTGATTCCGAATTCTCTTAATTTAGTTTTTAACTTTACTAAAAAAATATCACTCCCCCAGAAATGTAACGAAAAAAAATTTTGTCCATCTCAGAATATGTTAGCTGAAGGGGGTTGGATCTCTCCTCTTCATCCTTTTCAGCTTTCATCCTGTAAGGAATAAAGTGTGTTTCAAGGTACAAAATGATGGAAAAACAATTCCTTTCTATATGGAAAACGAAGAGGGTTACCTTACTTCGATATCTGACCGTACATCAGTGCGAATAACCAATCACTTAGCTTGGAAAATCTATGAGAAAGAGATGAAACTCCGGAGGAAATTTTATTTACTGTGAGGAGGCATCAGGAGACTGAATAAACCAGCGCACACAAAACTTCACCGATAAATCACCCGTGGAAATGTGAAAAAGTTCCAGTCATGCAGCATGAGTTAATGAGCGAATTTGGTGGGTGAATCTCATACATAATTTTGCGCTGATTCCGAATATAACATATTTATATGTTCCTATATTTAGATGATAATTTACACGAAAAACCTCAAAAACAAATTTTTTGGTCTCTGGCCAAATTTGTAACCCCATTGGAGTACTCTGAAAATTGTTAAAAAATTGTTTAAAAAATGAAAATGTTTAAAAAATTGGGTGTTTGAAATGGCGTTTTTAGCCTATATTTGGGGTTTAAAAATTTACGTAAATACATTATTTTAATATGGAAAGTGTATAACTGTTGATATATTATTATTATTTCGTCGAGGAGGATGGATTCATTCTTCTTGAGCCCTCTAAGGCCCCCCCTTCCCGTGGGTGCGCCCCTGGACACGGAACCAAACTGGTTCAGGATGTGAGTGGTGGAAATTTCAATTTTGGAGGACAATAATTTTGTCTATCCCGAAAGTGAAAACAAAGCTGCCTTCTGTAGACTCGGAAGCAAAAGGCATTTATTAGGTATACGGTGTGAGGCCTGAGTAACGTAGGTCTCGCTCTAAGCCTCCCTTCCCTTTGTGGCACTTCTGGTGCTTATGACACCCCCTTCCTCGATGCGATTTTGCACATACAGGTAGGTATAATAATGTATGTTTGTAGGTGCGAGTATACGCTTTCTTGCCGAAAGACACTAACGTGGATGTAAGACGTGAGCGAATGAGACCATTTTTTATGGGGAATTCACCTTCTCCGTTCAACACAATATTCCACTCATCTACGCCCACGGCCGTATATCCTCGTACAGTTTTTTTTTTTTTGCTTTGGGGCACATGAAAATGGCAACTTTTCTTCCCACAACGCTTTTCCCGCTAATATAAACGTAAAACCTCGTCCACATTTTCCCTTTTGCCTCGGATTACCAACCTTTCATCATCTGAACCTCTCAGGGAAAGACACTACTCCTATAGAACCACCACTCAGTAGTTCCTTCACAGCTAACGTGATGTATGTGCCTACGAAAACTACTTCCCTACTCAACTTTGCACTCCAAGTATCTACCACCTCCATTAACAATGCATAGTAAAATAAACTCATTTCAACATCGCTGCAATATTTTCATATTACACTTACCCGCTGCTGGTTTAAGGAGGGGGAGGGGGGGGGGGGGGAAGAGACGTCCACCTTGTAGTTCACTTATTTTTGTGTTCCAACTATGTACATTAGTATGTAGGTACTAGATGAAGATAGTCGGGTTCAGCCATAAAGTAGGTAAGGAATCTCATATTCATTACTTGTGTTATATTCTTTGACTGCGTTCTTGCTTACTCTCGCTTACAGGTTTCACCTGAAGATGAGTCCAGTGCGGCCCGAAACGTCGTGAATAATGTGAATATGTGATTCCTCACATATCCTTTTGGCTGAACCCCGTCTTCTTCATGTAGTACTATGTAGCCGGCTAATTCTTATTTCGTGTAATAAATTATTTGTAAAAGTGTGTTTTAGCCACATGATATATCATAATATATGTTTATTTCAAGTATCTACCCAGTAACCATGATTTAATAACCTCCTTGGCATTTATGGCCAACCAAAAGTCTCGAAAACTTACCCGGCTCATTTTATGAATCAACCTTCATATCGACCTTCCTCAAAAGAACCCCACAGCTAGGATTCACAAGCTTTGAATTAAAGTGAGCTCCAAGTGAGCTTACTGATTGAAAAGAAAGTATTTTTTGTTATTCCTATAGTATCCCGCAACACCGTCGAACACAAGGTCAAAAGTGTCCTTGAGAAATTTTGTTGCCTGAAAAATGAAATAAGAAATTGTTCGCAGTTCCCCTGGCTCTGGACCCCTCCCCACATGCCGTGGCTGAAAGTTATGTCTGCACCAAATAAGGTGTATAAGTAATAAGATAAGTGTAATAATAGATAATACAACTTTCCCTTTCAGCATCAATCAGTTTATCTTAGCTCTTTTTGGTTTCCCGTTTCATGGTAGGATCCACCACCCGTATTTATCAAATTAGGGTTTCAAGCGAAGTTTCCCCAAATTCGGATCATAAGTGAGTATAGGTGCTTATGGGTGTGTTCTGGCAAGGAAGTAGAAGAAGAAGCTCAACCGTTTCTGATAAAGGTGGTTATAGGTATTGGCGAGTTACTTGGCAGAAGTTGTCATTCAGTTGCCTTTCAGGACTAGGAAGAAAAATTGTGATCGTTGTAGCAACTCATCGGGAATCGCCCCCAATTTGGTAGCATTAGTGAACCCTTTTTGGCAGCGAAGTTGATAGGAGTGGCCTAGGGTAGGACGGAGGGGTGTGAGGGGGGTGCCTGAGGAAGAGAACGAGACAGATAAGGCCCTCGGGCGGAAAGGAATTTACGAGGTATACGGACAGGGCGGTCGAAGGGTCTTGGACCGGCATCGGCAGAGGGTAGAGGTCCTGTGATGAGGAGGTGTGGCACTCCTTGGATTGGACGGGGAAGGATGTTTGGAGACGGTCGAAGGTGCTGGACTGGACTGGAGGTGGAAGAAAGACAAACAGCCGGAAAAGTTGACCTTTGAACCAGACGAGGAGGACCGTCTGGACCGCAGAAGATAAGACTTCGTTGGGAATCTCCTTCGGATGGAGGTAGGTACACTGGAGAAGAGGTAAGTCAGACAATCTAGATCTCCCACCCTCGATAAACTAGAGAGGTAGACGTGTCAGAAAATCTCTTTCAAGCGAATTTTGGGATGAATGTCAGAATTCAGGCCTACGACAGAGAAAAAGCGTTATCTATCGATCTCAATACTAACTTCCCACTTCTTATTTCTGGAGGAAAAGTAGTAAAAATAGATAAGGAATAATTCACAATGGAGAAACAATCAATTAGGCCAACATCTCAGGAGTGATTTTCAAATTTACGGTTCAAAACCGGCATTATTATACCGATACACTATTTAAGATTTTAATTGATATAATCGTCGAAATTTTTCACGTATTCGAGAACGCGAACTGTATATTAACACAGAATGTGTTTTAGCCTTGGACTAACTAACCGAAAAACGTTACGCGGAATGAGTGACGCGGAATGGGTGACGCGGATGGGTGACGAAATTTTCTTATGATTTTCACGTACAACCGAGCCGTTGGTAGGGAAATTGAGCTCGCAGCTCAGCTGAGTCGAAAATGGAGCTCCCAGATCAGCTTAGTCGAAAATTGAAGATTGAAGAGGGGTTTAGGGTGAAACGCGTGAGCTAAAACACATTCTGTGTTTCAATAATTTCGTCCGAAGTATATGTAAATAAAGGTAACCGGGGGTCTTTTTCTTTTTGTTTTTTACAAAAGTTCAATATGATTATAATATCATAACAACATAATGTGGCGTATTTTATAAGTTAAAATAACCACAATCAAGAA
>JAEMON010000005.1:22092331-22103157 GCA_030264115.1 Lygus lineolaris
TAAAAAAAAGGTCCGAAGGTTCATTATTGAAAATAATGAAGCAATAATAGTACGTACATACAATAAACATTTACTTATTCTCATTTTCTTAATTTTGAATTCCTTGAGCCAGTCTCATTGACCTGGCCAGTCCCTTCATTTCCAATTTATTGTTTGGGACAATTTCACTGTCACGTTGTTAGCTTGTCCGTAATAATTCCTACGTAATGTAGCTCTTTGAACCTTCCTAGTTCCTAGTTCCTACAATATTAGGTACAACAAACTGACATAATTGTAAATGTAAATAACAATCTTAATTATGAAATATTGCAACCTGCTAAAACTTTTTAATCATATAGATTATTAATCCAAATTTAAATTTGATTGCAATTTTGTTTAAATTACCTATTTTCAATTCTTATAGAGACAGTTTTTGAAATTTTTCTAGGGATGTAGTTAGCTCTAACTTCATTTCTATTAGAAAGGTGCCTATGTTGGAACATTGATCATGATGATATTATAATATAGTATGAGTGTAATCGTGTACCTCCACAATTAAGTTGTCAAGGAGTATGTATTTACTCAAAGTACTCGAAAAACTTTCTTACTATGTTACTCGAAGCTCCTTCCCCTAATGAAGGGTACCTACTACAGGCAGTTTAGATTCAAAACGATTATTGTGCGTTATAAAGGCACTTTCGGGACAGTCTAGTTCAGCTTGTAGCACTCGCGCCTCTACCACTGGCCTTGCGCTCGACCATCTACTAATAAGCTCTCGTGCGGCTCAGCTCCCTGCCAAATCGACCTACTTCCAGTCGACCTGTTCAGTTCACCTTTATTGACTATTACACATCTGGTTTCCGTGGTGTAGCGGTTATCACATCTGCCTAACACGCAGAAGGTCCCCAGTTCGATCCTGGGCGGAAACAATTATTTTTCCATACCACCCCCAACCCTTAGTATAATACAATCATTATCTAGTCTGAATATTATTTGTATTCGTTATGGTTTATTAAGTTAAATAATAAACTTTTGGAATCGTGCACGAAAGATTTTTTTTAACCCCCCAAAAAATTTTTTGTTTCACGTTTCAAGATACGTAGAATACAAAAATCCAATTGAAAACAAATCCGTCCGTCCGCCGCGCCGTATGCGGTACTTCCCTTTAGTTACCATGGACCAAAATTATTGAACATTGGTTTACCGGCCCCATTTGGGGTCTAGTTGAGCCCCGAAGTTTGGCGTCACCGCCAGTCTTCTCCAAGGGGTAGAAAATACAGGATGCAATTTTCAAAACGCCCCAGCTCGAAAATTTCAAATAGGAAGGATATATTTTTTCCATCGATTTAAAATAGAACACTATTTTTAGCGTCGAATGAGACCTCGCGGAGCGTTTTAGGACCAACCGTTCGCTCACTGTAAGGACTTGAGGGTTGAACGAAAAAAAGAGCAGAAACACGAGTGTGAATCGCAATTCTTCCCGAGTAGGAAAATCCCCGTTCAATGATTAGCTGATGAAATGCAACTTTCTTTCGATTCCACCGAACCAAGTTTGTTGTACTTTTAGATGCTTCCTTAGTTACTGAATTTCATTAAGAATGAATGATACAACTCTCCGATAATAATAATTACAAGAAGGTACCTACTCATTGTCGCCAAGAGATGATTGTGAACCTCGCGGTAGATGGGTATTTTATGTCAATAGGATCTTTGTAGATGGGCGACCAATACAGAAAATAATAAACCGTTGTGTAATAATTTGCAGCATTTTTTATTATTGTTCAAGTTTGTGATTTTGAAAATTCCTCTTTATACGTGTGTTATACAACAATAAGTACATGCTTTATGATATTAATAATTATAATTTTAAGTTTGTTCCATCCAGAGAATGTCCCTTTTGAAACCAATGAAAACCCCGGTTTTTATCGGTTCCTTCCATTTTTCGCTGGATGGAATAAACTTAAAATTATAATCATGTTTGTTGGTGCCATAATATGCTGCAATCAAACATGAAACCAGCCCGCACTGAGGGAAGCGGGAACGACAGTGAGACCAGCCTCACCAGCACTCAGGACGAGTATATTATGAAACAGTTAAGTAATCAGATATGTAAGTTACAATCCTAGATTTCCGGAAACCACGGTATCTCACTTCCTAATTGACCTATTTCACTCAAACTTGGAGGGTAAGGGGGGGGGGGCTCAAGACAATCACCTATGAATTTCGTAACGATTGGATCAGTAATAACTACTGCGCATGCTCAAACTTCTTGTCATAGGCGTAACTCCGGAACTACTCGACCAATTTAGATGAAATTCGCAGGGATTAAGCGAGTTAGACCCTGGAGGGTCCCCTGTGAATTTCATCGCCATTAGACCACAGTAGCGGGTGTGCATGGGCTAACGTGAATTTCCGGAAACTACGATTTCTTCGTTCCTTTAATGGGCCGATTTCGCTCAAATTCGGTGTGTAGTTGAGAGCAACCATTACCTTCTAGTTTCAACATTTTATCAGTAATGGGTGCGCCAGCTTTTCTTGTATGTATGTCACATTTTCAATCTGGCCTAAACGTAGAAACTAGAGAAACACCGTTTTTCCGGCGAATTTTAGCCGTTCCGTGCGGGTAAATGGCGGGTTTAAATAATATTTTTAGCCCCCCTTGCTTTGTATTGCCCATAAATAACGATTTTCCAATTTTCGGTTGCCCAGCATTCTATCATCATGAGCATGGCAAACCGGTCATCTCTATTTTCCTGAAAATTTGTTGGTAGCGTACCTACTCACTGTGAAGGCCACGAGGAAGCTTCATCTGTACCATGTCCTTGGCAGTGTATTTTATTTATTTTTTCTACCAAAGGTACCGGATTATTGTTTTCACTGTTGTGAGTTGCATTTCCTTCATAAAAATCAAAATCAAAATTACCGCATTTCACGTTTTAGAACTTTTAGAAACAAATTTGGTTCAGTGTATGACACAACCTTACCACACGCATAACTTGAAAGTTTTTTCATCTGATTTCGATGACATTTTCAGGGAGGTTGGTGGGTTGTGCCCAAGATGATCCCCTATAAATATCAGCCCCGTCATACCAGTAGCAGCCCCAGCAATTCAGTAGCAGCCCCAGCGATTTATTTCCGCAAACACTGATTGCTTACGACCTAAAATGCCCGAAAATTTTTCACCTCGTTGATGTTTTTAATTAATTTGTTTAAATTTTGATAGTCTTGAAAATTAATACGAGGAAACTAAGTATTCACCACTATTACACGCAGACTTTGCCTGACTTTTGTTTCGCTAGGACGGCGCAGGTTCTCATCCGACACGACCCGCAAGTCGTGCGGGTTTGGCTACCATTAGATCTGTGGTCTGTACACCCCAAGGAAGTTGGAATGAATTCTGAATGAATAATTCTAGAATGAATAAGTCTCCTTGGTTCATCCCCTGGACAGAGATCGTATGAAGGGTGGTAGAAGAACAGCCAGGGGACTACTTACTTAGAATATGGACTAAAGTCAAAGGTTATTAAATTCGTAGCTCCTGCCATCAATCATCCTCTCTGCTATCTCATAAATGAAAGCTTACTTCACAACAAATTCCCAGCGATTTTGAAGAGAGCCCTTGTGGTGCCTATTGGAAGGCGATAAAGAGGATCCAAGAAACTACAAGCCGATCTCTCTATTGCCGATCTTGTCAAAAATCTTCGAAATTGTCCTCAAGCAGCAAATTTCACTTTACTTCGAGAGAAATAATTTGCTTTCATCCAGTCAATTCGGTTTTCGATCCCGAATGGGCACCTCTGACGCCATCCTGAGTTTTGTGGATTTTTGCCTGGAGTGCTTTGAGGAAGTCAAGTTCGACAGAGCCATCCTTTTCGACCTGTCAAAGGCCTTCGACATTGTTTCCAACGAAATACTAGTTAATAAGCTTAGAGTCTACGGGTTTGAACCTGACGCACTTCGCCTAATGTAATCTTACCTCGTTGACAGAGAACAGACGGTTAGATGGAATGGTAATCCATCGAGTCCTGCTGTGAGTAGAGTGGGAGTGCGGCAAGGTTCCATTCTGGGACCCTTGCTATTCATAATTTATGTAAATGACTTAGATGGTTTAGCATCTAATATTGATATTGTGCGTTTTGCCGATGATACAACGGCTCTCGTATCTGGCGAAACACTGGAAGAGGTGATAGCATTCAGTGAAATGGCTCGGCTTTCAACTGCGGATTGGATAAATTCTAACAAACTGAGCCTCAATAACGACAAAACTAAAGCAATTGATGTCACCCTAAGAAATCCCCAAACTGTTTCGTATGCCCTTGATTCTGAGCCTGTCACTTTTCTGGGTGTATTGATTGACCCTACGTTGACGTGGATTGCTCACTGTGATCAACTGGCTGGCCGATTGCGTAAAACTCTATTTCTACTGCGAAGCTTGTCCCACCAAGTGTCGCCAGAGGTGCTTCTTCATGGTTATTATGGATGTTGTCATTCATTGATGTCCTACTATATAATATCTTGGGGACACAATTCGTCTGCTGCTTAACGCTTTGGATTACAAAGAAAAGCGTTCAGAATCCTGGGTCAAATTGATTATCGCCAGGACTGTCGAGAAGGTTTCATTTCCATGAAAATCACAACCTTGCCCTCACTCTTTATCAAAGAATGCCTTCTCATGGTGCATAAAAATAAGTCGGATTGGCCTAGGATTAAAGATGTGCATGAGCATCAAACTCGTGGCTGCGATAATTTGTAAACTTTTTTGTCAACTTGAACTGCAATTGCGGTCCTAAAAAGTTCGCTTTTGATTATGAATGTGCATTGGGTGTATAGAAAATTTAATGCTGAATCTGAATACGAGGTCAAAAGTGAACAGAAATTGTTTCAAAGTGAAGAAACATGGGTTTTATGGCAAAAAACGTGGTTTTCTGAAAGAAAACGTTAAAAAATCATATCTTGGGAACGGATCGAGATAGAAAGGTGCGGTTGGTGGCATTCTACCCCATTTCGGGTCTAGTTTCACCAAATTTTTTTTCGCTTTCGTCCTGAATCACCCTGTATACAGTTTAATTTGTGTGTAGATCGATCCATTCCATTATAATGTTGTCATTGATTGGGAAAAGAGTCATAGGGCAATTTACCGCCAAGCTGTCGACAAATGAGTCACAATGAGCCACTCACCAGATACAATGGAATTACTAAAAATACTGTCAAGTTAGGCGCTGAAAGTTAACGGGGAGCTCGATCCATATCAATGAAGAACAAAGCGATACCGTATTACTACACAAATAAATTCTGCTGCTTCCTACCATACTATTTTGATACAATGTTTAAGTCCTACTTAATTAATTGTGGTCAGGCCCTGAAGATGACAATAATATATTTGTTGAAAGTTCGGCGGTAAAGGCGCTAGTTCCGTTTGACGTTTCCTCAATTACTGACAAGCTTAATACAGCATTTAAATCCGTCCTTTCTTTGACAAATTGGAATTGAACATCCATTTTTTAAAATCCTCGAAATAGTTGACCTTTTACAACCACACCCACCGCCGATACGTCCGAAAACGTCTCGCTCGATAACCATTTGGAAGCTCTTCGCCGCAATAATCAAATAATCCAAACCGTATTTTTCATCTTTCTATTCTTATATTTTTGTATGAAACATCGGTTTCTCGGTTCCCAGTGGACTGATATTGATCAAATTTGCTGGATAGTTGTGAGGTGACTCCAAGACATACCTATTGGTGCCTATGAATTGCATAACAATAACTACCTGTAATAGCTACCACCCATATGATGGAAACTTGAAATTTGTTGTCATAGGCATAACTCTTGAACTGTTCCATCAATTTTGGTGACGTTTTCACTATAGGTACCTATCTGCTACTACGTAGGTACGTCTATATTGCTAAAGTGAGGAAGCTACATGATTCGGCAGACGTTTTTTCCATCCTGGGATTCAAGTTTTTCGAGTGAATGGCAGTTGCCGGTAAATATTATAAAACGATGTGTTTGGAAATTTCAAATTTCCCCTACTTGGAAGTAGCAGCCGGATCCTCTTCCATGGGTTTCCATGTTATCCTAGTGGCACGGTTGACTGGAACCGTTACTTGGAGCCGTTAAAGATGTGTGACTGGAACTTTTGTAACAACGACCCATCTCATGATAACAGCCAAATTCATGGGATTAACGAGGTAGATCCCTGAAGTAGGTCCTACTCTAGTTCTAGTTCCTAATTCAGTTCTTGAGAATTGGAAGGGAGAAGAAAATTTGATTACGCCAACGTTTCGGATAATTTCCTATCAATCCTCCGGGCTATTAATAAATTATCCGAAACGTTGGCGTGATCCAATTTTCTTCTTCCGATCAATTCTCAAGAACTGAATTCTAGTTTATACACTCACGGTCAAGAACCCTCACCAATAATCGTAGGTCCTGCTCTCTGAAGTGTTTTATGCAAACCTGTAAAAAATCGTGTAGGTATTCTTGAATAGTTGGACAAAATTATAACTAGTACCGATATTTTTTTTAGCAGCACTATAAGAATTCAATTATCCAGGTAGGCACTCAAAATCAAAGAGTGGGTACCTGTGTATTTCTTGGCTGAAAGCCCTTTCTTCGTATATTGAGTGACTCATCGACTGGTGGAAACCTGAGGCCTTCTCTTGTCGAGGGTAGCGACTGGGTTCTCTCGGTCCGCAAATTTTTAGAATGACATATTTTGGGGAGTGATGATGTAATCCCACGGTATCGGAATCCAATGTTAAAGGTAGCTGTTTACTCACAATAATCCATCAGAATTCACTAACACGCTGCTGATCCCTTGCTCGAATCTGCTCTACGTTTGTGAAGTCTTTTCGATCCAGGAGGTTTGCAGACGGCTGATACTACAGTTTCATATTACAACTGCCCAAGACCTCACTTGACCTAGAGGAAGACCTATATATCGCGTCCCTCAGCCCTCCAGGCTAGAAAGTATTGATCCGATCACCTTACGCCCCCTCCCCATGTCGGAAGCCCATCGTCCCCCATAACAATACACCCTTATACCGTCCCCAGGCAGACCTACCTCTCTCGCTACCCATCTAGATTTTCCATTAGATTAACTTCGAGAATAAATTCCGCGCCACCGGGTCCTTTTCCGCTCTCCACTCCCTCCTATGGTTTTTCGCGGTTGGCGGATATTTCCTAAGAGGGGGTGGGTGGGAAATAGCCCGTCCGAACAGATTTCTGGACCATGCAGGGATGCTGGGTGAGATGGGCCTTTCTATTCATCCTTCATCTTTCCACTCTACCTAGAGCGAGCAAGTATGTGAACAAGAAGCGACCCTCTTTCCTGAAGAGCTTTTTCCGCAATTTCTTGTTCTCTTCTTCGCAACTCGTCTGGAATAAGAGAAGTTCCGATTGTCCAAAAGTCTGAAGGAGTAGAGACCTAGAATTCGAAACAGTTTCGCAGGTTACTCTGACCTCAAGAATAATTGTCCAATAAATTCAATGGTACACCTAGCATCAACGTAAGAACCAATTTTGTTAGAAGTAGTAAACAATTTTAGCACCTAAGAAATGAAATTTCGAATGAAACAAAAATAATAGAAAACTTCTGCCAGGTTAATGTTGCACCTATCTTCCCTCTAACTTTTATTAGGGTTACTTATTTATTGAAAATGTGTTTATTTTTGGAAACATTTCCGTAGGTTACGCTGACTCCAGACACTCGCCAATTAAAAAAACAAACAAAAACAGACGGTAGACCTACGGTTCTGGAGTCAGATCATTTAATAATGATTAATTTCACGCCATTCAACTCCAAAGCGTAACAATGAACATTTCATCTTAACATCAAATACAAACAAACACAACCACCTGGTTTCCCTAACACTCGAAGATGTGATATTTTCTCAGTTCAGTAAGCTGGCAGGTACCTACATTATACATTATTTCAGCTTTGCTTCAGTTTTCAACGAGAGTATCTTGCAAGTCTCTTATGATAGTTTCCATAGTAACATCTCCCAAGAAAAGTTCACTAGATTCAAGATTTGACTTTGTACGAAGGAAGAAACAAGAAGAAGAAGAAGATTTGACTTCTAACAATGCGAAAAATTTCAGTGTTAAAATCTTAATTGGTAGTAATAATTATCGTACCTTAGTATTGTATTTTTGTATGTGCATTAGATTCTAGAATAATCAGTCCCAACGTACAACATTATTGTAATGAGCAAGTGAAAAGATTAAGAAATCATCAAAAGCTGTTTTTGAAGAGACTCTGATTGACACCAGTAACGTATTGGTTTTCTCACGTTGTTGTCTACCGAAATCTCCGAGCCGTTCTGAGGTGGGTCCCTACGTAATATTTCGTGTTTATTCATTCGGAGAAATTGGAACCACCAGGAGATGGGTATCACCATAACAAGACTGCTCAGCTCCCTCTTCGAACGGAAGCACTTGAGGATCCTCATGGTCGGGTTGGACGGGGCCGGGAAAACGACGATCCTCTACAAACTCAAACTCGGCGAGGTTGTGACGTCAATACCGACGATCGGCTTCAACGTTGAGACCGTCGAGTACAAGAACATTCGCTTCACCGGTGAGTCTGAATAAAGGGAACTACGGTAGTGCGACTACTGTGTTGGGACGTGCCCACCAGAAGGGCCGTAGCCAAGGGGATGATGAATAAAACGATGAAGGAAGAAAGGAGGTAGAAATAGTCGGCTGCATAGTAGATAGTTTATAGATTATTATAGTCGGGATTCAGTTAGAGATAAACACCCATCAATGGTCTGATGTGTGGAGTTGTAGTTGATGTATAGACCCCCAGTAGAGCCAGTATTGTTTCCAGTATGATTTGCCTTGGCTAATGGTAGTTTGACAAGGTACATCCTTACTTACTTAGTCCTGTATCTTCTCTTCTCGTTCGTTGACTGAATTTCTGCTGAATTTCTGGTGTACAGGTTCCACCTGAAGATGGGTCGAGCTAGACCTGAAACATTGTGAAGAATAAAGAACGTAAGTGTGGAAGTCTTTATCTCTGGCTGAATACCGTCTATAACCATATATAAACTGAGGGAGGGGTAGGAGAAGGCGACGAAAAAAAGTAAAAAATAAATCAAGTTGAAGAAAAAGTGGGTATCATTATCCTACTTCTTGGGCAGGTAATACGAATGTGAAGAGTCCAATTTAGTCATCCAAACGCAAGGTGCGAGCTATACGTGCCTCACTGGTTATATATATTTCACTTATATTTTCATCAATTAGCTCAGATACTGGTTACTATTGAGTAACGTTGAACTTATATACAAAACCTATATACTGATCATGCTTTCTACTGCTGAGCAGTTCGGATCCAAGGAAAGGAGGGTGTCCTTCCCCCTCCTTTGTTACTTTAGCTATTTATTGGTCACCTCAAAGATCTGCTACACGGGTGCAGGATATCAATTCTAAGTTAATCGCTTGCAAAATTTAAAATAGACAATTTCCTTTTTTATGTATGTACATAGCCAAATTTGAACAAATTTGGAAAATTTTGTACTGAATAAACTTAGATGACTTAGATTCTTAACATAAAAATATTTGTACCATCTCACTCAACTAACCGTCAATAAAGTATCTACGAGCAATATGCCAAAATTTAAACTTTTCATCGTGCAAGAGTGTGTAATAGATCGCTGCACCATTTAGTTTCCGCAATTTACGGTATATTTTTTCACTTGCCTACTTTAAATGTTGAAGAAAGACTGTAAATATGTTTTCCCTCAACTGAAATTAATGCTTATGGGTCGCCGAGCCCAGCTTACATGCCTTTGTAACCTAATGATTTATAAAAACCGATTGACCGCCCATTTTTCTGCAGTTTGGGACATCGGAGGGCAGGACAGGATACGGCCTCTCTGGAAACGCTACTTCCAAAACACCCACGGTATCATATTCGTCGTTGACTCGACGGACCGCGAGCGAATCGACGAGGCTTCAGTCGAGCTCAAAGCGCTCCTCGAGGACGAACAGCTTCGCCAGGCTGCCGTCCTTGTCTTCGCCAACAAGCAGGACCTACCGTCGGCCATGAAGCCCACTGAGTTGGTTGAGAGACTTCAACTGGGCGACAGCAAGGGTCGTAAATGGTACGTCCAGTCGGCCTGCGCAACGCTGAGTCAAGGCGTCTACGAGGGGCTCGAGTGGCTCGCCAAAGAACTTGCCAAGAGATGAGGTGATAAAGGACTCATTCCCTGATGACTAGTGCCTTCATTTCCAATAGGATTTTATTTTCGTTTTCTTCATGTTTGTTTATGTTTGAATGAAGAAATTCTGCTGGTAAGAATATCCATACCATCCATGACAATTCTTCCTCCAATATTCAATAGGTTTTTTATTTTTGACCAAAGTTTTGCAAATTCTGCGTTGGTGCGTTGTACTTGGTTTGGAAAAATCTGGTGTCACAAACTGTGATTCTGATTAAAATATACCTAACTAAAATGAAGAAAAAAGTAATCAATTATGAAATTTAAGGATCACTCAAAATGGGATTTCTAGATTTCATCAGTAAGTAATAATAAATCATAACAAACTAGGTCAATAGATGGAACTCGTGCTACTCACAATTGTGAGTCAATGAGTGTGATTTTCCTCAAGACTGATTTCATTAGAGAGTTTTTGTTCTTCCCGTCATTTTCACGGAAACGAAGACGAAAACGAAACACGTAGCTGATAAAGGGAAACGGACCAATGAGCTTGAAGAATTCTCTTTTCGTAAACGACAAGTTTTTCTAATAAATACGTGAGGAGGCAGCCCTACACCATCCATTTTCCCTTATCAGCTATATACGCCGTACGCGGCACTTTCCTTAGTTACCATGGACCAAA
>JAEMON010000005.1:22119048-22131843 GCA_030264115.1 Lygus lineolaris
GTATCCCAAAAGAACAGTAAGTATTCTCTTAAGATGAAAACATTTAGTAAACGTTTCAATAAACGTTACATTGTTTTTAATCGGTATAAAATTTTTAGTATCAAGTAATGCTTTCGTATGATAATATATTATCCTTCCTATGTTGCAGGGTTGCAAATCTAGATTTTAGTACCTTGGTGGAACCTAACAAGATATGAATAAATTAATTTTACTTCAACCATTGCAATGTGGGGGCCTTTTTTGTGTACGATATGATTGGCCTGCTTCCCTAGTCTAGCCAGGTAACGGAATTAAACCCCTGTTATCAATTAAAAGTGTTTCTCCTCCCGAATCAAAGTTTCACTTGGAACTCCCCACAACAGGGAATTCGCGTCGATTTCTGTTATTCTTTCTTAGGAAACATCTCATTGAGAGCGTTGCAAAAACCTGCAACAATTATGAGGATTGTGTAGATAGTGGAAATGGGGGATGACGGTGGTTGAAAATGTGAGGCCATGACGTCATCCCTCCTTGCTGTCCGGCGATGACGTCACACGTACTCACATTTCGTACGACCACATTTTCGGATTCAGCGTTGAATTTCCTATACTCCTAATGCACATTCATAATCAAAAACGAACTCCTGAGGAACGCAATTGCAGTTTGAGCATTGAACAAAAAATTAAGTTTCTGAAAGTACTAGTACTTTAACTGCATTTCCAAAAAACGTGCTAGAAGCTGTAAAATCGCAGGAAAACTTGTAAATTCCATGAGCATTTCAATGGTATGGTCAACTTTGCGATTCCTTATCGATTTCATGGAAAAATTCAAGTTTGAATGCGGAAAAACATCATTTTAACCTCCTTATTTTCTGTACTGAAAGTCAGTAGAACGACCTCAGACTTACAACGAGGATTTCATTTTGCCCTGATATCCTTGAAATAATCAATCTGAATCATATCACTAGGTACAACGGCAAACACAAAAAATTGAGAATCCGTTTGCTAATTTTCTGGTAGGTAGTCGTATTTTTGTAGGTGCCTACTGTTTGTCCGCATTCAGACTTGAATTCATCCATGAAATCGATAAGGAATCGCTAATTTGACCATACCATTGGAAAGTTGATTAAATTTGCAAGTTTTTCTGATATTTGACAGCTTCCAGCACGTTTTTTTGGAAATTCAGTTAACATGCAAGTATTTTCGGCAACATAATTTTTTTAAATTTTCATTGCTTGAACTGCAATTGCGGTCCTTACAAGAGTTCGTTCACACACGTACTTACGGTCTCGCTTAAAAAGCCCAAAGCTACGAAATTCCGAGCTAAAAAATGGCACAGTCTGGGTTTTTGAACGTACTGGATCCGATTTTGTTGTCACAAATACCTACGACCAAAAATCGACGCAAATTCTCCATTGCGGAGCCGAGATCGGATATTGCACCTCGTCGGACTTATTTTTGGAACGGTTCCATTATCCGTTACATGTTAATAACTGTTGCTATTCTCATTAACTCATCTCAATCATCTTTCCTGTGACGTTCTTACCTACCTACCTTCAACTTAATATGCCTTTCATTACCAGGTTTGGGTTGATTCTCTGAATTTGTCTAAAAAAAAAAAAAAAAAAAACCTGAACACACTTTGCGAAATACTGAACATTTTTTGCGCTTTTTTGACGGATCTGTGGGATGTGAAAATTGAGGTTAATCCAGTGGTCAAGCCTGTTTGCTTGTCCCTTTAGGTGGCTTCCTCATGCATTTTTTTTTTTTTTTTTTTTTTTTTTTTTTTTTTTTTTTTTTTTTTTTTTTTTTTTTGTCGCCTAAAGTAAAAGAGTGAGATAAAGTGGAAGAAACAAGGAAAGCATTATTATGCACGCATCTTAATCTTACGATAATAGGAGTACTTGCCAAGCTAGTGATGTCAATATTCTCATCCTAATCTATTTTAATTAATTAATTAATTATTTATTTATTTTAATTATTAAATTAATTATTAATTTTTATTAATTAGGTACCTACCTATTTATTTAGTTAGGTATTCATTTTATTTATTTATTATTTATTTTATTTACTTACCTATTTGAAATTGAATTTATTACAGGTAAATGAGTTATATAGTAGGTATTCCACTGCTTTAGCGGGCGGCGGCAAGGTGAGTAATAAATGGAAGTGAAAGCGCACGCTAGGGCTTGTCAACAAGAGTAGAGTGGCTCCCCTTAGTTGATCGTTATTGTAAACTGAGGCTCCAACGCATTCGGTATCGGTTAGTACCTATCATTACAGCTACGAATGGCCGAGCAGGTGCTTGACCAGCCACCCACTGATCCTTCAGCTGCTGCTCAGTATGTCAAATATCTGTACAATATAATACGTATCTGACGAAGCCACATTCCCACCGCAGGCGTTGTCATCCCGGTCTTCGAACTAAATATTATCAAACTAATATTATATCACTGAGAATCGTTTCATTCCCATTTCAGGCAGCACTGCATATCCCAGAAAAACCAACAGCAGAAAACCGAGAGATTTATATAATATCGGTTATTTTATATACTAAGTTTATACTAATTACCTGTATATTATTTGCTATACTATTAATATACTAATTATATATTAGGATACTAATTATATTATTATATAATTTAAGAATGAATAAAACCATAAATTATGAATCAAACGAGGAAGATTGGAAGTTTATTGAAAGAAAATTGTGAAGAAAGAACTGGGAGTTTCATGCATACGAAACGAAGATGAGGGTGAAGGTGAGTGTTTCGTCCCGAGATTATACTCCATACACTCATCGATCCACCAAAGGAGAGATCGTTCAGGACAAATCTCGTAGGAATATTCATTTTACACTATTTTTTTCGGGTACGACAAATTGCTTATACTAGACGTTAGGGTTGGAAGATCGAATCGAATTTTCAAGAGGGTCGATCTTTTTGGCCCAATTAATCGATGTTTTAGATTTATCCCAACTTGCCAGAGAATCGCGCGTATTGATCTTTTTATAGACGATTTTCGACTCGATCCATTGCTTGCATTATACTTTAATTTTTGTTACCCCATATTTGCGTACTTGTAGAGTAGGTACGTTGCGATACACGAAAAGGCAATGTATTAATATTTTATTTCAAGCTGTGATTGAGGAGCACTTATTATTTGTGTCTGCCGATGTGTAACATTAACAATTTGTGTAGAAATATTACAAGCGAGAACAAATTTCATTTTAATGGAATAAAAACCTTACTACATTCTATTTTTGTTATTATTCATTACTCAGAAAAACAACTCACCCAACCACATTCTTGACCCGAATGAGTAAAGAGAGGAGTAACAGCAGTCATTCAAAAGCTTGATCAAAATAGGAGAATCGAAAGATCAATTCAAAAATATCGATTCTTTTGAACCGATTTATTGATATTTTCTATTCAAAACTTTCGATACATCGATTCCCAAAAATCGATTCTTTTCATTGTCATCTCCATCTGTAAGTACTTGACGTGGGAGAAGATGAGAGACGCTGAAGATTTCTTCGTTCAACCTCCGACAGCAGCTGAAGCATATATATTATTAAGAAGCCAGAAACAGCGCTGTTCTTAAGCGCTTATTCTTGGCAATGCAGAATCAACTATCTGACTTTTCTTTTGATGCACTTTGCAGAAATGTCAAGTACTCTGCATGCAGAAATTGGTTAATAAATCTTGGTATGTAGAGAATTTTTTTTTTTTTTTTCAAGAATCGTTTATATTAGGTATTACAAACGAAAAAATTACCATTAGTGATAAGTCCATAAACGATTCATTTTCATTGACAAAAACCTTTAGACCCATGGAGTCAATTATGAACGTTTTCCACGGTTGTTTTGAAGAATATTTGTTGTAAAAGTACGTAATGGTAATGAATGGCTTTACGAAGGGCAAAAAATATCCCCTCTCGGTCTTTTGAAACCATACAAGTCGGATACTATTTACCTAACAATCCAACTGCTGCGCTCGAGTGTGCCTACTTCATCATGATTGCATAACATTCCGTAATATACCGTGTTTATTATGCCGACCCCCACCCAACATTTTTCTTTGCCTTTTTCTCAAATTCCCTCTTTCTTTAGTAGTTATGAACCGACTCCTTTTGAGTTGGGTCTCCACAGACGACTCTCTCGACCGACTTTTGATCTTTTTTTTCCGCTGCAGAACTCTCTGAGGGTAATAAGCTCTACAGGAAGCCTCCAGTGTGTGGGCTGTGCCTACCCAACCCATGAGAGTTATTTAAACCAATTTTCAAGAGGTTTTTTTCTTTTAGAATGTGCCTCAGAAAGAGCTTAGAATGTCGTCTCTTAGCTGGAAAAGTAGTCAGAGCTATGTTTACCTATAGTTAACGATTTCGCTATCGAGTAGGTATATAACGAGATACTCGATGGAAAAAACCTTTGCCAGGTTGGAATAGAGATACTCTTTGAGCGAATAAAATTAAACGGACATTTCTATAAAGGTATAAATAGTACGCTACAGTCATTTATTCTATGACGGTTTATGACTTGAACGGCGGTTTTCCATCATGTGGTTTATCTCAACGTACAGGCAAACATGACATGTCCACATTTTTAAAATTTATTGGTATACCTAACTTGAATTTTGAAGCAGTTGCAATAGCTGAATCCTCTTCGAAAATTGGCCAAAATCATGAAACTGTTCTGACGACAGGGAGGTGCGGGCAGGGAGCTTCAGATCGTCGACATCTCGTTAAACTTGACTCCGTTAACGGGATCTGGGCGTCCCATAGGAGTACCATTGCCGGAGAGGGTCCTAAATGGTTCGAATTTAATCGACTAATTGCCAGACGGGCTCAGGGAAACGTGACCCCTTCGGTGACCCCCCCCCCCCCCAGTCGTTGACTACCCCCCTGGCAGATCCCGCAAGTCAATTTATTATGCTAAACTCGCCTCACCGGGAGCAGATTTGGGATCTTCCGTCTCCCGTCAAATTAGCTTCGACTGCGTCACCAACTTGGGATTGTTCCCGCTCTTGGTTTAGCCACCTTTCATTCATCCAGTTCGTTTCGCTTGCCGGTCCAAATCGATTGGACTTATAGTCAAAATTAGAATGGTGCATGTAGTGGATTGGTAGTATTCCAACTCCTTAAGTTATAAGGAATTCAGGGTTGATACCGTCGGGTGTGTTGTTGATACTTGGTAACCATTTAAGTATTATGATTTTGGAATTTAGTCATGGTCATGAACTTGAGTCGTGTGTCATTCCCATTCCAGAATGTAAATTCTTATGAATATAGTGAGTTTGTATTCTGATGTGGATTGTTCGTAATGTTCGTGCTACTGCTTAGTACTATCTACATTATAATGGCGACGAGGAAAATAAAGAAGCAGAACCAGGTATCGAGGAAAATAAACGAGTCCAGCTCAGAGGAAGAAGATGAGGCAATCGCGCTACAGAGGTGCGTCAAGAAATTCAGTTTTCCAACATACAAATGTTCGAAGAAGTGGAAAGATTACATAAATAGATTTGAAAGAATGTGTCGGGTCAAATGGATAGTATCGAACTTGGAGTCTGGTGAACAAGTAAAAAGAGATTTGCTGTTTGCATATGTGGGTGCTGAACCGTTGAGGAAAATCACTAATCACTTCCTACCGGAGCAATTGGATGATGTATCATACGGGAACATCAAGGATGGGTTCCTAGAGATGTTCCAACGTGTGACTACAATTTTTGAAGCACGACTTGAATTCGAACGGTCGGACAGAAAATCACATGAGACGTTAGCATAATTCGCAGCTCGACTTAGAGAACTCAGTTCGAATCGTGAATATCCACCGAAGATGGTGGACGAAAGGTTGAGGGACAGATTCGTAGCTGGAGTAAAGCATAGAAGATGAGAATTGGAAGCTCGAGTTCGTTGGCCAAATGCGACCCTCCACAATGTTCCGGTCACCTTAAGAGATGTTCTGCAAATGGCGATTGTGCTTGAGAAGGCAGAACACGAAGTTAGATGTCACGATTACCATTGAGAGGATGAGAAGCGTGAATCAGCCGATGAAGGATTGGGAGAATACAGTAAATGTGGGCTATGCCATACAAAGGAGTTTTGTCCTGCCTTCAAGTATCCTTGTAGCAATTGTAATGTTCTGGGACACTCCGCTAAATTTTTACGGAAAAATAGGCGAAAAAACTTGAAAACGGACAGAATGCCGATAGCAGCAGTGAGGACGAACCGATAAGATCCTTGAAAATGATAAGTTTGCAAGACAGAGAACGCAAGCCTATAAGAAATAGAGTTCCTACAAGATCATATGGGAAATGAGGATTCTTATACAAATTTGGGAACTTCGGTCCGGCTTTAAAGTATCCGTGTTATATGTGTGGAAGAACTGACCATTTCGCCCGTTTCTGTAAAGCTCATAGACGAAAGATAGTTTCCCGTCAGTATCCAGGTAAGAGTGAAGATGACAAGAGAAGGAGAAGTAGTAGTAGACGAAGGACAGTTGTTGAGAGCGAGAATCGGAACTGGATTTGGGGAGAAGGAGAAGACGAAAAGACATACAGTGCACAATGGAAATAGCAGGCAGTAGGACGGAACTGGAAGAGAAGAAGGAAGAAAGGATCAAAACTGGCAAGATATTAAACGCCAGATGTTCAGAGCAAGAGGATCGGAATCAGTATCGTGTTATGGTCGCTGGAATAATTGGAAGTACAGAAGTATACTACAGAAGATAGACAATAAATTGCTAGTTCCGTGAAGGGGGAGTAGTGTAATGGATCGGGAGTATTCCAACTCCATAAGTTATAAGGGATTCAGGGTTGATAACGTCGGGTGTGTTGTTGATACTTGGTAACCATTTAAGTATTATATTTTGGAGTCATTCCAGTCATTCCATTGGAGTCGTGTGTCATTCCAGAATGTATAAGTTCTGATGAAAATAGTCAGTTTTTATTGATATAGTGATGTGGATTGTTCGGGTATATTTTACTGCATAGTACTATCTACATTATACTCCATTTTCTCAAAGTCGATTCCTATTGTAAGTTCCATAGCTCCCAATCCCTTCGCCTTTTCAATCTATTCTTCATGTAAAAGTCACAAAATACGGTTCGAGAAAGTTGTGATAGAGTTGCAAATCAAGTAGCTTAACATATTTAATACCAAAAATGGGTGAGATGGCGTTCTGGACAGCAACTGTTTTGCTCTCTGTGCAACCTCAGAGAATAAGAGGACGTCATGCATTCCCTTACACTTTGCTTGGTGGCAGAACTCAGGAAAAATGGTTTGGCTGTGGTCGTCACTTGAAAAAAACGTGGAAAAATCATTTTATTCACCAAAAATATATGCTGATTTTGTAACAGAACTAATTTCTTATGGAAAATAATCTTCTGCCCCACATTCGAACAAAATTGAAACAAATTAACAATGAGCTCAGGTTAGAAAATCCTTCCCCCTAATCGATGGAGAGGAATCTGGGAGGCTCGAGCACCGTGAATATTTGAAATCGATCAATGTTTAATCAATTCCGACCAAAGGGATTTTCAGTTGAGAAGAGAAGGGGGTGCTGATGGGGGACTGTTGGTGGGGTGCTGATGCTGTGGTTTGCTGTTGTCGGTCGTGCAGGGCGTGGCGGGGCGTGGCTGTTAGCGATTTATCTGGGTCGGCATCAGAGAGCTTCCCATCGAGGAACTACAAAACGTCTCTAAATACTTGAGGAAGCGAGGTGAGGTGCTCTGAGAAGCTTTGTTCAAGAGGGATCGGAAGCCCTCCTTATTCTGAACGCTTCCTATTATCTTCGCCCGGCGTTTTGGATTTAAAATTGTAAGTGGTCTGAGAAGCTGAAAACCGAATATTCTGGTTCGAGTAATATGAAATTAGGTGCCTACCTAACAATTTCTTCTTTCTAATAACTTTTTCTGGTAGGAAGTATAGCTCATAAGTGAGTAGGAAGTAGCTCATAAGTTAGTAGGAAGTAGCTCATAAGTTAGTAGGAAGTAGCTCATAAGAAGTCTTCTTGAAGAAGGGAGCCTCAGAATCATTCGAAACAATGCTCTGTACGCAATGCGCATTTTGCTTCCAATTTCTTATCCTCCGAAATTAAAATGTCCACTCTTATTTTTCGTTTCAGAGCTTCCTGAATAAATTTGATTTTTGTCTCTCTGTCCGCATTTACAGCCATATCTTTCAGAGTTTCCCACGGATTTGGTCCAAATGTTTAGGGCTCTAACGTAAATTTCGTTCACGATCGTCTTGAAGGACAAACATCAACACGATCAAGAGTTTATTCTCATCAGTCGTTGTAGACATAACAGGCATTACTTACAAAGTTTTTATTCAATTTCGCTCAAATTTTTAGGGAATATGCGAGCCTGTCATTCATGAGGCCACCTGAGGTCCCTAATAAATTCCATCATGATTGAATCGGCAGCGGTCTCTGCGCATGCGCTAATGCGGAATTCACCAGATTTCGTTCGTGACATCTCTAATAACCACAGTTTGTTTTCATCCGATTTCGTTCAAATTTTGTTGGACGCGAGGAAGCTATGTGCCACTTGGAGTATTTTTATTTGTACCTCAAGTGCGTAACAATATACTCGTAGTTAGGTATCATTATAACGACTGTTGTAATGAGCGTTGTAAGGAACTTGTTTCAAAGCAATACCGACAGATAGCTCTTGGCAATCGATGAAAACTTTACATGTATGGATTGTAAATTTCGAAGAGAAATAACATCAATTTACCTACGGTTCAAATAATTTTAAAAAAACTTGATGTATCAATACAAAAGAGCAGATGTAGCTGCTCAATTTTTCAACTCAGCTGAGCTGTGAGCTCAACTTTCGACTCAACTGATCTGTAACCTCAATTTTCGACTCAACAGATCAATGAGCTTATTTTTTTCTCATCTGGTTGTTCAAGTTTCAACTCTTCTGATCTCGGAGCTTAATTTTCGACTCAGCAGATCTGTCAACTCTATTTTCGACCAATAGAGACCCCCTGATCAAGATTCGAAAATTGTCCGTCGAGACCGGATGTTACCGAACCGGCTTTTCGACGCAAACATGTTTCAGAAATTCACGTTAGTACACTCGCGGAAGGAGTTTTTGATCCGACAGCACTGAAACTTATATGGGGCCATCTAGGATATGCGTGATCTCATAACAGAACAGCCTTTGTCATGAAACTGAAAAAGAATAGGCAATTTATCGACGAATTTAACGACCTTAGACCGATTTCTGTGCGTTGAACTGTTCATACTGAGCTGTAGTTTTCAAAACCCAAAGTTTGTTGGGTCGTATTTTTGAGAAATAAAAACTGAAATTTTGGAAGTATTCAATATAATATATTGAATCCTTCCAAGTTAGCTTACTGCTGCCTTCTACAATTATATTATTATTGTAGAAGGCAGCAATAAGCCGCATTTGCCCTTTCAGAGACCCTTCATGTACAGACCCCTTTCCAACCACAACCTGTATTGTAGAAATCATGCGGTTTCCAAGGGTTAAATGGGGATCACAAGCCCTCTGCTGCCAGGATAAGCTCACGCTGAAATGGATTCCTACGAGAGAAACTTCACAAGAACCTATTAACAGGTTTGTTCATGATCCCAAATTTTACTTTCTACCCAGACTGTACAGTGAACCTGGTTCCAAGAACGTTGGGTTCATCAAGGTGCTGCACTGAGTTGTTGAACTTCCCGCACCAACTGTGTGTCCCGGAAACCTGTGAGAAACCTTCGCATTTCGCGTTTTCTATCCAACTTGTTTGTTATCAAGATATATAGCTGCAGTCGAGTTGCTATCGAACATTATTCACGAATGTCCGGCAGTGGGAGACCAGGATATCCTCCTCCTAACAGACTCCAAATCCCTATATTCTATGTAATTGGAGGTATACACGCGGGAAACGCACCACTAGTGAACCTCATCAAGATAGCAAGGAATCTGGAGAGCCTCGCCCAACCTTCAAGACAGCTCAGAATACTACACGTCTTCTCCCACTGTGGGATACGCTTAAACTGTTAAAGTCGTAGACGAACTTTGTGGGGCGGCAGCGAGGGGGGACTCCAACGAACATGGTAGTACCTGCCAGAGAGACATCTCGAGGGTCTTTCAGGCTGAGCCATGGTTTACATCAGCAAGGGACACATAATGAAATTAACTGAGCCCCCGGCATGCACATTGTGTGATTCCGGTGGAGTACAAGACCTTCCACACCTCCTTTATGACCTGCCCAAAAACTAGGGGTGCTTTCTATGATTGCGTGCAGATGGGAGACCTGGTTGAGGAGAGGATGATCTGGGGATATCTGAGGGATGAGCTGGGGAATGTGGAAAGGCTGGTTGAGCTGAGGGATGGTTTGATGGATAGAGAAGTCCGATGTGAGGGAATAACAGCAAGGCAGAGTGAAGAGAGACGGAGAGAACAACTCTATGACTATGTGTATTCTGACTGGTTCCAGTTCGTTGTTTGATTTAGGTTGGTTGGTTGTATGGTTTGGTTTAAAAATGGATAATTCGCTGAGGGACCAGTGGAGTGATGTGGAATTTGTGTTGACTTTGACCAACAACTAGGTATCAGTGGTAGTTACTCGTCAGTATCTCCGACGATGATGAAGTTTTGACGGAAGATTCCAAAAATGGACATTAATCGGCCACAGTCAAAATGAATGTATGATATTTATTAGCAATAAATTTATGGTGGAAAGATGAAAGCAGAAAAGTTGCTGAGAAGTCAAATGGATTCGAAAGAAGCTCGTTTTATCACAGCCGCGGTCCGTTTGGTATACCTACTTTAGTAGGTTGTCTTGAAAGTGAAACATTGCTTTATTTACAACAGTAGGTATACAACATATAAAAATCATTAGGCACACTACTAGACTATAGCAAACACCGCATAGGCTAAGCCTATCCACGGGCAAGATTAGTGGAATTTAGTAGGTAAGGTCTGGGTTACGTTCATGGTTACCTACACGCGACGGCATGGCAACTTTTTGCGTTCCAAGGGGGGGATTGTAAGATGTAAGAGTACACCCCGAACATTAGGTGAAGTACGAGTACACCCCGAACATTAGGTGAAGTACGAGTACACCCAGGCTGTATAGGTACACCCTCCTCAAAGGTTTCAATACATCGGCTATTGATCCGTAACCGTGAAATAATAAGGGTCTAGGGGTAAAATAAATCAACACTCCGAAACTGAATTTTGAGAGAAACTAATGTTAAAATTCACCAACTCATAGAAGTATGAAAGGTCTATAATAAAGAAAATACGAAAAATGTTGAATAGTGCAAAAGGTTAATTTTAAGGAATTTACATCACGGTACATTTTTTATATTTAAAAAATCGTACAAAATACAAGTAATGGCGAATTTTTTTAGTTAAAGTGGTTCTTCCAGCGATTTCAGCATCTCTTCTGTGGGGGGTCATCCATGAATCCAACATCGCTAATTTCCTCGACGTCTCTAATAGCTATCAACTTCTTATAGAACTGTCTTCTATCTCTTGATCCTTCCCGAGTCAGAAATTTAGTAAAGTGAAGAAGGTGTGGCCTTCGCAGCATTGGTTGCGAAACCCCGGTGGTTATCAATTTCGTGTTACTGGACTTTTCTCCTTTGTTAGGCTTCATCATTAAAGTCCCATATTGACCGATAAACGACGGCTTTTGGTAGATACTCGTATAATTAGGGTTTTCTTCAGGTGTACTCATACAAACAGGGACCCTGACACCTTGCACACTCCGGGTGTACTGGTACATTTCGTTGAGCTGAGTCATCGAATTTTCATTACTGCTGGATGTACTCTTTGCCGTGCCCGTTCCAAGTGGTTGGGTCATGAACTCAGAACTTTCCTGCACTTCCGCTACACCTACCCCCACCCTTTTTGGACTCAATTGAACCTGAACCCAAGTTTCTTGCACCCAAGTTCATAAGTTCATAAACTCATCTCTCTTGGAACAAACCTTACAATTGTAATTTTCGATTTTCTTAGAATTCGTGGAAATACCCGTACTTACATTAAACAGCTTTCGACAAGCTAACGATTTTCAATCGAATCTGCTCGGTGTCATTTCCCGCATTATACGCATACTCGTACTCCACAGAAATAAGGGGAAAAAACCTGTTCTTCGACTCCCCACCATCACGGACTTTATGAATATTCAATTTCGCCTCCATTTCCCACCCGTCAGAACTCCCTGGTGGAGTGAAAGGGTTCACAGGTTCACAAAGCTTTCATACAAGCGATGGACAATGGCGTTTGTGAACTGTGAATTCTCCCGGGTTAGCACTCCAATGAGGAGGCAGACTGGTTGGTCAGTCGGCCGACCTTATTGTGGTTGTTTTTGACGTCAAACCGAGGGAAAACATCATTTCTGAATTTAAACCTCTGAACGAACGGTGGAAAAGCCAATGGATAATGCAATTTCTAGGTCTTTCCTGGTACGTCCTGAAAGTATTTTATGATTTATGATACTGAATATGTGCATAAAATTACTTTTTAAAGAAGGTGAACAACTGTCGAAAATGTAAACTTAAAAAATTTTGAAAACAACGTGGAACATAAATTTTTTTTTTTCTTCCTCACTACCGAAGGTAGGAAGCTATGTACCTATTCGTGCAAGAAATGAAGAAAATTTTTGTCCTCCAAAATCAAAATTTCCACCTGCTTTTTACGTTTCAGAGCTTTTTGAACAATTTTGGTTCCGTGTCTGTCTGTCTGTTTGTCGGTCTGTTTGTCGGTCTGTCTGTCGGTCTGTTTGTCGGTCTGTCGGTAGTTTTGGACTGACTCCAAGACAATCCCTATGAATTTCGTCACGATTGGAT
>JAEMON010000005.1:22154263-22165787 GCA_030264115.1 Lygus lineolaris
GGCCTGACGGCCCAAACCCCAGTGCACCCTGACACTGCGTGAAAGAATGTTCACGATTTCCATTGACCGATCTGCCAGATATTTCAAATGTGATGTCCACGTAAATCGAGAGTTCAGGACCACGCCCAGGTACTTGAGTTCCTCAACCTCCGGTAGAACAGTCCCATCCATACATATCGTCACTTGTTCCCTTCGCTGCCTCGATGAAACATGGAGAAGCTTCGACTTGCCTTTACTAAATCTCAAATTTGCTCGATCAGACCAGATAATAACGTCCCGTAGTGCTCTATTTCCTATGGTCTGGAGGCTGATGTAATCGTCAGCTTTCACCATCAATAAAAAATCATCTGCAAATGCAATTGATTGGCAACCATCAGGTAATGCCATCTTGAGCAGGGAGTCGAATAGGATGTCCCAGTATCCGGGACCGCAGCATGAACCCTGAGGGCACCCCTTTGTAACAGTCATTTCTACCGTGTCCGAGCCCGTTTCCGCGATCGCCCTACGGCAGCTAAAGTAATCCCTGGTAAGCCAATACAAATTCGATGGACAACCAAACGAGCGCAACTGATCCAAGATCCCTGGCCACCAAGCTGCATTGAAGGCACCCTCGACGTCCAAAGCCAATAGCAGGACTTCTTGTTTTTCCGATAGTGCACCTTGAACGAAATTTTTCACTTTCATAACAGCGTCTGTAGTGCTTCGTTGTGGCCTAAACCCAAATTGATTATCACTTAATAAGTGACGGGATCTTAAAAAATGGTTGATACGGTTGATGAGGAGTTTTTCCAAGATTTTAGCACCAACTCGAAGTTTACTGATCGGTCTTAAACTTCCCACCGTCTGTTCGTTTTCTTTTCCAGGCTTTGGTAGAAAAATCACCGAAGCCACCTTCCAGGACACAGGGAAAACCCCTCTGGACAGACACTGGTTAAATAGAGTGGTGATCAATAGAGGAAATAAGTTGAACGCACTATAATATATTTCGCGAACCAACCCATCTGAACCTGGTGCTTTATTTTTGTTAAGACTCACAATTGCGCTTTTGATTTCATCACGAGAAAATTCAATATCGTTATCATTTGCATAGGGAGAGTCCATATTTTGGCGCACCCGACTCTGATGTGGGCTGTCCTCTTCAGGATTGTCTGATGGAAAACATGTCTTCATCACGTACTCCAAAGTTCCCCGTAGTCCGTCCGTAAATGTTCCATCCTCCTTTTTGATTGTAGACCAGGCTAAGGGACCCCCAAACTTTCTACATATTACTTTATAAATCTTGTTCCATACGTCGAATCCATCCACTCCATTACAGGTCTCGCGCCAGGACTCAATTTTCCTCTCATCCAATTTGCTCCTATAAATGTTCTTCCAATGTAAGTAATCCGTTTCCCTCGTGGCACGCAGTTCTCTAGCCCTGGTTCGTTGGTAGACCCGCCTTTTATGATTGACAAGAAGCCTTAAATCTGTGAGTTCCCTCGTCCAAAACTTCACACTACGGTGTCCATCGCGGGCGACACGAGAATCAGAAGTCGGCATAGAACCCATGCAAGCTCTCTTTATGGCATCCTCTATCGCATCTACAGCTTGCGACAAATCGTTACAATTTTCTAAAAACGTGCATAAATCCGACTCCAAACCCCCCACCGCCCGCTGACCAGCCAAAGATGACATCAGCCAATTGTCACGTATTTCAGTAAGATTAGCAGATAGAAGCCTTGAAAACTCTGACCAATTAGCTTTTTTGTATACAAATCGAATTCCATGATTATAATCACTAATGCCAGAATGTCGTTGTAGGAGAATGTCAAAAGTCAGAAGTTTGTGGTCTGATGCACTTTCATCAACTCTATTCGTCCAGTCAACCACGTATGGAGTAAAACTAGAATTGGTGACAGTAAGATCTATCACACTTGATCCTCTAGAGGATTCAAAAGTAGGTACACCGTTCATCTCGTTGATGATCATTAGGTCATGAGACGATAGAAAAAGTTCTAGGTCTCTTCCTCTATTGTTTGTGACTATATCCGACCAGTTAGATGATCTAGCATTGCTGTCAACTGCCAACAGAAATTTTTGGTTTCCAATAAATTCCAACAAATTGTCCAACCTCTGTAAATCATGTTGAATGTTCCTATAATAATCAAAGTAGGCAGATACTCCCAAGAATTTGTTATTGCCGCACTGAACTACAACTGCGACAAAATCCTCATTAGAATATTGTGTCAATAAAATAACATCTAGACTTCTGTTCATTACAATAATTCCAGCTCTTTTCCTATCAGGTCCAATTTGGAAAACCCGACAATCTGTAAACCCTTGAATGGAATTTTCCTTTGTCAAGGGCTCTTGAATGAAAACGATATCTATATTGTTTCGTTTAGCGAACTCAAGCGCGTTGGAGGTACCCGAACGTGACCTCTGAAGATTTATTTGTAAACACCTAAGTTTGTTTTGAACTACGTGTGAAGGGTCGGGGTTAGAATTCATATTGGATGTTACTACGTATGCGCTCCAGATGTCTTATCAATGATGGACAGTTCGGATCCAACGCTCTGTGATTACAACTCCGTTTGTTATTCTCTGCGGCATAGTTATTACTTTCCGTGCAGTTAATACATAAGTATGACGATTCGGTGCGCAATGTGCATTCTTTTAAGGTATGATTTTGGGTATGATGAGGGTTTAAGGTATGATTTTGGGTACGATTTAACTTCGCTTATCGTAACATTTCGTAACGCATTTTTGAGACATATTTATACTTATTACACCTCATATTTATGCACAGTAAAACCTAGTATAAATTTGTAACGCAACTTTTGTGACACTTTATACTTCTAACCTCGCTTATCGTAGTCTGTCGACTACAAAAATATAGGTACTTATTGCCTTCGGAAATTTTGCGCGTTTTCTAGCTAGGGCGTTTTGAAAATTGCATCCCCTATTTTCTACCCTTTAGAGAAGACTGATTTTGGTCCATGTTAACTAAGAAAGGTGCCAACAACGGCGGACAAACTTTTTTTTTTTTTAATTCAATTTTTGGATTCTACGTACCTTGAAACGTAAACCATCAAATTTTGAAGGGTAAGACATTTGAGCGCAAAACATCAACTCGCTTATTGTAAAAATTTTTTACGCATTTTTAGGACATATTAATACTTTTTACACCTCATATACATTTATGTCCAGTAGAACCTAGAATAAATTCGTAACGCAACTTTTGTGACACCTTTATACTTCTAACCTCCTTCATCGTAGTCTGTCGACTACAAAAATATAGGTACTTATTGCCTTTGGAAATTTTGCGCCCCTAAAATCTGCCGCCGTGGGCTATAGACCAGTCAGCCCATATACAAAGTGGGGCCTGATAATATGAGATGTACCTAGTTTTTGGGTGAACGAAAATTGACATCGGAGTTGAAATTATGTTCCCACGCAGCACTCGTGAAATTGTTACTTACACCATTCCAATCAAACTTTCAAATGAGTTTTCACTTCCACATCCACCAACTTTATGATGTAAAATTTAACTTATTCTAGATCTCGCCCTACAACTCCCAAAATGCCCTCTGTAGTCAACTGAACAGAAACACTGCGATCCCCCATCACGGAGTTTCATTGTTTCAAAGTTGAGAAGTTTGAACAAAATCAAATCGATTCTACCAGGTGTATTTACCTGAGCGGAAAATACGTCCCGATACTGGGAAATCTTTAAAAAAAAAAAAAAAAAAAAAAAAAAACCTCCACACTTTCGTAACATGGACGTCTCGAATCATGCGGTTAGTGAACATGTCAGCGAAATTTCATGGTAGAATAGTTCCCAACTCATCCCTACGAGAACAATTTCAAGTTTGCGCATGCGCAGGAGCTATTACTGATCAATTGTGTCGAAATTCATAGACAACCGTCTCCAGTCATCGCTCCGATTTTGAGCGAAATCGGTTCATAGACTACGAACTCAGAAATCAATGTTTCAGACTACAGAATAGTTGTCCGACGATTATGAAACTAATAGGGCCCCCTCCAGGGGTTAACCCGCACAATCCCCGAGAATTTCACACATTGGTCGAGCAGTTCAGGACTTAAGGCGGTGTCAGTTCGCGCATGCGCAGTAGCTATTACTGATAGAATAGTAATGAAATTCATACCCTGTAATTGTCTAGAAGTTCACCCCAATTACCCTCCGGGTTTGAAAGTAATCGGTCCATTAAGAACTCAGAAACCGTGGTTTCAGGAAATTCACGTTTGTCGAAAATGTTATCGAAATCGGACCATAACTGCATTAGTTTAGTGTGGGACAAGGAATTGTCCTCAGACAAGTCCACAGACAGACACGGAACCAAAATTGTTCAGAAAGGTCTGAAATTGAAAAAAGTTCCATTCATGCAGCATGAGTTAATGAGCGAATTTTCAAAGAATGATTTTAACCTATTTGCGGTGGGTGATTCTTATAGGAAATTTTACGCTGATTCTGAATATACCATATATGTTCCTATGTTTAAGATAGTAATTTACACCGAAAACCTAAAAAAAAAACACGATTTTTGACTCTAAATTTTCAAAATTTGACCCCTTGGAGTAGGTACTCCAAAAATTCTGGCCAAAGAACTCATCCTTACTTTTGATATTACTGAAATTTTCAGGAATCGTTTTAGAATGGTCTGAAACGGATTTCCTAGGAGAAAATTATCAAAAATTTGGATTAAAAAATTTTTGAAGCCATTGCAATAGCTTCATTTTCTTCAAAAATTCGCTAAAACCATGTGGAAATTTTGATTTTGGACGGCAGCGTTTCTACGCGCTTTCTACGTTTCAGAGATTAATTATGGTGCCATGTATGTCTGTAGTCAATTCCTTGTCCCAGGCAAAACTACATGACGTTATGGTCCGATTTTAATGAAATTTCAGGGATTTTGCGGGTTTGCCCCTTGCCGGTTCCATATTAATTTCATCGCTATATCTCGGACCACTAGTAGCGTGTACGCATGCGCAAACGTGAACTTCCTGAAACCACCAATTTTCAGTTCATAATGGACGATTTCGCTCAAAGTCGGAGTGTAGTTGAGGGCTGACTCCAAGACAGTCTGACTCCGCCAATGAATTTCGTCACGATTCGGTCATCAATAGCTGCCGCGCACGAGCAGTCTTGAAATTTGTTTTCTTAGGTATAACTCCGGAACGGCACGACCAATTTCAGTGGAATTTTCACCAACTGTTCTAAACGTCCATGTTACAAAAGTCAGGACGCCATAATACTGCCCACCCGACTCGGCAGGCGTTTATCTGTAGTGAAGAAGCAAAACCATTTTTAAAAAACGTCAAAAAATCGGGATTTTCAAGAAAAATGTGTTAATTTATGTTATATTCCTGATAGGAGTGAAATTTGCTATAAAACCTCAAATTAATTCTATAGTTTGGGACTACCCTACCCTCTATAGTTTCACTAAATTGACATTGAGTGCCTAAGGATATAGGTAATTTCTAAAAGTAATACTTGTAATTTCTAAAAGTTCTTCATATTCCTAGTAGACTTGGGTAAGCTTACATAGCTTACACAGCTTACATAATTCATGTTAGACCTTAAAACAAATGTCGGGGAATGAGTTGTACCAATTAAATTTTAAATATTCCAACGTTGGAGTGGGTAAGAACCTTATTTGCTTCTGGAAGTAAAATTGAAACGCTCTTTGAAATCGTTTCCGGGTGAGGTGAGTTTTTGATCAAATGATTTCGCGATAAGAGGCTGCAGAAAAGAGTCAAAGCTCAAGAGCCAGACGCGACCAGACATGTTAAACCCGAGGTTTATATTGCCATCAAACAAAGGTTTTCTGGAGATAAAATTTCAAAAGGAGTTGAAACCGGTTGCACCGAACACCCTGAATAACCAGCCAACGAGATAAGGCGGAATCAATTTAGATGCCTCTTACCCCTTCTGGAAAGGCCTGATTCAATTAACGATCGCTTCGTAAATAAAGAATATCGCGTGACGAAAGGCGTTGGGAGGGACTAGTTGTGTTGAAATAAAGCTGATGGTGGCCGATTTGACGTTGGCTTTTTTGGTCAAACTGTACAATGATTTGTACTTGTACAGCCTGCAATAGCGCCACTTCCCAACATATCTACCGTATCATGGATGTAATCAATTCTATGTTCCAAAAAGCATAATCCGCAGTTCCAGAAAATTATTATAGTATAATAATTGAAAATAATAGTAGAGCAGACAGAAAGGATGATGAGAGGATGTTGATATTGAGGGAGGCACATACAAAAGGAAAGACTGAAATCCAGAAAACCGAAGATGCAGCTTTGAGAGAACCAAGAATCACAGAAATCACAAAAAATGATGGTGCTCGGAAGAAAAATGCTGAACCAATGAAGAAAGTAGATCAATCAGGAAATGAAGAAAGAGAAAGAATGGGTATGGAACAAGTTCTTGATATTGTGGAAAGCCAAAGGCTAAATGGGAAAGACAGTGAACACGCCAAAGATCAGGAAGATGAAGTGTCCAAAACTGATTGCCAAAAAAGCTGGGATGAGACGAAAGTGAGAGAAAGTCAAGGATATCAGAACTCATTAAAAAGAAATCATAAGAAATTATCATCAAAATTCAAAATGGAAGATCAAATAATGCTCACGTTGCTTTGGGTAAAGCTGGGGAGACGAAAGATAACTGAAGAAACGAAAAAGCCGAGGAAAGAAAAACAGAAGGGAAGAAACGGAAGAGAACAAAGAAAAAGAATTAACACGAAGATAAAAAAGCGAATGATACCTACGAATCGGGTGAGATGTGGAAGAAGTTCACGAAGAGCAGCTGATAAGCCAATGTACAAGGAGAAGCGAGAAGATCAAGCGAAAGAAGAACTGGCCAAATTGTGGGGCAACCTGTAAAACGCTCGAGCAGCAGGTGATAGTTCGGTCAATAAAGTTCAAGATGGGTTTTAGATAGTTTGATTAGAAACCAATTTTCCAAATATTATTATTAAAGTTCAAGATTTCAAACCAAAGTGGTTATTTTTTCTACTAATTCTGTGTTTAGTGATAGTGACCACCATGATGCGTTTCGTAATGGTTGCATATAGATGGTTTACCGTCTGCATACTGGGTCTCGTTATTTCGACTATGAGAACCGCCATGAACGCTCACATCATTCAAATCCCGTCTCTGATGATCCCTTCGGACGATAATGAAATGCCTGCCGACAACGTAATAACCGTCTCGCTCTACAACTGCTCGTTTGTTATTATGAGATCGCCCTCTCATTTCTCATACATCGATAAATACGAATCATGGACACTCGTCCATGCGATTCCTCGCATGTGATTTCACAATGGATGATATTTCACAACGAACTGCTGGATCTACGAGTATAGTGTTGTGTAAGGTCCATCGGGATAAAGATTACTTTCGACCAAACAGTGAGTAGTAAGTAGAGCTAAAAAACAATATTATTCTTTCTTTTCTAGGAATACATTCGGTAGAATGTCCTTGGGTCCTATTTTCGATTATCCTAATACAATTGTTTATTGGTCTTTGTATTTAAAATCTTTTTAAGGAGGGTTCTTAACAGGGTACGGGATTATGCCCGAAATGTCCTAAAAAATGCCTAAATCTCGGCTATCAAAGAGTTTATAGGAACTCTTACTACCTATAACATTATTACTGCTTGCGAACAAGAAGTTTAAAAACCCGATAATCGTCCCTTCACCTTTTCCCATAGCCCTATTAGCGTTGAACAGCTTCCCCTTTTTTCTCAGCCAGTTTACATTGGATTTTGATGGAGGGCGGCATTTTTCCTAATTTATCAGTCTCAAGGGGCCTTCATTTGACTTTTTAAAAAGGACGTGAAGAAAGCAAAAATACTGTTGCCCCTACAGAATTGAATAACAAGAAGAATGCCAAAAACCCCATCAAAATCAGTCAAAAATTGGCTCAGAAAAATGTGAAAATTTCACCACACCCTTGGTTTTTAGTCCCGCTTCCCCACTTGCCGCACAAACGGAGCCATGTGAAGTAGCCTTTTGTTTTCCTTCTTATCCAAAATTGCTTGAATAGTACCTACTAAGTAACTAATAAAGTCACTCCACGACATCATTTTGCTCTATGACTTTTTTGATTGTCTATTGCTATTGAAATCGTTATTACAGCTATTGTGCAGCATTCACTGTTTGCATGTTTCCAAACACTAAGATGGTTCTCGGAACATAGAAATAATGAATCAAAACCTCATAGAACTAGTTACATAATAGGTACCCCTTATATTTTCTTCAAATTCCAAATATTCATCTACAAATCATTTACAAAGCAAATCCATACTGAGTATACAAATATACATACTTAATTGAATATTTTGAGTTTAGATCCGTAAGATTTAGCTATAATCTCAATGTATATTGTTCTGCTACTCCCCGCCATAATTTATTCTTTTGGTCAGCTCAATGAATGTTTTCCTCTAAACCCTTGTAAGTATTTTCTTATTCAAACAGCTCCTTGTGTGTCCAGATCCTAATGATGCCAACGACATCCCGAGTTGCTTCCAACCTCAACTGCTTCCGCCTGCCAAGCCTGGACATCTCGCTGCTCGTGCCCATCCCCCCAGACCCGAGTTCCCTCGCATCAACAACCTCCTGCCCTACCTGGCCAGCACCTACTAAACTGAGACTAACAGGTTCTAAGCCACTAAGAGATCTTACAGCAGATTTTCCGCTATTCATCAAGACTGTGTACTACACACTTTCGTGTAAATCACAAGCAACGTGTTTTTGTATTTTTTGATCTATTCAGAACATTTCCTATAGGTATATTGTGGTTTGGTCAGGTTCTCTGAAAGGGGGAGCACCCCGTGGCATGTTGACTTATTTCTGGTAGCCACGCAAAACCTGACCCGTCTCAAAATCGCTCTTCCTGCATTCGAACTCGTTCGTCCACTGACATTCCGTTCCGACAGCTCAACTTCCGAGGTCCAAGTTAGCCTCCAGGTAATAATCACGAGTTCAATAATATTGATTATAATGTTAATAATAAGAGTGCGAGTATGGGCAAACCGCAAGAAAACTTTCAAAAAATAACTTGGGATGAACTCTCTTACTACTTGTTGACAATAGTGGAGTTCATGTAATAGGTACATGTCGTTAAATGTCTTCAACGAGAATTTGGATATCTGATTTTTTGTTTTTTTTTTTTTTATTATAATATTAGACCCTCATCTTTCTCCTCATCAACCCCTCTCTCAATTAAAAAAGAAAAAGAAATTTGCCCCCATAGAAACATGCTAGTTACAGATCCTACTGTAAAATCAGACAAATGAATTGAAACCGAAATTCTACAAAGTTTTTATATTTATTTAACATACGTACCTACGCATTAGGTACTACCGAAAATTATTTTTAAAAAATGGGCTTTCAACAACGGTTAAATTACTGTTTTACCAATCATGTGTAAATAAAAAGATAGGGTTGAGCGTCTGGGAATTTTCATTTTGGAGAAGAACTATTTCTCTAGGCATGAAGGCACAAAATGGAATGGGTATAATTAGTTCCTACCCACAAACTTGCCGTGCCTATACAATCCCAACAGAGCGTTGGAGGCGTACATGCGTATTTGGCGCATATTATACAATGTACAGCAGAATAATAAAAATCCATCAAAATCAGGTGAAAATTTATAACCATCAAGTTTTTGGATTATCCCTTGAAGGAAAACCCGGCCAAATTTCAACGTTTCTGTAGGCTAACTAATTAATGTGAAAATTAAAAGGGACAACGGAAACTGTATTTTCTTTATTTAGCTTGCTTTGTTTCTCATTGTTCGTAAGAACGCCCAAGGCAAAGAGAATAGTCAGGGACGTTCAGCAAACTGTTCCCTCCTCCACAATATCGAAAGACCTAGTGAGAAGCTAAAAGCTCTTGAAGGCGCGAACAAAAAGGAAAGGAACCATAAGGGCTCAGCTAAAGGGAGGCGAAAGAAAAGAGCTCCCACTATTGGTAAAGTTGGGAAGTCACAAGCGCGAAAAATTCCCCCGGGATCGAAGGATGGAGGGTGCTAACAGAGATGGTTTGGGGGTTGCTCATTCTTACTTCCTCCAGGGCGCTGCGCCACCTCCAAAGGTTTCCTTCAACTTACTTTACCAGTAGGGGCGAGGGGGTAGGATACACGACCAATCAGCCGACTTTGCCATTTTTTTCCTTTTATTTCCTCCAACCGCTTTTCCCTGAAAGGAGTTTTCCCACACCTATCGTAAAGCTCAAACGCTCCGGAATCGGGAAAACTTCGTTTTCCAGGTTGGAACTGCTGGTGTAGCCATTTCTCTTGTCTTCTGGCCATCATTCACTTGGATCGCACGGGTTCACTTCCCTCCTTGGTTCCCTTCAATAAACGACCAAAGTTGGCAGACTGTAGTTTTGTATAAGTGTGCTAGATCAATGGGTAAGTATACCTTACCTCCAGGAAAGAGAGCTCCAAGCCAGTGGCGAGGCGTGCCTGTTTGGGTAGAAAAACACATGAGTCCCGAATGGCACACCTTAACTGGGTTTAAAAATCTACTTATATTCTATCTTGTTCATGGATACATAACAGATATCCCAAAAATTCAAACCTTCATTCTATACATTCTCTACGTTAAATAAGTGTTATCAACTTTCGATAATATAAATCATGAATTATGAAATAGATAGATTCGGCTAAACTTTGGCAGAGCAGTCAGGACAAACTAAATGAAAATAAGAAAAAAAAGAAACAAAAGAACACATCGGCTTCATCCACACGGAATCGCAGTTGATGCCAAATAATACACAACTCCAACAGAACAACGAATTTGAAACACTGCATCCACTTACTTAACCAATTAAATTTTTCATAATAGGCTCTACTGAACGAACGGGTTACCTTCTTTCCAGCGGAAACCGCTTTCTTGAGATTGATCAGATCTGGAGTTGGTCGCCCTTCTCCTGGGCTGAAACCCTAGGAAAGTTTTTGAGGGCCCGGTGAACTGGACACTGACACACTCCCAATTATCGCGAAAATTCAGATTCCGAAGTTTTTGAAAATAAAAAAAATATAATAAAAAATTTAGGAAAAAAATTTTGAACGATTCCTAATTTGATTCTGAATTTGCTAGGTAAACACTGTTTGCCTTGTTTGCCCCCAGGCTTCGCCACTGTTCCAAGCTGCTATAATGGTCAAACACCTCTTTCAAAATCCGACCGAAGATGCCATAGGTAAAGTTTTTGTACTCTGGGTGTTTGAATCCTATGGATATTACCTACCTATGTCCCCAACCTTTTATGAGCAAACACCTCTTTCGCCGAAGATTAAAACTTATTAGTAGCAGCTACCTAACAAGAAAAAAGCTAAATTAGTTGTTATGGAGGAATCCAGAAATTAATATACATTTGATTTGTGAGTTACAATGTATAGTTTATTAGAACTCTTCGTAATCAGCAATCACTATTGCACTACTCTCTGATTGGACTTTCTGACAGCAGTGTTAGAAGAGATTGCGTGCGTTCATTACCCACGTGTAGAAAAG
>JAEMON010000005.1:22165797-22177402 GCA_030264115.1 Lygus lineolaris
CCCCCCCCCCCCCCCCCCTGAAGAGTCCCATCAGCAGGTTTGATGAAGTTTGGGAGGAGCAGGTGTATAGTTAATGGAGGAAGAACGCGACATCCTGAGAATAGGCCCACTGGGTGGACGAAGGCCGGAAGACACAACGGCCTCTGGACCCTCGTAACCTCTGTCTCGAATGATGGGCCTAGTAGACCCAAGAGGTCCTTAGCTTCCAACGCGATTTATCTAAGCGGACCTGCTACACCTCAACTGAGAGAATGAGGTATCAGTCGTTCGTTTTCCTTGCCTTCCTGTGTCCATCCCATGGGTAGACTACTACCAGACTACCAAGCAGTTATGTCATGCAAGACTAAGAATCTTATATAGCTAATAGAATTTCCTACTAATTACTCAATTTGATTTATGATTAATGCAACGAATTGGTTTTAGATAGACGATTTACTTGGCCAAATGGTACCAGAGATTATTAAATTATGTAATTCATTTAATTTTCGATTCGTTCAAGAGAACCCGATGTTTAGTGGTTGTTGGACTATCACCTACAGTATAACCTTCAACCTTCTATCCTATTCAAAATACAAATTGAAAACTAACAATCTTTTCCTCTCATACAATTTGTTTTGTTGGTTTTTCGATCACTCTTGAATGGATACACAGATTTTGAAGGGGCTTTAAACGACAGCGTTGTTCCTGGCCATTATGCAGGCTACAGGGTAGAACAATACGCCGCACAGTGGTCCAGATTTAGTTATATCTGGCCAAAACTAATAATAATGAGAATTTCGGCTTGGAAATCTAGGTCTAGTGTTTTTTTGGTGAGGGAAATTCATTTATGATGTCAGTTTTCAGAATTGACCATAACTAAGGTGAGTTTTGCATGTTTTAACGTCTTTATAATAGATTTGTATTTTACCCATATAATTGAAATATTCATTAGGTAAGTATTGATAATGTCCACCTCGTCACCCCTTTTGACTACACTTGTGTGAATAAAGACACGAGCGCTTGAACACAAGCATAGGTGCTCACACATAACAAGACTGGTACTCTCGTTGTAAATGTACATTAGGTACAATCAAATCAAATTAAAATAAAATACTTAGCCTCTTGTGTTTATAATAATCAAACAAAAACAAACTTCCAGAAATTCTTATATAAAATGTACAACATAATGTCAAAATTCAACATTGCTATCTATTCTATATTCTTCTATATTCTATAACCAGGGAGTTCAAATTATAATCGATTTTTCATATCGTCGTGGAAGTCATATTTTTCTTTTGTTTTCGGCTCAGAACGGAATGTATTTATGATTTTGTCTGAAGAGACCAAAATACTTGAAAACATATTCATTGGTGAACATTCTGATATTTTTTCGCGAATGGTTTCGTCGATATTGCCGATTATCTTTATTTTGGGCTTCATGAACTATGTCCCAAACAATCATGTTTCAATGTGAATTCGCTAAGACGCGACTGGTGGCAGATTGTACCAGCTAATTTTATTGTCCCTGTTTGAGTGGGAAGCTACTGAATGTCCATGTGATAGCGACAACCCGTCGCACGTCTTCGCATTCTTAGTTTCACTCTTCTGAACTTCTTAAAACGTGTTGTTTTTTACTACCATCTACCGAAATTGCACTTCACTTAAAAAGAGAAAAATTTGAGTTTTCACAAATATCAACTTTTTACGAGGCGGTACAGCAATGTCAGCGAATTTGTATCTCTTATTTAGCATGAAACGTTCTATTCAACTATTCTAAAAGTGGATAAAATAATAAACTAACATTTCATTTTTTTTCAACCTAAAAATTTAGGGGTTTTGGCCACCCCTGGACCACTGTGCGACGTCTCCTCCTCCTCTTCATTTCTTTAAAATCGACAGTACCAAGGGTCCAACACTATAGAGGATCCAAGGATTCAAGGAATCTATTCAAGGATCCAACACTATAGAGATCTGGGGTTACCTGTTATTTTTGTCGGTTTTGTTGTTGGTTTTAAAAACTCACACAAGCTTGACTCATAAAATATCAGAGCAGAGGAAACATCTTCCATTCTCAATCCGCGGATTCGAGGACCACCACCACTCGAAAACAATGTCAAAACTTTTGATCAAATTTTGAGACACCACCAAACCCACCACACCAGTTATTTCTGAACTTAATATTTTTTTAAAATATAAACACTTATGAGTAAATAAAACCCCTGGCCACGGTGTGCATAATTTAACCCAAAAGGGCCTTGACAGCTGGTTTTGGAGCAATGGGCATTGGCGGTCAACTTGATGGGATCGCAGGTCAATTGATCAGGTTTCGAACGACCTGAATCAGGTTCCGATCCGCCTTTCCCTTTCTATCAACTAAATCTGAACCTGTCTTTCCTGTGGAGTTACGTTTGCGTTTCCGTGAAGGAGGAAGGAAGGAAACGAATTATGGAGCAGCTGTAATTAGTTTTGGGCGATAGTTTGTGACTCACTCGCTGTGCTAGCCCACCCGAGGACACTTAAGTGTGATAAGTGATTTTCTCTCGACGGCCCTGACTACAGTCTTGTAGTCAGGGCCGTCGAGAGAAAATCCGGGCCCGGGGGCTTTCAGTAAAAAAGTGGGGTTTTAAGCGGTTTCAAAAAAAGTTAGGAACAAGAAATTGTTCATTTGTGGCCGTAATTTATTCGGGGGGGAGGGGGGGGGGGGGGGGGGTATTTGGGTTAACATTATCGGTTGGTAGTTGTCTGGAGCGATGCAAGTTATGTATTCGTATATATTTCTGATCAAATGAGTATTTCAAATAGTCATGTACGAGTATGGAGGGTTTGGGAACAGTAGTTAGTTTGTTTTGTTTGAACAGTAGTTCAAAATATGGTCAATGTCAGCGACCTGCTCAGTTGAACAGTTCGTGCAAATAGGGGGGTTTATGGTAGGTAATTCTGAAATATGTTGATGCCTATGCTTAGATGATTGGCCCCCCAAGAAGGACTTATTTACGCATTTATTTGTTTAAATGATTTATTTATTTAGTTTTATTTTTTTACATTATTTCTTTAATTTTATTATTATCCTTTTTTTCTTCTTCACATCCGGGCCCCCCCCCCCCCCCCCCCCCCCCCCCCCAGAAGGCCGGGCCCGGGGGAAATGAAATATTCTACGTCCGTTTTTTTCTGAAGGTTACTTATGAAGCCGTGAAGGAGGAAGGAAGGAAAATAATTGTAGAACATTATGTTATAGTTATAATATACATACCTAATATTAAGTACCTACTCATACACACATGCTGAAAGCTTCTGCTCACAACGGGAAAAATTTTCCTCATTCGATAATTTCTCATGACTGGGATATTACATCGATTCAAGTAAACAGGTCAATAGAATTTAGGTTTTGCAAGTTTGGTTACGCGCCGTTTCGGCGTGTAGAAAAAGCCGGCAACACATACGAGCCGTGCAGTAAAGCATATCCTATCATTATTCGGCGCTACCACCTTCCAGGCCCACCTTCCCTAGATAAGAAGGGACCAAACGAAACACGGAACTTTTAGATAAAATAATGCAGCTGCTAATAAGGCTGGGGTTATTATAGTAAGTTATTATTCCAGTAAGTTACAGTCAATAATATTCACGCCAATGATAGCTACAAATTTGTTTCCAATTTCCGACCTATAAAATGGGCTAATTCCTATTGAACATTTTGCTCGAATTCAAAAAACACATCATGTTCCTTATTCCAAATCGGTTATTAACATATTTTTCCTGAATCTCTTCCAGAATTAGTTTCGAATCTATATACATTGTTTTTTGGTTTTTTAGGGAGAAAATACAATAATTCATTGTAATAAATCACTTTTGCTGCTACCTATTTGTACGGTTCCTAGCGATTTTTGGCTACTGGCTATTAGAATCGTACCTAGTACGTACTATCACTTTTTTTATGAGATACTTGGAAACCCCACCAGTTGTGAAAACCTACTAGTGATAATGAGCGATAAATATTTATCTTCATGTTTCACTCCCGTCGATATCTAACCTTAGGAACGGTCTACCATAATCACATAGACAGATACTAGAATGAGACAGCAGTGTTGTTTTTGTACCTAGTGTATTGTTTATTCTTTAAAGAATGTCAAAGCACTTTATTAATTAAAATTAGTTGTTGACTCCAAATTACATAAGCGCTCCACAATTTTGTTTCGCGGGCACTGACGAAAGAAGAAATAAAGAAAGAACGAAATACAAAGTAACTTATACGGCAAAAGAGACGGATTTTCTATGGGACCCCGAGTTAGCTGCCTGGAACCTCCCTTGTGAATATTCGAATATTAGAATATTAGTATGTTCCAACTGGTTTGTGTGCAACTCACCTTACTTTTAAGAACTGGAATCCTGCTGTTCCAACTGCCAGAGCAAGTTGCACTCAACTTCAATATTCTCACCGCTGCGTAGAATGAGGGGTGAGTTGAATACAGAGAAACCTTCTGCTATCTCTCAGGTTAGTTGCAACTAAAAGCGGAATTCGAAGCTATTTGAAAATATTTCATGCCGAAGGTGCACTCAACTTTGACCTTCGTTTTGTTCCAACTGAAATCTGCAATTCAAATAATATTCAGTTTATATTCGAATAGCCTGAAACTCGTTTCATAAGGTCAATGTGTATCTTCGGCTTGATGGTTTCCGAATGTCTTCGAATTGAACTTTTAGTTGGAACAAACCCGAAAGATAGCAGAAGGTTTCCCTGTATACAACTCAACCCTCCTCCGCAGGGTTGAGGATATTCAAGTTGAGTGCAACTTGCTCTGGCAGTTGGAACAGGCTTCCAGTTCTTATCAGTAGGGCAAGTTGAAACAAACCAGTTGGAACAGGTAGAATATCCGAGTATTCACAAGAGAGACGGTTCTGCGCAGCTGAACTGAGTCAAAAATATATTCGAATATTTGTATAGTTAGAACATACCTCTTGGGAAACGACTTTCAGACTATTCGAATATAAACTGAACATTATTTGAATTGCAGATTTTAGTTGGAACAAACCTTTTATTATTCAAAATTGATAAGAAAGTAGGTATACTTTAGTTCTGTCGAAATGAACGTATCGAATATAAAAAAGTCGCATTCATGCAGCATTAGTTGATGAGCGAATTTTCGAAGAATAATTTCAACCGGTTTGGTGGGTGGTTCTTATAGGAAATTTCACGCTGATTCCGAATATACCATATTATGTTCCTATGTTTAAGATGGTAATTTACATAAAAACCTCTAACAACTTTTTAATCAATTTTTGACTTTAAAGTTTCAAAATGTGAACCCTTAGAGTACTCTTAAAATTCTGGGCATCGAAATTAACCTTTCTTTTGATATTATTGACATTTTGAAATTTTTTCAGATTTTTTGGTCGATTCCTCGGTCAGATATCGTCTGGAATGACAAATATACCATGAACATACCTTGCAAAACAGGCCAAGCCTACCGCAAAGTACATCACCTAGGAATGTCGTACACAATTTCATTTAATACCATGCACACAGTTTTTTTGTTGAAACAAAATTATGTATCATCGATTGAATAAATAAATTGAATTGAATTGATATATATATTTATGTAGGTAAGAGTTAATTATATTCAAGTGTTAAATTTCAAAAATCGTTTTGGAATGGTCTGAAATGGATTTCCTTGAAGAAAAATCGAATAAATAGCTAAAAAGCTCCATTTTCGACTCAGCTGATCTGGGAGCTCCATATACGACTCAGCTGATCTGCGAGCTCAATTTTCGACTCAGCTGATCGGGGAACTCAGCTTATAGGTTGTTCAACGTCTTGCATACGAGTCTGCAAGCAAGCGAGACATTTTATGTCTTTTGTAACGTAACGCTTTTTGGTAACGCTTTTCGATGCTATGTGCCAAAGTAAAGACATAAAATGTCAAAAGTTCATAAATTTGCATAATTTAAATTTTGACCCCATTGCAATAGCTTAATTATCTTCGAAAATTCGCTAAAAACACAACACTGAGTTGAAGGGGATGGCAACTATAAGCTACTGCTAGATAATCTAGATAAAGGTCTTCTCATCATTAATTAATGAGGGTTAATTCAATAGAATGATATTCAAATCATTTCATTATTATTCTTCGGTCCATTCAAGCTGTGCTACGACAACGGTTAACGGCATAATCAATCAATTTCAATTAGGTTTTTCCACCCAGTATCGCCAGTTGGTATTCATTACTTTCTCAAAATCGTTTCGATTTTATCAACAATAATTCAAAACGATCAATCGTCCAATATGACCCGTACAATATGATTGAACAGGAGCTCGAGACAAACTAATCATGCATGTATGGAATAATCACCATTAAACGTGTAGTTATGAGAATATGGCGTGTCCCTCTGACACAATGTAGATAATGCTGCCAGAAATTATGAAGGTACTCTGCATATTGATTCGCCGTTTACACGAGTTTACGTGCTTACTTAGTCGTTATACTCAGTTGAAAGATGGACTCCAAAAGCTCCAAACCGCCGGCCGTAAATTTGCAATGGATCTTCACGCTGTCCAAAATACTTGGAATCAGCGTACTGCACACCACATCCTTCCATAAATTCTACAGCATCCTCATCCAGTGCTTGTGCATTCCTAGTCTGATAATTTGGTGCGCGAATACGGGCATTTTCAGGAACGATCTCAACGGGATTACTAAAGGTGTATTGCACGTCGTGACGACGTACAGTTCCACAATTTTAGTCGTGCGCGGCTGGAAGCAGACGAATCGTGTACTGAAAGCCATAAATGCTCTCAATGAATTCGGCTACGAAATAGTTCGTACGAAAATAGACAAGGTACTATCTTGCGGCACAGTAGTGTATTTCTTGGCATTAATTTGCATAGATTTGGAATTGGACTTTTTGACCTCCGAATACTTGGTGCACCTTCAAACCTGGGCCTTCTACATCCCCCTCCTTCAAATGATGATGGTCGGCAACCAATTCATGGGTCTGATCAAGCATGTCGATCTGTGCCTCAGCTGTTTGCTGAAGAAACTCAAATCTCCTGACCAGAGAGATACAAAAGAGTTGATGAAGAGCTACCATCAACTACACGAAGTTTCCAAGCTCATCGAAGAAGCTTTTTCCCTCCAAAATCTCGTCTTGATCATTCACCACATTTTCGCTACGACATTTTCAATGTACTATTTTTTTGAAGCCCTTATGTGTCTGTATCCCTCCAATACAGTTAGAAAACGATTGTGGCTCTGCCTAGCTACTTCCATACTGTATTTTTCGGTCATGTGTCTGAAATTCGCGTTGTGTCAAACAGTCCAATCCAAAGCCAGAGACTTCAAAGAGACTATGAACGACGAAATCTCAACTGACCCCCTAGTGGCTCAAACAACAGCCCTTCGACCTTTACAAAAGAAAATCAAATTTTCAGCGTTCGACGTCCTTGATATGAATTACAAAGCTCTAAAAACAATCATCATGACTATTGTTACCTATCAAGTCATTCTATTGCAATTCACCGTAAGCAATCAGCAAACGGTTAAAAACAATTCCCAAAACGATAGTTCACCACCTCAACATAACCATACTCGTAGGTAGTTAACATGTTTGTTCTTAAATATTATAATTGTCACAATAATTGTCCGAGCGTATCTTTTTCTGTATTTAATATTGTTACTTTCAATAAAAATGGATTATACTACATCAAAATCAGATTAAGTTAACACACCCTTTTCGAACTTATTTCCGTCAAATTAAAGAGAAAGCGAATTGCAACTGAAGCGTAAGTTATTTCACACTACTAAAATTCACCAATATCAATATGATTTCTACAACACTGATTCCAGTGTGTGGATTTTACATGATTTTTCACTCTGAATTCAGTTCTTAAGCTCGTTTTAGCAAATTTTCAAAGCTATTGCAATGGCTTCAAAATGTTAGTAATGCAAATTTTTGAAAATTATCTTCATGGAAATCGGTTTCAGACTATTCTAAAACGATTCCTGAAATTTAACACTTTTACATGTGTGTGTGTATACACATAGGTACACGAAAAAAAAAATCCAAAAAATTTTTTAAATGTCAATAATATAAAAAGGAAGGATGATTTCGTTGGCCAGAATTTTCGGAGTACATACTTCAAGGGGTCAAATTTTGAAAATTTAGAGTTAAAAATAGCTTTATAAAAACGTGTTTTTAGAGGTTTTTGGTGTGAATTACCATCTTAAATATAGGAACATAATACATGGTATATTCGGAATCAGAGTGAAATTTCCTATGAGAATCACCAGCCAAATCGGTTAAAATTATTGTTTGAAAATTGGCTCATCAACTCATGCTGAATGAATGGAACTTTTTTATCACATCCAAACGATTTTGTGAACCAATAAGACACTAGCTCTATTTTTAACAGTGTTAGCTAATTTTGGTATACAGTTGCGGCAATATTAATCTAACTCGACTAGACCCGATGGGTATTCCGATACAGCGTTTTTCACACTGAATTCAGATCTTAACCAAATATTTTGTATAAGAAATAATAGGTAATAATAACAAATAATTAATTTTAAAACATCCACCAGTTCCCCCGCCGTACCTACTGAAAAAGCTGCAATTTTTGATAAAACCCACGTGATTTAAAAAAACGAGCTTCAAATCTGAATTCGGCGTGACAAATACCACAGGAATACCCTCCAGCTCTAGTCAAGTTTTCATTATCATGGCATGCACTGCACATAGCAAAATAGCTGACACTATTTAAATAGCTGTAGATGGTCCCCTCTGAAAATCATGGCTGTGCTGTTGTTGAACTGAATTTCAACTAATATAATACTGATTTCTCACGTCCTAAAATGCAATTTTGTTCAAATATCGTAGGATACGATACAGTTGTTCTCTGGGGGATCAGCCATGCTTTTCATCATAATCATTATTATGTTTGTTCTATTTTCTTCGGGGTCGATTTGATGAAACTTAAATATCAATACTGCGTACCTAGCCATTTTCATGTTAATTCCTTGGAATTATTCTTAGATAGGTCATAATGCGCTATTTATAGTGGTAGGGGCAATATTGCATTATAGGTACTCATCCGATATCATCCTGAAGCGTGTCTAGGAATCGTAAAAAATTAATAACCAAGAGAGTACCGAGGACTTAACGATATTCATCGAATTAGAGTTGAGTAAACTTTCCACTGTATAAGATAAAAACGTAAATTATGACGTCAACAGTTGGTTGCGTGCTTAGTGATGTGACAATCGCGATTCTCTTCTGAATGACAAGCAAAGGGGACCCTGAAGGGCACCAGTCCTCATTGTCGCGTCGTCCACTAATGGAAGCTTTTCTTGTCCAAGTTTTACCTTCAAAAGAGTAGTACCTGTATAAATAAGTTGTGTCCAATAATGTTATATGACCATCGATGTTCGTCAACCTGTGGGCGGTTCATTGATTCCGGAAATTGAATTGCGCATATAAATCAATAAAAATGAATGGGCACTCACTGCCTCTTTGGCGACGGATCACGCGAAAAGTGGATGTCCAGCGTCCGCCACGCTCTGCTGAACCGGTTAGTCTGCCTTGGACTTTCAGGTTCTCAAAACTCCTTGGGGTCAGCGCGCTGGACACAGACATCAGGCATAAGGTATACGGCATGAGCTTACAGATCGTGTCGATCACTTTCTTGTGTTTATGGGTGAGAAAATCCAACGTTTTCGTGGAAAAAACGCTGAATGGGTTCGTGTTTGGGTTCGTACACACGATCACGACGTACAATGCTTTCATTTATATGGCATGCTCTTGGAGCAACAAGGACAAAGTTGTGAAAGCAATGAAGCTTTTGAGCGCTTTGAGCAGCGATGGATGCTGCAAGTGTGATGTCTACCTGACCATCTTTACGTGGTCTTCGCTACTGACGATCATCGCAGTTGATTTGCTCCTGAGCCAGATTGACTCATTTATTATGCATCTGGAAAATGTCGTGTACTACTTCCCACTGTTGCAGATCCTGATTGCTTCCAACCAGTTCGTCGTTTTGGTCCGCACAGCAATGCACAGGTTAAACGTCTTGCTGAGTAAAGTCGAAGCCGATCAAAGTATCGAACCAAAAAGTCTAATTAACGATTACAACTCCCTCTATGAATCATGTCAACTCATCAATGAAACCTACTCGCTCCCAAATCTACTAACAATCGTTCGACACGGTCTGGCCTGTGCATTCACCTCATACTACCTTGTGATGGCAGCTCTCAACCTCTTTCCACCTCAAGAAGCCGAAAAAAAATTCTGGTTGAGCGCATGCTCTGCCATATGCTTCTTCGTCTACATAGCCAACATATTTTCCGCCTGTCAAGTCACTCAAACCAAAGCCAAGCAGTTTCAAATCGCGTTCTACGACAGGATTTCTTCTGATCCCGCTCACAAAGAGCTGTTCGTGTCTCGACCGATCTACAAGAAAATCAAATTCTCGGCTTACAACGTGTTCACAATCAATTACAAAGCCTTCAATAACATCATCACTACGTTGATCACTTATCAAGTGATATTGTTGCAATTCGCACTGACACACGTGGATGGAACTATCCAAGAACCCTCTTAAACAATTTATTCTCATTTATGCCTACTCAATTTTATACTCATTTATATATTGTGGAGCTAATGCACCTACTTATGGCTTGTAATCCTCTGGATTAGTTCAGTAAGATATTACCTACTTGTATTAGTTTTAGCAAATTTTCGAAGAAAATGAAGCTATTGCAATGGCTTCAAAATTTTAGTGATGCAAATTGTTGACAATTTTCTTTGTGGAAATCCTACTTTTTTTTTAGCGATTTTTGACTCTATCTCAAAATTTGACCCCTTGGAGTAACGAGCTCTTCCTTTCTTTAGACATCATTGACATTTAACAATTTTTTTGGACTTTTAATCTCAATTCCAGGGTCAGATATCGTCTGGAGTGCCACATATATGAAAAACTGTTAAATTTCAGGAATCGTTTTAGAATTGTCTGAAACGGAGTTCCATGAAGAAAATTTTCAAAAATTTGCATAACTAAAATTTTGTAGCTATTGCAATAGCCTTTTTAACCTTTTTCAAAAATTCGCTAATAAAGAATAATCCGTTGTTAAATTTACCTACTAACCAGTGATCTATTTTTGAAACTACCTATATACAGCTATTTTTTTAACTATACAGAAAGGTAATAAATTGGTCAAACAATTACTTGATAAAATAAATTTTTGTTTCCCCATCCATCACATTATATGCGCATCTGCCATTTGTATTTCGATCGAAGTCTACTCCCTTCGACATACATAATATGTCACTCCAGACAGTATCTGACCGAGGAATCGAGATAAAAAATCCGAAAAATTGTTAAAATTCCAATAATATCAAAAGAAACGATGAGTTCGCTGGCCAGAATTCTTGGAGTAGGTACTCTAAGGGGTCCAATTTTGAAAATTAAGGTTTAAAAAACGCGTTTTTTGAGGTTTTTGGTGTAAATTACCATCTTAAACATAGGAACGTACCTAAGGTATATTCGGAATCAGCTTGAAATTTCCTAGAAAGAATCATCTACCAAATCGGTTAAAACTATTCTTTGCAAATTCGCTCATCAACTCATGCTGCATGAATG
>JAEMON010000005.1:22180800-22192739 GCA_030264115.1 Lygus lineolaris
CAACCCAGTACCAGAAGAACTATGGCACACAGACCTACCATGAAATTAGTTAAAATGATTCTTTGAAAATTCGCTCCCGTGCTGCATGAATGGAACTTTTCATGCGCAGTGGCTAGTATTGATCCAATTACAAAATTAAATTCACGGCAGCTTGGTGGGCACGGAATCAAATTAGTGTGGTAGGTGAAATGAAGTTGGAGGATTCACGTCCATGTTACTTCCTATTCGAACAAAAATGACTGAAACATGACTGTGAATCATTAACAGTTTCAAGTTGATTTAACCAGGATTCGCTGGTGCTGCATACAGACAGGGTTAAAAGTAATTTGATAGGTAAAATTACAAGATCATACGTACTTACCTAACTTGACATTTTCTCACGATAATAAAATAACTGATGTAGGTAGGTGTGTCTGAATCATCGTGAGTTTGAAGTTATTGATTTGAATGCATCACCAGTTATAATAATACTCCCAGAAGGGTTTAAAACAAGTGAGTTTGACGCATGCGTGTTTTGCGTACGGCAAAATTCGCGAACAAGTACCTACAGGGAGGGATGCAAATCTATTTTCGATTCAATTGAAAATCGATTTTTATCTCGAAATCGATTTTTTGGCTCCAAATATCGATTGCGAAAAATCCCCCCACCCACAAAAAAAGTCTTTCCATTCAAAATAATCCTTGGGAATTCGGCGAACTGAAATTAATTTTGACACATTCTAAATAACTTTGAGTTCTGAAATGTGATTGGTATGTCAAAACCTAACTTGAAATTCAAAGAGAAGAAGAAGTTGGGTAGATTTTTCTCTGGTTACCTCAAACAGGTTATGGTTCAAAGTAGTCTTTGAGGTCACACGGTTGGTAGTTCGTCTCGTTTAGTTATTAAACATTAAAAATAAATAAAACCTACCGAATTTTTATAGGTGAAATACCAAACTATCAAAACTTGCTCATATCTAATTTTTATTAATTAAAAAAAATGATAATACCTAATAAAAAAGTTTTTTGAAAAATCGATTTTTTTTTACCCGATTAATTGATGCAATCGATTTCAAGCTTTCAAATGAACGGTTTTCAAAATCGATTGTTGGCGACCGAGTTTGCATCCCATTGACCGCCGACCGATCTCAATCTGGATTGAAAAGTTCGTAAGTGCGCATGGTTATTTTTTACTTTTCAAAAAATGACAGATCAAGTATCCTTCATGAAAGATTGTCTTAGTCGACTTCGTTTCAGGTATCTAGGTCAAATCGAATATCAATCAATCAATTCAATCAGGCTCAACTAAATGTTTAGTTGGCGGTTTCTGGATTTGAGTTTCGCGGGGATTCGGTGCTTCTAGCGCTCGCAGCGCGCCTAGCGTCGAATAAAAAGTAGAAACCTGACCTCTCCTGATGTTCAAGTTCCTCCGACCACATCATCCGGGAAAAATCAATATTCTTGCACTTTTATTTCATTTCTACATTTTTTATTTCCCCCCGGAAAATAGTTAAAACATTAATTAAGTTGGTAACTTTGGATTGGGCTTTTTAGAAGCAACACTGACTCACCTAGGTCTTTGTTGTTCTGTGTGGCTGTACTAGCCAAGTCCGTTCCATGAGGTTTTAAAAACACGTTTTTTCGCTAAATCTTTTGGAACTTTTCGTATTTTCCCTACCAGGAAAATAATAATGGCCACCCCCGCTTCGGAAAAAGTAAGTTGGACGAATTTCATTTTTTCCAATTAGCTATAAAACCTCGCCAAATCCCTTCCTTGTTGTCGCGAATGCCCTGCGAACACGGTAACCTACCCACTGAAATGTCCCGATGTGTCAGAATTTTAGCGAACGATTTCGCACTTTTGGTTATTTTGGCTCAGTTTGTTCGCTTGGGTTCGTATTCGAAACGAATAGCAAGTTCGAGTGTCGGTCAAATGACGTAATTCGTAATCTGCCGTGGTTTTCTGCATTACGAACAGTAAAAAAATTAGTCACGCGGTGTGATCATCGTTACACGACAACCCCATTGGGATTAGGGCCTCGGGCGTATTATGGGCTTACTTGCCGTTTTAGAAATAGGTATTTATAATTGATTGATTTTTACCCTATTCCCTTAGCTATTCAATGCCTAGGTATTATACCTTTACTTGTAGAACTTGTCTGAGTTGATGCTCGTTAATTACCTAATTGAATAAATACCTACCTACTTGAATGGTTTGTGATTCTATTTGTTTTCAAACTTATATGAAAATGTATGTGCGAAATAATATTGGAATCGAGAATTTAGGGCTTCCTTATTTTTAAAAAAACGGGAATTCAACAAAACTGTAGAAAACAAATTTTCAAAACTCAGTGTTGTTGGTAAATACAGGACTGACGATTGGACCAGAATCAGGACATGAAATAATTTGGACGTTAGTACCTATCCGTATTCTATGGAATATGGATTGGACGGGCCTTACCAACTTGTTGTCTCCGTTACTCTGTGCTTACCAATGATCGCCCATATTACAGCACTCCGTCATCGATCATCCGTCATTTTAAATCGTCAAATTCCATAAAGCTTATTTCTCAAGTTTTCAATTTTTCCCTCGTGTGAAAGAAGATAATTTGAAATAATTAGGTATACTAATTGAAGTAATTGTCGAAATAAAAAAAAATCCAACAATAAAATCTAAAATGTCAATAATATCAAAAGAAAGGATGAGTTCGTTGGCCAGAACTTTGGGAGTACTCCAAGGGGTCAAATTTTGAAAATGTTGAGTCCAAAATCGCTTTAAAAAACTTGTTTTGTGATGTATTCGGTGTAAATTACCGTCTTAAACAAAGGAACATAATTATATTCGGAATCAGTGTGAAATTTCCTATAAGAATTACCCACCAAATTATTCTTTGAAAATTCGCTCAACTTTTTTTCAATTTGCTTTTTATTGCATGCAGTAGTGCATCCAAGTTAGTACTGAATCTAATGGAGTTTGAAAATTTAATTAGCGAGGATATTTCTCGTGATAATTGAAATTTTCTTGAAAATTTAATTCATCGAGGATATTTCTCGTGAAAATCGAAATTTTCTGAAACTACTTCGTCTTTTTGAGTTTATTCTTGTTGATAATACAATTTCAATTTAAACAGGCTGTTTTAATTTCAGTTAGTTTTTTTTGTTCCATTGTCGGTATAAATTTCGATTAATACACATTGTTTATATTGATATTAATGAAGTTCGACCCATTCGAGCCCGTAACTTGTTTCTAACATTTTTTCACGAAACTTCGCGAGATGCTTACTGCTTATGAATATAATTTCTTCAAGTCCATATCATAGTAGAACATTGAAATACTGCGTCGAATGAGTAGGTGGCTTAGTCTGTTGGTGTTAGGTATGATTAAAAACGCTCCAAGTATGACAACGGTTTATTATTTATCCGTATGGGTCACTCATCTGCAAAGATCCCGTTGTTTAATAAATTAGTCACAATAAACCATCAGCCTTATAGGTACACTTCTCATTTTACAAGTTTAAAATTCAAAACAATGTTTTCCGCAATGGGGAATGATCGTGTATGAAAAAATAAAAAAATTTCTGCTCTTCAATTGTTATTTGGAATAAAATAACACTGTTAATACAAAGAAAAAAAATAGTTTATCGTTCTGGTGGAGAAAATTCTGAATAAAATATCAGCTGTTTGAAAAACAGGCGGCATTCCGAGGGCCCTTTAGACACCCGGTTACACGTCACACTAGAAGAACAACTGAAAGTGGATGTGCTGAGATCACACGGAGCAGTGAAAAACAATTTATTAAAATAATTGATTATTATTAATTAATGCAATCAATTATCTAATTAAGTTAATTATATTCTCACTAATCTGGAGCTAAAACAGTGTTGGTTTTGGAGATTTTCCGTTTTCAGTTTTGTTTGGTTGACAGGCATGGACGGGTTCGGCCAATGACAGACGACACCAGATTATAGATACATTATTTTTGCTCTACTACTTCAATATTGTTTCTTTTAAGCCATTACCTTTCAGAAAAAAAATTAAAAAAATTTGATGATAATTCCCCACTACCAATGTTATGTCAGCCGTCAGGGCAAAGACCTATCATTGTGAAATGTTGGGTATGGTAAAATTTTGAAATTACATTTTTTCGTCCTTATTATTTGAGGCCCCAATTCACAAAAATTCAACCGCGTCTATAAATGCTAACAAAAAATGGATGCAGGAAAACCCATTTCGCCATAAGTTAGTTCATTGTCCCTTGATGCCGCAGGTCGAACAATACAAGGAAAGCTTGAAGCACAAAGCAGAGCAGCTGATCCTGACGGGTTTCCCTGAGAAGATCGTCCTCCTCAACGACCTCCTCGAGTCGCCGCTGCTCAACGAAGACTTGAAAAACGTCCACCAGCCCGTCAACATCAGCGTACCTGACCCAGTCATCATTAACAAGTCAGTACTCATGGTCGATGTAATTTATGAGTATAACTTTCACTACATCTGCAAATATTGCCTAATAGTCAATTCTCGTGGCCCAGCAGTTTTAACCATCGAATAAATAGGCTGTGTGCATATTTTGGTTTATTATTTTCAATAATAAACCTTTTTTGATTTAAGAGCCGCTTTGCTAGTGTGCGGTCCATACTTGATAGCTGATCATTGTCATTATTTTTTATTATTTGTCAATGTCTACCTGCACTTTTTTAATATTTACTAAAAATTCGTCTTGTTTTGTCGTGATTATTTATTAGTTTGTTTATAATAATTTTCGTCTATTTTGATGTACGAGTACCAAATGCCTGTGAGGTGGTCCTTACATCTAATGTCATCCTTCTTAGCTACTACTTGCTACACTTCGACACTACTACAAATTGGGTTTTGTGGGTTATTTATTCACTGAGCTGATCTGATAAGCAGAGCAACCACATGATATCCACACTATCACAGACTAGTGACACGGCTCCTTCTTGATTAACTTAATTTAACCGATGGTCAAGAAGGCCAAGGGTTACAACGTTGCACTCTCCTCAGAGAGGGACCGGCATGGCTGTTCCCCCTACCACGCCAGCTCTTCAGTAGCTCAAAACAACATCGTCCCTGCCTCACCCACAACTATAAGGTTATATAGCAGTAATCATCTCGATAGAATGGTGGGACTGAAGTTATTTAGTCTGCCCTCCAATTAGTTCCAATTAGCATTGGTTTAAATTATAAACCACTGCAACGCCTTGGCCTTTTACTTGGTGTTGAAAACTTGAGCTCCGTTTCAACTTTAATTGAACCTCTATGAATGGATCGGTTAAACTTAGGTATCACCAAAGTAGAAGAAATGAGACTTCCTGATGATTACTGGTTAATGAGTGACTTTAGACGGAATGAGTGTTACCTGTGATTATGATTTTTTTCTCAAAACCGATTTTATGTTGATAGGTAATTGATGAGAAAAATCAAATGCGGAATGGACGTGGGTGGGCATTTGCTATTTTTGATCTGAGAATCAGATAAAATAAAAAGAGTAACCGCAGTTAAAGAGAAAACGTTGTCTATTTCCACGAAAATAATGAGTTACAAAGTTAAATCGATTTCGACGGTTAGACCATCATCAGTAACAAACAATAATATAGCTCGAGAGCTATCTACGTTGCACTAGTGTCGCTACACCATTAGCACTTCCTCCTCACCACAGCTTTGAAGCTTACCGCCAACAGCTTTTGGTTCATGAACCAACGCTCCTGCTCCCTCGTGGTGGCCCTTGTCATTCACCAACTGGGTTTAGCACAGCTTCACCTCTTTCGAGTAGTAAGTAGTATATCTTGAACCCAGCTGATATCTATGGCGAAAAGACACTTTTGAATGAAGCGGTGAGTAACTGGAGGTAGGAGTAGAGGCATCCAGGATGGTTTCCAGGTGTGTCCCCTCCCGTAACCCCCTCCCACTGTGCGCTCTCTTTCCTACTCTAATCTCAATATACTGATTACACCACTGATAACTCAATTATGCAATGATTGAATCTACTTGACTCTAGTTGCAGTGGCGAACCTGCCCCCAAACGCCTGAAAACGGATTCCAACTGTGTGGATGGCACCAAAGTGTTGGCCTTTGACAATGGACCTGTTACGTGTAACCAGGTTCTCATGAAAGTGATCAGGATAGTCAAGCCTCATATCAAGCAGCTGATAGAGGATGCTAACCTCGTAAGTACCCTATGAAGTAGGTATTAGTTACCTGTGCCACAGTTGTTGTTGGATAAGCCATTGCCTAGGCTTGTTTTGGTAAGTTGGTTGGGTCAGCTAAGATGTACAATGCTGTGAAGTGAATCATCGTCAATGTTACGTCGTATTCAATTTAAAAAAAAAAAGAAGAAAGAAAAAGAAATAACAGTTGAATAGTTGATGGAGTGATAGAGGAATTATTTTTTTTTTTTAATCGGGAATTTATTTAAATGCTCAAGATGCATATACTTATAACGATGTTTTAATGCTACACAATGCCTTTTCCCCTATTCTATCAGGATATAAATTGCATTTAGAAGATGAGTGTACCAACCCTACCTATTCTATTTGAAAATAAATTGTTACCTGCTGCTTTCGTACCAGGTACCTGCTCCAAAAATGTCGGGTCCAAACTAAATCAATCAATCAATCAATATATTTATTTGCCAAAACACGTAGTCAGATTTACTCATGTGTAATAATACATAAAGTGATATTATATAAAAATGAAACAATATTGATCATAGCAGTTTGATAACTATAACATCAGAGGACTATAAAAATAAGAATATAGGAACATAGAAAACAGCTAGAGTACTAACACCGACCCAACATTCACAATATTAGCAAGAAAAATCATAAAGAGCTAAATTTACAAGGTAGGTAAGTGTACTGAACATGGATGTAGGAAGAGAGAAGTTGAAATAAATGAATATTATTACATCTATCTGCAAATGAGAAAACTATGATGAAAATCCGAGGAGTTTGAAAAGAGGGGGTAAATTGAGGAAACGGAGGGGAGATATTCAACGTTTGTCTAAGACATGGATACTATTGTTGAACAACCTAGATTTCGTGTTAATGTTGGTGTTAGCTTCACAAAAAGATTTTACCAACGAGGTTTGTAGCCAGCTAATCAATCAGAAAGGTAGGTCAAGAATAAGGCGGAAATAATTTAAATTCATAAACTTAACTAAAGTTACAGAGTGTAAAAGGCCCGTAGTCCCCCTTATGTTATGGATGGTACGCTGGGGAAAAGCGGGTAGGAAGGATAAGCCCAGAATACTATTTACTACAAAGGGAAATACCTAAGGGTAGGCCTGTGCGGATAACCGTTTAACCGGTTTTTTAGAAACCGGATTTGAATTCTACCAAGTTTTTAAATAATTGTAATTATTATTATATTCTTTTCACAAAATGACAGTCGCACGTAGACGTTCATATACTAATTCCTACCTAAAACAACTGGTTTTACACGAAATTGGTAACCACTAAACCTGTCTCACCTTTTCGAACTAAGGAAACCAGCTGTTTTATTAAAAATAAAAATAGGTTATTCGGTTTAAACGGCAAAACCGGTTATTCGGTTTAAACTAGAAAACCAGTTATCAGGTTTAAACCAACAAACCGCTTTATAGGTTTGAACAGAAAAACCAGTTATTCGGATTTAACCGGGAAACCGGTTTTTCGGTTTTAACCGGGAAACTGGTTTTTCGGTTTTAACCGGGAAACCGGTTTTTCAGTTTTAACCGGGAAACCAGTTTTTCGGTTTTAACCGGGAAACCAGTTTTTCGGTTTTAACCGGGAAACCAGTTTTTCGGTTTTAACAGAAAAACCAGAGGAACGGTTTTTAGGTTTAAACCTTATAACCGGTTACGGTTATTGAAATAAACACCGGAATCATAACCGGTTTATTAAAATACCGGTTCGAGATTCTCATAACCGCACAGGCCTACCTAAGGTGCTAGCCACCGTCCAGATTACTTAGAGGAGGAGGGTGGGAACAACAAGAGGGGACCCACGAGCTGCCCGTTAACTGTCTAAACTTACTACCTACTTAACTGAACAATACATACCGATTGCTTAACTAAATTGTCCTATAGTCCGCAAATCTTAACCGACATCCGTAAAACTTATGCAGCCCCTAGGAAGAGTGATAGACAGTTTGTTGTACTCACGGATCACCACGTAGGGACTTGTGGTGAGTTCCAGTCCTCCATTGTTGGGGTCACCTCCGGCTTTTTCCTTTTTCCGCCAGATGTTTTCCACTGAGCTAGCTTAACATCTGGCCCCGAAAATCCGAGGTTTGCGACATAGTCCTCACAACTCCTCAACTACCCTTGTCGTACTCAGAGTTTGCCCATAAGGTCCCATGGTGCCAATTCTTTGGCCTGACACACAGAGAAGTAATTTCTGCAGTATGACTTCATTTTTATTACTCTTCGGTGATTCACTTTCAAGGGAAATCATGCTAAAGGCCCATTGCAAATTTCAAGCTATGTGTAAGCCCTGAAATGGTCATAAAGCAGGGCAAATCAATTTCATGAGTTGAAAAAGTAAATTCCCATGTTGGAAATATTCCCCACAAATAAATGTCCAGCAATTTGCCTATCACTGGTTGTTGTTTGGTTTTGATTTGAATGATCTTGATGGGTTTTTTATTTTATCGCTCAATACAATACGTGTACTTATTATTTTCATTTCAGCTGAAGATGTGGGTGTCTTTCATGATCCCGAAAATCGAAGACGGTAACAACTTTGGCGTGTCAGTTCAGGAAGAAACTTTGGCTGAAATACAGTCTGTTGAGTCTGAAGCGGGTGCCTTCTTTGACCAAATATCACGATACTTCTGTTCGAGGGCGAAAATCATTTCCAAGGTAAGTATTTGCTCCTCCTCCATCCCTGATTTCAAGAAAGCAGTAGTATCCTTACTGAAGTGAAGTTGATCGATTAACTTGAATTTTGTTACCCTGAATGAAGTTATTAACGTACCTAGATAAAGTTATCATAGATAAGTTCCCTTTCTTAAGAGTGATAAAGCGTGATACAAACGTTTGACTGGAATCACCGAGATCCCTGTGGAAAGTATAAAATCTTACCACTTCTACGCACGCACTCGCTCTGCACAAGGTTTTCACATTTCCTTCCTTATATTACAGTTGCCTATCCCTAACCTAGGGTTATTGCCTATCTTCTCAACTTAGGGGTCAACAACTTGGCTACCAATGAGGTCCCTACTGCTCTCTTCAGTAGCTCGTAATTTTTAGCGTGACGTTCTGGTTTCATTTTTGTAACATTCCTGCCCTGAAGGTAACCTTCTTCTTCTTCTTCTAAACTGTACATTATGGAGGAAGGAATTATAGTACCTAACTAAAGAAAAATCAGAAAGTGGGCAAAATGAAATCAGAAGCTTGCGAATGAGTGGCGTTCTGCCGTTCTTGGAGGAAGAAAAACTTCAAAAGCGTTTTCTGAAAGATTTCGTTTTTGATTTCGCAGGGAACGACTTAATATAGTTCTACTGGACATAATTCTTTATTTTGTTACATGTTGCTGTTTCATTTCGTCCAATGTCGTTGGCTAATTTATTTTTCATATCCATGTAGTGAGTAGACTAAGTTTATGTTTCATGTATAGTTTTATTTCTATAACTTATTATCAGCACTGAAATTCAGATTTAGCAGATAGAAGGAATTTATTTTGGACGTAATCGTTCATAATGAAGTTGTGAACTGCTGGTAAAAACAGGGAGTCTCCAACTTGTAAGGTAGGTGAGAAAATGTTCCTAAACGGGCAAAAAACGCGAATTTTTTCATTCAATAATATGCTTTTCGGAAACGTCATTTCCTCCTGAATCGAATGATGAACTATAATAAGTGTTACTGATGACTAACTTGTGTTAACTTAGGGTTGTGTAATCGTCGTTTATGTAGACCAAGTCGTTCTATGACGCTTGCAGGCGACCCAGGGTACTTAACCCCCTTAAGGTAGGTAACTTATCTATGTGAATAACTTCTCTTCAGTATGGATAGTACTGCTTTCTTCTAACAGGGATGTAGGAGGCAATGAATGACCTCTACTTCACGAGGCCTGCCTTTGCTTCTCCAATGTTGTATATTATTTTCTCGAGGAACATACCCAATTTTCGTTTACCCCTTGCATACTTGAAAAACAAATGCTGGTAAGTCTAAGTATACCCCATCAGATGATGGTGTGGAAGTCTCCTTATGAGTTCAATGGAATGGGAGCGCCACTCACCAGGGCAGGATCCTTGTAAACTCATTCATCTTGTAGGATGGCCAGTTTGAGTCCATAAGGATTCTCCAAAACTGTAGATGTTGGTATACATTTTGAAGGTATTTTATTTTATATTATCAGGTTGCCAAATACCCTCACGTAGAAGATTACCGACAGGCGGTCCTCGAGCTCGACGAAAAAGAGTACATGTCCATGTGGCTCGTCATCTGCGAGATCCGCAACCGCTACTCGACGCTCCACGACATCGTCACCAAAAACCTCGAGAAAATCAAGAAGCCCCGATCAACCAACTCCGAATCCCTCTACTAGTACCAGTAAAAGAACTACCTTTATTTGAAAAAATGAATAATTTGACGAAAAAAGTTTGATGCCTCGAACTTCCCATGTTTCTGAAGGCTTTTTCCAAAACGTGGCAGCCCCATCTACTGCCCCAATCAGGCGCATTCAATTCTCATTTTTTCCAATATAGAAGCTATGAAAGAAACGAACTATTTCACAATTGTACTACAACCGCAACCTCCAATTTCCGGGCTATAAGGCGCTATTCCACGCCGTACTATTCGCATTAAAAAAGTATTCAAATCGGAAGAAGTTTGTTCTTTTTTATTATCATTTATTTATACTTCATAATGTACAAAAGTATAATAAAATGTACAATGACTTTTTCAGAAATCATGAAAATCAGTAAACATTATTTAAAGTATGTAACCGTCGTTGTTTTGTTTCTATGGTGAGTCGCTCCATTCGATTTTTTTTTAATGTAAAATAACATTATTTAGTCAATGATTAGCCTTGTTTCTTCTTGGAAAAAAATACGATGGTTCTGATGATCATCGATGAAAATGTTTGGTATAGAGAATTTGTTAATAAACTGTTGAGTTTTGTAGATAATTTTGCTATCTTGAACTCACCACGTCTCAATCATCGAGATTCGGTTTCGCGGAGGTTGATTCCTATAGGTACTTGATATTTTATGTCCTGGGATAGGTATATGTCTAAGGTCACTGATAATGTACTCTTGGATTAGCTCTAGAGAGTTACCTACCCATTGAGGCACAGTGCTTCGGGTATTATGGTCGGAGTGAACAAAATTTCGGTTTCTACGGATTCTTACAGGAAATTTTGCGCTGATTACGAATATACCATTCATTGAGGGTCTTTGAAAAGCCCTCCACGAGTTTTTCCCCAAAAATTTATTTTTTCACCGATTTTTTGATGTTTTGGCATTTTTATTTTTGTGATCTATGTCATGTATTCCACTAATTTCGCGATTTTATGACATTTGATTCCTCAAATTTTAGCAATCCTACTCTGTATTAATAAGTTCAAAACGTTACTAAACCTTGGGAAAATGTAGGAAGAATCGAATACAGTTTCTATAAGAGTACAAGTTCAGAGTTATTTTAGAACATTTACATGTGCCCATTACTTGGTTCCAAAAAATATTTAAACAACTAGCAATATACTGACGAAAATCATTAAAATGTAAAATCGTGGGATTCAATATTGTCCTCAGTCAAATTGGTCTGTTTCTCACGCAACACCATCCTAACTGAGGGGCGGCTATGAGAAATCTGATACGGTGAGGCTGAGATCAGGAACAATAAACAAACATTTCAAACTTGCTAGGGTATGTCAAGGTGGGGTTTGGTGAACTAGATAGATCGATTAGGGGAAAATTAACACTCAGCGCGGCAGCATATTCATAGAATAACGCCTCTG
>JAEMON010000005.1:22205217-22223148 GCA_030264115.1 Lygus lineolaris
CTACAGACAAAATACACTACTTCCACAATGCAAAACCGGTCCCAACTCAAAAAACGTCTTTTTGAGTTGTGCCCTTATTCCACGACGTGTGCGATATATTTCTACTCGCAGCGTAATATCTAGGACCTAATTAAAAATAAAGTAGGTACCTAGGTAGAATGAATATATAATATAGAATGAATAAAGAATTGTTAGCAAGTATTTGAAAACATGTTTGTTTCTTCTTTTTGTAGGGTCAATTTTCATGTTGCGGTGACCTTGATGGGGACTGTTCAATCTTTGGTAAGTACCTCCTCACAATCACCGGTGGTCGCTGCTCAACTTACCCGTTTCAACATGTTCATTCCGTTAAGAAATGACAAAAATTAGAGGAATTGAGCCTTGAAAAGAGTGAATCTTCTTAATATTATAGAAAAGGCTCGTGAAGAACGATTTTTCTAGGGGTCGAAGGTAGGCAACAAAACGCACGACCTGAACGTCGTGCTGGTCCAACCGCGCTGCCTTCTTTGGCCCCCGAAGAGCAGGTACTTTTTATCTGAATTGGGATAACATACAACCTGCCAAATACTAGACACCTTTACCAGCAACAGGTAATTAATATTATATTAATATTAATAATATATCAACGCCTATACACATATTTCCATATAAAAATAATTTGTTTTACGTACATTTTTGAGAGCCCAATTAGGCTGAAAACGCAATTTGAAACACTCATTAAAAAAAAAAATCCGGGGAGGGGGCATTTTTGGTGGGTTGGTGGGATTCCATACCCCCAGTATTGAAAATCCTGGGTGCACCCCGAGTGGAGAGGGGGGAGGGGGGCAGAATGGCCAAGCTTGACCAAACCAAAATTCAACCCAAATTGATCTCAAAAACACGGTTTCAAAGCTCATTTCTAGACCACAGTTCTCTCGAGTAGGTATTTCAGTCGAGTAGCTATTTCAGTGACGTCCTTGACCTGTGTAGTACTAATATTACCGTATCTTATATCAGTTAGTCGTAACTGGCGAATATTCAGATATGGCGTTTCTGTTTAATACAGCAAGATCACTTGGAACCCTTTTTAACATGGAACGTGATTTTACGGAGGTGAACCGGTTGGAGACCGTGAGCGTTAGGAGTAAACCGCCTATGTTGGTCCGGCTGTGCACGGCCAAACTGCTCGACGGATGTCGACCAAATTTGCACAAATAACAGAGAACACTTAGATAAGAAGAAACAAAATATGTTTGCCAAATTTGGTCCAAATCCGCCGAGCCGTCCAGGATTTGACCTTGGAGGGCCATAGATGAGCTTTGGTCGACCAAAGGGTTAATTGTACATGAAATTTCACGTTGAATCCAAATACATAATAAAAAGTTTGGATATTTAATATCCAGTAGGCTAGGGGAAGGTGCATATGCGCATTTTGAATTCCGTGACCATAGCCATCTTCGTTAATGGTTAACTATAATTTTTCATTGCGTTTTTGGATTCAAAGTGAAATTTCATGTACCCGACCCTTCGGTCGACCATAGCGCATCTATGGCCCTCCATGGTCAAATCCTAAACTGCTCCTAGAATATTTTGTTAATACATATCTAAGTAATCTCTGTTATTATGTACCTACTCGAAAAACATTTTCCATGTTTCCTTGCTTTGATCCTTGATCTACACTGTAATGATCCGGGAGTCTGGGGGTGCCCCCTAGATTTCATTCAACAACAAATAATGTACCATCTACTGGTGCATAAACTACTGGCGGCTGGACACCTCCTATTTTGGGTCCTTTAGTACTAACGCATTATCATAATTATCCTCGTCCTTCCTGCCTTCTTTATTGGTATGTGTTCGTATGTTGGGAAGGTCAATGCGAGCAGCGATAAAGAAGGTAACTCTAACTACTTCTAGGGAAATGCGCGCGTCGACGGTTCCCACGCGCATTTCCTGTTTGACTGTCCGCTTCCGAGATAAAAGGAGTCCCTGATAAGTTGCTGGGATCCGAGGCATACAGTGGAAGATATAAACATTAGCCATCATGGTATGTTGTATTATACTATCCTTGGTACACCTTCACAACCCCTTCCGAAGGATTTTGGAATTAAACTAATTAATATATGCATTAAATGGAATTAAACTATATTATCATTATTATTATTATTATTGATTCAGAGTCTCCCAAGGTAGCGGAAGCTTTGTTTTCACTGTTGGGTGAAAAATTGTTCACCCCCAAAATCAAAATTTCAACTCATTTTTTACGTTTTAAACCTCCCAGAGCAATTTTGGTTTCGTGTCTGTGTGTCCGGGAATCCTTACAACAACCATAACTTCCACAATTTCCATCCGATTTTGAAGAAATTTTCAGAGATTACGCGGGGTAAGCCCTAGATGGATCCATATGAAATGCATAACCAGCCGACCAACGGTAGCCTCTGCGCATGCGTAAACGAGAAATCCTCGAAACATCAATTTGGTGGATGATTCTTATAGGAAATTTCACGCTGATTCGAATATACCATAGGTTCCTATGTTTAGGATGGTAATTTCACGAAAAACCTCAAAAATTGACCCCTTGGAGTACTCAACAATTCTGGCCAATGAACTCACCCTTTCTTTTGATAATTATTGACATTTTAAAATTTGTTTAAAGTTTTATTTTAAAGTGTTAAATTTAAACGGATTTCCATGAAGAAAATCTTCAAAAATTTGCATCACTAAATTTTTGAAGCCGTTGCAATAGCTTCTTTTTCTTCGAAAATTCGCTAAAAAACATACTTGATCATGTTGATGTTTGTCAGTTTAAAAAAATGTCAACACGATCACGAACCTCTGATCAGCGTTGAATACGAGGAAGGGCAACTTGAACAATATAATCCAATTTTTCTCTCTTGTCCTTGTCAAACCAAGGACAAGCATGCAGTTGGAACCTTGTCAAACCAACTGTAAAATTCATACCACGAATTAAACAAAAACCGATCTTAAAGAAATATTGTTGAAATTGTAGAATCTGTCGATAATGTTGGACAATTTATTTTATTTTATTTTTTTGATTTCTTAGTGTCAGGACCCAAAAGGAGGAGCACTTGTCAACCTGAAAACGTTACTTCTGATTTGTTGCTTTCGCCGCTCTTAGGTTGGTGTTTTTTTTTTTTTTTTCTTGTTAATATTGTCACTCGATAAAATTTATTGATTTCTTAGTTGATTAGATCGTATGGTGACAGGACTGATCAACATGATACTGCAGGGCTATTTGTTACGCCCAAATAATTAAGAGGAAGGGACGGAGCCCTAAATTTCCTCAAAAATGCCTAAAATCTCAGCTACCGAAGGTATTATAAGAACCCTCACTAAAAAATTATTACTACTTAGTACCATTAAGTTTCAAAAATAGATCCCCCCCCCCTCCCATTTTAGCGTTGCACAGTTTTTCCCATTTTCATCAGCCAATTTTCAACGGATTTTGTTGCGGTTCGCGGCATTTTTTCTATTTTATCATTATTGGAGATGAGGTGCCCTTGCGCCAATTAAATTTTTTTTTTACGATGGAAAAAATTCAAAATTTTGAAATTGAAATTATACATAGCTGATCCCCCAGGAGAATCGAAGAATGCCGTTGAGTTGTCGGGATATCTTCCCGGCTGAACTGTTGTAATCATAATGGGATTTTTGTTTTTAAATTAAAAACACCTTATGACAGCCAAGTTATTTGTTCTGGTAACGTTTCAATCCATCAAGATGTGGATCCTAATCATACCTTCTAAGTAGAATGAAAGAAGTTGAAATATTGCACAAATTGACCACAATATTGCACAAATTGGTCCCTTAATAATATTTGGCAAAAGAAACATGAATGCTGATTAATGAAAATTGTTACCTTTCTAAGTTCAGCTCGTGATATGTGGTAGGGTCCTTGGTACGATGCCATTGTGTGAGGCATAATCCGCACGAAAATTATCTTTGAAAGCCAAAACGAACACTTTTTTTTTTTTAATTTGGTGATTGAAAAATCGCGATGTTTTTGAAGTGTCCAAAATCGAAACAGCGGGTGCTCAAAAGACAAGGTCGAGCGTTGGTGACTGACTGTCTGCCTCGGGGTTCACACGGGAGGGCCCGAGGTACCCGAAAGTGGGCGGGTACCTGGGAGTAAGGTAGGGGTGGTTCAACGGTACGGGTTCAGGGGTAACAGTTACCCCCTCCCAGGTACTCCGCCCCTTTCAGGTCATTTCACCTGAAGTCCAGTCTTTCCCCCTTCGAAAAATAAGGCGCGCTTCCGGAAGTGGAGAAAAAAAGTGGTAGTGCGCGAGGGGGGGGGGGGGGGGGGGGGGGGGGGGGGGGTTCGTACGCGTGGGAACCTTCCGCTTTCCGAGGGGGTACCGACCTGGGAGAGGGGGTGAACTGCGGGACCTGAAGGGGTGACCTGGAAGAGGCATCAGGTCTCTTTTTCTCACGCGCAACAGGGTTGTTCCCCTTCTACCTCGAGGAGGGTGCACTTCATCACAACCCCCCCGCTTCTCATTCCATCTCTCTCATTTCCAGTGGTTCGCTCTCTTCTGCTTCTTTCATCTAATTAGCTCGAGGGTGTGTGTTTTGAAAGACTCGAGGTTCTTTTCTGCTGCACAGTTTGTGTTTACAAACTTGCTTTTCATCGGATTCTATTAAACTGAAGGTCTTCTGCAACTGCAAAAGCAGAAGACACACAAGTAAGCCTGCCAGGCGTCCCGTTTTCCAGAATTTTGTAAGAACATGCAAATGTGTAGGTATTAAATATTATACTTTTGGTTCCAACGCTGGTTGTTTTATACAATACATATTTCTTACCTACTTTATAGGCATCTTCAGGTAACTTATTTCAGAACAAAAAACAATAACGAAATATTGTTTAAAACAACCAGCGTTTGAACTAAAAGTCTGATATTTTGAAACCTACATGTTATGGAGTTCCACAAATTGATAAGTGAAACCATAAAAAATTTATGATGCAAATGTGTACCGTATTTTGTTAATCCATAGGGGGCTGATTTCGCTACCTCACTAAAGAAGGTAGGAAGCTATGTATTGGTGAAAGAATTTTGAAAAAAGTCTCCTCCAAAATCAAAATATCCACTTGTTTTTCACGTTTCAGAGCTTTCTAAACAATTTTGGTTCCTTGTCTGTCTGTCCATCTGTAGGCCTGTCCGTCGGTATGTGGTCAATTCCTTGTCCCAAGCAAAACTAGATGAAGTTATGGTCCTAATTTGTTGAACTTTCGCTCAAATTTGGAAGGTAGTTGGGGGCTGACTACAAGACCTATGAATTTCGTCACGATTGGATCGGTATTAGCTACAAGCGCAAACTTGACATTTGTTGTCATGGGCATCGCTCCGGAACTACTGTAGCAATTTCGGTGAAATTTTCAGGGATTGCACGGGGTTAGTCCCTAGAGGGTCCCCTGTGAATTTAATCAACAGTAGCGTGTGCATGCGCAAACGTGAATTTCTTGAAGCTACGATTTCTCAGTTCCTAATGGACCGATTTCGCTCGAATTTTGAGTGTAGTTGGGGGCTGACTCCCAAGACTATGAACTTTGTCACAATTGGATCAGTAATAGCTATTGAGCAAGAGCAGTGATAGCTACTGCGCACGAGCAACCTTGAAATTTGTTTCCGTACGCATAACTTCTGATCTGCTCGACCATTTTCTGTGAATGTCCACTAACTGATTCTATACGTCCATGTTACTTTAATGAGGAACCTATACTGGCCACCCAACTTGGCAGAGGTATTTTAGTGTTTAGCACCCAAAAAAACATGGAGTACAGGTAAGTAAATGATTTTCGGAATTTTTGCAAGAAATTTGGTGATTTTGCCATTCTATGCGTTGGAACTTACGATTTCCGGATGATTCTGTTTTATTTTTTTCTTTATGATGTAGATATTTGGTGAAATAGATGCGCCACGCGACCTCCTGTTGAGTCTATGATTTCCACACGTTGTCCACGCTTGCTACCTGATCTCACCCGAACAATAGCTGTCGAGACACTCCCCTCGACTCACAAGAAAATAGTTTAATTCAGGTAACACGCGGAGGGTGAACTATGAAGAGTATTGTCCGTCTTGAGGTCTCCTTTGGGACGACGTGAAGCTCTCAACCTAAATACCGTCACGGAGCTTTGGGATCGCTTCTGACAAGGGAATCACGGGTGACGAGGGGTTGGGTGTTTATTCCCTGTTTTCAGCTGACCTCTCTTTGACACTGTCGGGTTGTTCACCGCGTTCTTTTGTGAGAAAACACAAATACCTTGAAATATCTGACCACATTGTGGGAACACGAGTTAAAAGAGTCCCCCGACGAATCGTAGAAAGAGAGCTCACAAATCATGGACTGACATAAGTTGATGGGTAACTTACGACTGACACGTGAGAGAGATAAACGTTTTTAATAAAATTCCTACAAAAGGGCTCAAAAAGACCTATAAAATATAAGTGGGTACGAAACGAACTACTCTCAAAATATTAGGTAGGTTCGCTGAAATCCTAAAATACTGACTGTCTTGAAGCACTGCAAGTGATGGATTCTGCTGACTATGCAGTGGAGGTCGCCTGGCGAATCTATTTCGCCAAATACCTACTTGCTACTTCATAAAGAAAACAAGGAAAAAACATCAGGAAATTATCAGTTCTAGTGGTTGAGTTGTCGGGATATCTTCCCGGCTGGGTGGTTGAAAAAATCATTGTGGGTTTTTTATTTAGATAAAATCACCTTTACTTCATACAAAATATTTATTCTTCGGTGACGTTTCCATCCATCAAGTCCTATCCATACCTTCCTTACAGGTAGAGCGAAGTTTGACAGATTGCACTGTTATCACTTATTGTTTGTTTAAGTATCACCATGTCTAATAAAAACTATTAAAACTTACTCAAGAGCTACACTTAACTAATATTTACAATATGTACAGAATTAAACTTGTAGAGATTGTCAATTTTGCAATAAAACAGTGATGTGAGAACGTGGACAATTCAAAAGGCAAGAGGAGTCCACTTGGCTGAAGTAAGGTGGTTTCATTTAAAATAAGAGACCCACAATTATAAGTTCTCTCCAACTTGAGGGAATCCGGCCAACGCTTATGTAAGTATCCTCCCATGCGAGTAAGGCAAAATCTCCAAATTGCTGGTCAAAATGCTGAAAATTATTCATTCCATGTTGATGATTTTTAGAAAATTCCACGGCTCCACTTTAAGCCTCCTCCGTTTTTCTTAATTTAGGTTGAATATCCGTCCTAATTTGTTCAGAATCTTGTCTGGCTTCGCAATATACTGTATTATTGACAACTCCCTTGTTTTGCTTCGGAGTCTACCGAAAAACCATTGAAAAAATTTCGAAAAAAACTTTGTTCTCCAAAATTGAAATTTCCACTCGCATTTTACGTTTCAGAGACTAATTTGGTTCCGTGTCGGTCGGTCTGTCTGTCCGCATTTCCTTGTTGTAGCCATATCTTTTAGGGTTTTAATTCCTATTTTGTTCAAATTTTCAGGGATCATGCGGGTAGGGGCCCGTTGAGCGCCCATATGAATTTCATAATGATTGAATCAACTTACGCTCTACGCATACGCTAACGATTTCGTTCACGATTCTGTTGACATTTGTCTAACTAACAAACATCAACACGATCAAGAGTTCAACTCTAATTTTTTCCAAATTTTTTAAACTTAGGTACGTTGACAGTTATTGTCTAAACTGACAAACATCAACACAATCAAGAGTTTTAACTCTCAATTTTTTATTTTTTTTATTTTCTTGGACGCGGGGAATCAGCCATTTTCACTTGGTAGAGTATTTTGGATTGCTGAACACGGAAAAAAATTATAATTACTCTTCAAGACCTTCTGAGGAAGAGGAGGAGGTCATTCCATAGTTTTGAATCTTAGTTTCAGTTGAGGTCAATTCATTAGGTTGATTCAGGTTCATTAGGAGGACTCGCATTGGATAGCACTAACATATCCAAAACTTGTTCGGAAAGTGTTTTAATTTTTGTAGTTTAGCCTTGTAACTTACTGAAATGCAGATGATCAATTCTACATTGCAAATAAAAAGAACGAAAAATGTTACAACGTTTTTTTTAAAATGTAGAAACCTTATAAGAAAAGAACTAATAAATACTTGCAACCCGTATTTTGCGTGGAATTCCAGAACGTTTCCAATTTTCCCCTGATTTTTCCAGATTTTCCCCGACCACTTTCTTATCCCCTGACTTTTCCAGGTTTTCCATACCCGTATCAACCCCGCCGTGGTGCCAATTTTCAGCTTGAAATGACGGTTTGTTTGACCAGAAAACGGATTGAAGGGGAGCAAGTGACGTCATTTAGGTTCCGCAAACGGTGGGGGCTGAGGGTCCCGCCTAGGTAGACAAGGGGTCGTTGTCGTCAGGTGGAAATTTCAAGGTTCATTTTCGGTAAGTTTCAATCTTCACCCCTCAAGTAGCACCTTTTTGGAAAGCCCTCACAAAGATCTTACAAATCACAATGTAAAATCTTAACCCTTATCTTGGCAAGGATTGAAACCACGGACAAAAAAATTTTTTTCTCGTTTTTTTACTTTAATTAGGGCTCAAATAAAGAGTATTCGAAGTAATTGACTTATAGTCATTATTTATATAGATTTTATAGAATGGTGTCATATACGACACCTTGCCAAGATGCGGTGCTTTTTCACAGGAATGTTATAAATAACTAGACATAGTTTTTGAAAACCATTTATTTAAATTTATTCACAATTTTTTTTTTTAACAATGAAAATTCATGAATGTGCTTCATAAAAACAATTTCTTCCTTTTCTGTGAATTATGTAGTTAGTAGTCGGAGTAGAGGGCAATTCCTCGGCTTGTTGCGCAGTTGTGCGTTCTTCTATCAAAAACCCAAACATTTATATAGGTAGGTAACATTTGTGTTAAGTATGTAATGAATTATATAATACTATGAAATCAAAATGAGGAATCTCAGGATTCGTGAGATGAACTAATGAAGTCGGGATCGATAGAAAATTGTCACCTTTTCCTGGTAACTGTAGGTTGTAACATTCAAAATTAATTTATTAATTTGTTCAAAAGTTGAAACGGCAGTCAGAGTTACCAATTAATCAAAATCTCTGGAAAAATGACGAATTTCGTGGAAATCAACGAGTTTGACGCCTAGTGGGTATTGACAAACTGCACCCGCATCTTGGCAAAATGTCCCTGGTGACACCAACACATTTTGGACTATAAGTAATCCCAAATGTAAATAATCATCGTCAGACTTATCACATCAACTCTTGAGAATATAATGAAGGTGGGAAGTATTTTTCCAGAGGCTTTGTAACAATAAAAACTAAAGAAATAATAGGTTGAACTTACCTTGGAGGGGCGCTTGCTCATTTTGATGCCACGCCGTGACCTGTGCACTCTCAAATGACAAAATATGGAATGTAAACCACACAATCTGCCGACCAGTGTTACCAATCGTAAGAATAGACCATAGACCAATCGCTCTCGAACTCAAGATGAACCCCCTCCAAGGATTCCACTATCCACCCCTAAGTACATATCTCACGATTCTTTTGGGAAGCAACAGCGGAACTGTGACAGGTGCCAGGTTTGAAGGCCGTGGGAGAAGGAAGTATTGAACTGAGGAAGTAGCGTGTAGGAGGTTCATTAACCCATTAGTAGCCGCCATTAGAACCCTCTGAGATCCACCGCGTACTAGTTAAGGTTTACCTCTCGTTCTCTTATACGTACAGGAGGATTAATAAGTTACCCTAATCGTAGCAGCAGCGATGGCATGTCTAACCATAGAGGTAAGACGTCTACTAGAAGGTCTGTGGGCCTAACCAGAGCTACCGCGGGATGGTCCTTGCACGCAGCTATCCCGTGGGAACCCCTACTAAGGCCACGTTTCCCTTCAATGGCCTTTCCAGACGTCTGACACCCGCCGAGACCCTTTTTTTTGCTCCGGTTTCTGGATCGTCTTTTCCCATAGAACTTCACTTTCGGTGCACCTGACGTAGGGACCCGCCCACGCATGCACTCACCACACACCGTGTATCTATACACACACACAAATCCACTGTTACCTGCGGTTCACCCCCCTCCACCCTCACCCCCAACCGGTTCATCTCGGAGCTCCCTCCTAATCAATTGAATTTTTTTGTAATACGAAGGGGTTGAAGGAGACGATATCATTTTTCGATCCACCTGTTGTCACTTTTACTACGGAGGGGGCTTCCTCTACGAGTTCTTATGAATGAAACTTGAAAATAAAAAGTTATGAATGGAAGAACGTAACCTGCTATAGCACTCCACAACGAGCTTTGTACCGTATCGAAGTAACATCGGATAACGCTACCTCGGGCTCGACTACACCGGAATATTCAAAACTGTTTTCATTCATCAAGTAGACTGAGACCGATCGAATCAAATCAAATAGGAACCTCTTTATTACTCCAAAAATATTATCAGTACACAAATATATTATATTCGATACATTACGTACTATGAACATGATATTACTCTAAAAACCAACTTTTCTGGGATTGTAAAGAACTTTGTCCAATTGAATTAAGGAAAAAAATCTGTTTTTTAAAAATGCCTAGGCGGTTTTATTCAATTTTATTTCTTTACCTTAGTAAAGCTTATATACCTACTTATACAAATAATTCATATCATAAACTTATAGATTATATTTCATTGTTTATTGATGTTGAATGAACCTTTAAAGCTGACGATTTGGATCTGGATTACTCACGACTTTCACACTTTCACACTTCACCATGATTGGGGAGAGCAAAGCTGATTGCGCTATTCGTCTAAAACAAGTGCCTGGCAGCAGCAGCAGGATAACCGTAACCTACTATTGAAAATTCACGGTATCATCCATCTCTGGTACGACCCTCTGGGTTTTTCAGTATACTTCGCCGCTGATCAACTCAACCTTCTGGATGCTCCATAATGCCTCTTACCTGATCCATCATTCCTCGGAGATTTAATGAACTGGCAAACTCCTCGGTCTTCTTCCGGTGCCTAATTTTTCGATGCAACTCTCTTCTTTTCACGCTCCCCAGACGGGAAATAGTCTACAACGGCCGCGACAAGACGGTGGAAATTGATGGACCGGCGAGACGGTGTCTGCCCCATTCTGCGGTGTGACGGATTTTCCTAACCAAAAACCTTCATTGGTGAGTTGAAGGCTCCCAAAAAAAAGATGAGAAATAAGGCGTACGAAACCTGGTCGAATTGAAATAATGAAGTCTGCGGAAAAACAGTTATGGCGGAGTAAAGTAGGGTGGGAACTATTGGGCGCTTTTCTGACTTCTCAGATTTCCCTGAGTTGTGGTTGGTTGTCACGATTGCTTCGCCACTGCTGAAGGTAGGAAGCTGCTAGGTATATACCTATTCGTTCAAGAAGTAAAGACAAATTTTGTCCTCCACAATCCAAATTTCCACTCGCTTTTTCCGTTTCTAAGCTTTCTGAACAATTTTGGTACATGTCCATCTGTCAGTCGATCTGTCCGTCTGTGGTGAATCCTTGTCCCAGGCAAGAGTAATATTAAATTATTGTCCAATTTTGATGAAATTTTCTAGAATTGCCCCTGGACGTTGACTTCTAAGCAGTTGGGCCACTAGTCTGAAACTTGAAATTTCCTGAAACTACGATTTCTCAGTTCCTAATGAACCGATTTCGCTCATTTTGGAGGTTAGTTGGGGGCTGGCTCCAAGACAATTGCCCATGAATTCCGTCACAATTGTATCAGTCGTAAACGTTACATATATTATCGTTGGCATAACTCAAGAGCTAGGGAGGTAAGTACTCCAACAATGGGGAATTATCATAATTTTTTGTTAAATTTTTTTTCTGAAAGATGATGACTCAAAAGAAACAATAATGAAGTCGTAAGGCAAAAATAGTGTATCTGTAATTTTAGAAAATTTATTGAACTTTTTTTAATTGTAATTCGCGGGAAAGTAATGTTGAATAGGGTGTCGTCTATCATTGGCCAATTCCGTCCAAGATGCCAACCGAACAAAACGAAACACAACTACTATAATCAAATAACAATACATAGGCAGAAAAAATGTTACTCTCTCATACATGGTAATTCCCCATTTCGGTAAAACTTTCATTAGGAAACTGATTATCTATGTCCATGTTATAAAAACAAAAACAGTATACTGGCCATCCAACTTGTCAGACTTTCACACAACTTTTGAGAAAAGGCAATTTCCCAATTGGAGGGTTTATTGGTGCTATTATTTTCATAGAGCCAAAAAGAGAAAAAAGTCAAAAATGAACTGGTTAGCAGTCAACTGAGGAGGCACGTGACCGAATTCAACCTGTTCTTGGTGATTTATCGAAGGCAGATGCCCGGGACTTAGTAAGACGATCTCCGTATTCGTTGGGACGCTTCCCACGTCAGTTGATTTCGCCTAACGAACGTTTTCTCTTTTACGTGCTCTAATGATGTCGGGATTGGGTTTCCAACTTGCTTACGCGCAATTTGCCTTACGTAGGTACCTACTACGTGGCAAAACTCTGAAAAGTAGGAAGCAGGTCCAACGATCTCGACCATGCCTCCTGGAATCATATTTGAATAATATATTTATGAATGGGAATGAGTTAGCAGTTTGGTAAAATGCGGTTTCCATACGAGAATGATAATTTCTTCAGTGAGAGGTCAGCCTAATAGATGCTGTCATAATCCGGGTATGGCAGTTTTGGTGCGAAGACGGGTTATGTGGCAAGATTATGAGGAGATCGGGTATCATGGTCATGTACCAATCATGGCTAGCGGGGGTAATCCTCAATCGATGTTCGATCCCTGGTGTGCCACAGTAAAGAGAACAGGCGAATGCTGTGTGTCAGCAAAGGGAACAGGCCAATGCTGTATCAACAGCAAAAGGGAACAGGCCAATGCTGTGTCAACAGCAAAAGGGAACAGGCCAATGCTGTGTCACACCAAAGGGAACTGGTTGATTTGCTGTGTGTCAGCAAATTGAACTCCTGGAAAACAGGCTGCAGTGGGCTCTCGCTTCCACACCCTTGATAACACGTTTAAATGAATGAATGAGTATTTTCATCATACAGAATACGTATCCCAATGCAGATAATCATGCAATACAATTTATTATTTACTGTTTTCCTAGTTATGGCTCCGAAGACCGTGCTGGAAAGTGTGGCCCATCACGACGTTGTTAGATATCAGGTAACTATATTCTGGTAATTTAATAGATATTATTTTTCTTAAATAATAAATTTACCCTTCTACATTACATTTCTCACAATATTCAGTTGAAATTCTTTCAGGAGTATTTCATTTTACATTCTCTGAAATATATAACAGAGAGTAAAATGTGCCGCATAAAAATTTGACTCCTTTCAAATAAAAATAGGTCCTATAGGTATCTTTCTTTACTTTAAGTATATTTATTTTTTCTGTTTATAAGGAATTTACTTTATCAAAATCTATATTTATTATATAGATTCTGCACTTGGTGGTCATCTGTGCTTATTTGTGGTGGACTTTTGGGAGCTTAAGCCTGAATGCATTGGATTTTCGTTGTCTTACATCGGTGAAGTCAACATATTTCTTTTTTGAAAGAATAAGATATTTTTGAGCCGATTCCATTTTGTAAATGAACATTGAGTGAGCGTATCCTGCTGTTTTAAACTCCCTATTTGATGGGATGATTTTGGAATTGTACTTGCGGGTACTGAGCCAATCGTTGAGAAATAATTATTTAGAACGTTGGCAACGTCTACTTCATTTTGTAAGTTTTCTTCTGAATTTAACCAATCTTCGTACGATTGACCAAACCGTACAACTGCCTTCTGCTGACGGATGATAGGTACGGACAGCACCAGAAGAGTTTCCCAAAAGCAGGACTCCATGATACGCGAAGAACATCCTCAGCAGCACCGATTTCGACACTCAGCCTACTGAGAAGGTAGGCACCCTGGCTAAGGTCTTCAAGGGACAGCCCATCCATGGAGTCCCTTGACACCATGACCTACCTGCTCGCTTCGAGCTACCAAAAATAGTCATGTGAAGCCACGAAGTGTGAGCTGACTTGTAAATCAACCTGGCCGTAAATCTGTCCTTCGGCAGAGCAGACGGAATATCTTTGTCGGTAAATAAACAAGATACCGCAATTTTCGTTTCTTCGAACTACCTTACGACTTATGATGACGCACGTCGGTCACAACATTACAGCCAGTAGACACTTCCAAGAAGAGGGCGCTCAGAAGGGTTGACTTTATTGCTTTCGGATCAGGCAGAGACCTAGAAGGCCTAGTCTATGGCGGGATCAGGGCTGTAGACAGGAATATAGTTTGTGACAATCCAAAGTTATCTTAGTAGGCACCTACCGTCCCAAACAAGAAACACCAAATAGGTAATCTGAATCTCAAAAAAAGAGACTAGAAATGTAATGGTTGTACTGTTGTACAGAAATGTAATGTAAATAATACTGTTGAGTTTCTGTTGGGATAAATGGTGAATTTATTTGATAATTCAATGTTTTGCACAACTTTTAAAAACAACCCATTTAGGATATTCAAGTTAAAACCACTAATTTTGAATTTCCTAATGGTTATTCAGAAAGTATCGAAGGAAATGAAATTTTTATACTGGTTAACAAGCATTTCTCACTGTATTTTTCTATGTTAGTCAAAAAGACGCATTCATTCGTGAAGTTACTTTTCCCGCATTCAGGTTCAGGAATTTTTTAAATATTTCTTTCATGTTCAGCAATCTACAGAAAACCATAAAATAACTTTTTCATGTTTCGCAACCTACAGAAAAATTCAAAACTTACGACTTTGAATTTGTAGAACCAATAAAATAGACTAATTTTGCTGTTAAATGTGGTAAAATTATAAATGGAGGTTCTGAAATTTAAAAAATATTTTTTACATTTTCAGTAGGTATTTACACCGAAAAACATGAAGATTGAGAGTTTTGGTCAGAAAATCGGGATTTCGACTCGACTCGCGCCTCGCCACCAGGTCCGCCATATGACTGAGGGGTGAGACCGTCGATCGGGTCTGTGGGACCGTCGATCGGGACTGAAGGACACGCCGGTCCACAGAGCTCTGGGGGAGAGCTGAAGAGATGAACGCCAGAAGGCGTCATCTGGAGCTCCGCAGGTTATGGGCCCATCTGTGGCTCGCCATGGGAACTCGAACCGCTCAGACCTGATAATGAAATGCGGCTAATTATCATCGAGCGGAAACGTCGTTTTTTCCGCACCGCAGTTTCTGTTGTCCCCTCCCTGCACAAAGGTAGCGTTCCCAGCCATCACGCGTTATCTCACTGATCATAGTTAGAAACTGCCATTCATATCCAAATAAAATAATATGAAAATTCAACATATAAGTTGCACATTCCAACAGGAGCCAAGGTGGGACCAAATGGCAGTTTTTGAGGGGAAAAAAGTTGGTACCTCTAGATGATTCATGTTGGGAATTTCGCACTGATTCCGAGTACAGCCGATGTTTCTATACCTAAAAAACCCTGCGAATCAGTACACAACGGTTTATCAATTTCTGTATAGATCGCCGATCTACATAGATCCTATTGGTATATAAAATACCTACCGTATTTAAATATATCGCGAGGTTCACAATAATTTCTTGTGAATAATGAGAAACCTACCTGCAATAGGAAATTAATTTTAAGTATGTTGATCGTAGAGTAAAGTAGTGATGGAATTGTTGAGGATGAAAGAAATGGGTGCCAACGTTTCGGAGAATTTATTTCTCCATCTTCAGGGCATGAATCCTTCAAAGGCAGTGGAAAGTAAGACGGTGCGTACTATTTCACCAGCATTGAGAGACTCTCAAAACGAGTGCCGTAAAAAGATACAGACTTCATCCGCCTGAGGACATCCTCCGCTCATCAGCACAGAGATGATGTCACTCGTGATCTGCTCACCCGTTTTACAGCCAACCTAATGAACATTTTGAGCTGAAAATTAGATCTGAGAGGTTTTCAAGGGTACTGAATCCGAATTTGAATCGAAAAAAGTTGCATTTGATCAGCTGATCTTTGAATGGGGGTTTGGCCTACTCGAGAAGATTTGCGATTCACAATCGTGTTTCTGCTCTTTTTTTCGTTCAACCTTCACGTCCTTACAGGGAGTGAACAGTTGGTTATAAAATGCACCAAGAGGTCTCATTCGACGCTAAAAATGTTGTTCTATTCGAAATTGATGGAAAAACTATAGTTTCCTATTTGAATTTTTCGAGCTAGGGCGTTTTGAAAATTGCATCCCAAATTTTATACCCCTTAGAGAAAACGGTAACGCCAAGATTCGGGGCACAACTAGACCCCAAATGGGCCGGTTTACCAAATTTCATTATTTTGGTCCATGGTAACTGGATGGAACATGCTTTAGCCACGAGCTAACTGCCAGAAAACGTTACGATAAAATGTCACAACAATGCGACCCAACTGTCACCACCGAACTGTCACCACCTAACTATAAATAGCGCGGATAAAGCATGTTCCATGTTTCTTGAATTTTAACCATAGGCTCTAAGCAAAAGCATCCGGGGGGCCGAGTTTTTTTTTTAATTTTCGATTATTGGATTCTACGTATCTTGAAACGTAAAACATCAAATGTCGGATGAGACCAGCGCTAGCTCACCAGTACCACAGCCATGATTTTTAGTGATTTTTCATTGTTTCCCGTGCATACGACGAGTTTATAGTCAAACCACCAAAAACCGGCGATGGGGAGCTGACGTTGGTCCCATTCGAATTAGATAGTCCACAACCTTTTTCCAATGTAAGTAGGTATCTATACAAAAACAATTTGTCAACATCGAGAATTTCTTAGGATTTTCGATAATACGGCAGTCTAAATAGTACGCTTGATATTTCAGTTCAATTTCAGCCGTAAGGTTACATAGTTTATTATACACCATCGATACCACCTGAGCACCAAACTATCCTGTGTAACTCACACTCACGGGTTATCCAACTGGTCAAATTATAAACTCCTTATGAGGTGATTCTCTACTCAAGACGAATTTGGTTCAAAATAATTATAATGCAAATCGTGAGAAGTTAAAAGTAGTTCGAGAGATTCGTTCTATTATTCGTGATCAGAGAAACACAGGTTTACGTTTATACCGACAAAAGAATAAAATTTGCTCGTATAACGAGAAAGGAATGAATATCAATTATTCATACGAGAGACGTTGGTGACAATGCGTGCCCATCATGTTAACATATCCTGAATAAGGTGGGATTCATTGTGGGGGTATGTTTGGTATTAAAATGGTGATCCATTCTGATGTTGAAAGAAATTCCCTCTCGTCGGTGGGAAATCCAGTTTCATAGAAGGGAATTTGTGTTGTATCTCCCTCTCCAGTTATTGAATTAAAATCGACAGAGCGGATGAGGGCGAAACACAATAATAAACTCTGGGAATCTTCACGTTAGAAGTACAGCGACCGGAGGGTCACTAAGGGTGGAAAAAAAATCTATTGTTCACGGAGAAGGTATAGGAAAGGGTGGGGTCTCGCGTCCCTCCTGAAAGAGTATACCTTCTGGATGAAGGTGCATTCGGAAGGGATGTCCCCCCTTCATGAGGAGATTTCAAGACCTTCAGGTAAAGAGGGAAAATTGTTGAAGGGCGTTAAGGGGGTATTGCATCTAGGGGCTGAAAACGTCGAAACGATGGCAGCGATGGTAGGTGGTTTTTCAACGGTGGTTGGGGGAACTACATGTCTTCTTTGTCACAGCTATTTCTCTCTCATACACTACACCCTTTCTAAAAATCTATACCTGTGAGACCAACCTACTCCTAATTAGGGTTTACTTGGGAAGTGTCAAAACAGGAAAGTCGTCAAATACGATTTTGGGGTTTAGGTGGTGAAGGGACATCGACTAGAACATCGGCCTACATAGCTACTAATACGCATACATAGCTAT
>JAEMON010000005.1:22235466-22251736 GCA_030264115.1 Lygus lineolaris
AAAATTCGCTCACCAACTCATGCTGCGTGAATGGAGCTTTTTTATGATTATCTCACTTATTTGCTTTGACTGTTGGTCGCAGCTACAGGTGACAAGTAATTTTGTAAAGACAAGAACTAATTACGAAAAAACACTTGCTGTTCACGAATTGACCGCACCAAACTCTCAGAATTACCGTAGGTTCGCGTACGGTACCTGTAATACTGTACATCTTGTAAGTAGACAACAAAATTACTGTACGTACTGGCTACACCGGTACCTATTCGTCTATACCGAGATTTCATCGAATTCAGCGAGGCTTTCAATGGGTGAAAGTAGTACCAAACCATGGTTTTATCTTCTGAAAGTCTGAGAGCCAGCCGCTTCAGCCACCTCAAAGGGATATTTTGATCATCTTGGTAAGTTTTCACCTACTTGTATGATTTTCATATTCTTTTTTGTAAATTGATTAAAAAATAAGATTAATTCCATAAATTATTAAGACCTAATATTTTAGAGGTTTTTCTATAAACAGAAGTTTCAAATTGTAAAAAGTACCTCTTTGTGGAGGACTAGGTGAAACGGTTTCGCTACCAACTACCAACCCCTCTTACAGATGATCAATTCGTTGAAATTACTCATTTTACTATTTACTCATTATTTCGAATTTCTTCAAGCTCTCCTGATTTATTTTTATTTTTTCCTGATTTCGTTGGGCCTTGGTTAAGAGTGTCGACTTCGCTGGTGACGTGTGCCTGCTCGAGCAGAGGTTTCATGTTGTAATAAGTGCGAAGGTAGAGAATAATAAGTCAGAAGGTGTGATTCAAGTGGAATACTTTATTGGGGCACTTGGCACCAATATATATACCCCCAGGATACACACCCGGTAGGGTGGGGGGTACTATCCCCTGCCGGGCCACCAATCCACTTGGTGGGGAGAGAAGGAGACTCGTGTAGCTCTCACGTGTCTCTTCCCTGCTCCCCTCACATGGTATGAAGGTAAAACTCAGGGCTTGAAAATAAATGAACATAAAACAAAAGAGGTGCGGGTAAACAGCAGAAGCAATCTCACCTTGACTGTTGGACACAACCTCGTGGAAAGTTTCACTTATACCTGGGGAGTAATAGTATATGTATGATATTTCTATCCAAAGTGGAACAGAAGAGGACTTTATAAAGGACCCGTCAAAAAAGAAATCAGCGCCTTTGTTCAATATTGTACCGACTTTGGAAAAATTGCACGATCACTCATCTTGAAGCTTCTCATTTTCAACATGAACTTAGTCAGTGCTGCTGTTCGGAACCGAAACATGAAACGTGACAAAGAAGCTGAAAAAGCAACTCCATCAACCGATCGTTAAGGTATTCGAGTCGATCTCGAACATCTTGGAGAAGGACGAACCAGAAGCCCTGAGATGAGCTTCAGATCAGAAAGCGTAAGTGGGGGTGAGTTGGGCATACACTTCGTGAGCAGGATGATTCCATCGACAAAAGGGCTCTGAAATGGAATCCCCAGGGTCTGCTGAGAGTTGGACGTCCCTCGAAGACTTGGCGAAGAAAATTCGAGGAAGCAATTAAAGAGGTCGGCAAACTTCGCCCAGGTCCTGTGCTCCTCCAGAAGCTAAAGGAACTCTGTAAGTTGGTCGAGAGTGAACAAATAAATAAGGCTAATTCATTCATGGTGAGTCCGACTAGTTTAGCTCATATAGCCTCATCGTCCTTAGGGAGAAGGAAAACTCTCTGAAGACCAAATTTACCAACTTCACCCAGGACCTATGCTCCTCCAGGAGCTAAAGGAACTCAGTAAGTTGTTCTAGGGTGAAGCAATAAATTAGGCTTCTTCATTCATGGTGAGTCCGACTAGTTTAGCTCATAGCCTCATCGTCCTCAAGGAGAAGGAAAACTCTCTGAAGACCAAATTTTCCAACTTCGACAAGGCCCTATGCTCCTCCAGCATTCTCATAATATGAGCTAAACAAGTCGGACTCACCATGAATGAAGAAGCCTAATTTTTTTCACCCACGACCAACTTACTTAGTTGATTTAGCTCTTGGAGGAGCATAGGGCCGGCGCAAAGTTGAAAAATTTAGTCTTCAGAGAGTTTTCCTTCTCCCTGAGGACGATGAAGCCATAAGCTAAACTAGTCGGACTCATCATGAATGAAGAAGCCTAATTTGGCCTGATGGCTTCATCGCCCTCAGGGAAAACTCTGAAGACCAAATTTTGTTACAGTTTTTTGTTTAATCTAGGGGTTTTGGTCGGGTTGCTGGATTGTTCCGCAGTCACCACTCAAGTCCACCTTTCTCAACCCTCTCATCGTGCGTGGAATGTTTGATGAATGAGTAACAGGGAGAAATATATTTGCCCAACGCCCTTTTCAAAAAAAAATTCTCTCCTGGTTTCCACACAATGTAAAAGATAACTCGGATCGGATTTATCCACCTGTTGCCCTCTCGACTGCGGACGTTTACGAGGGGAGAAATACACATTGTTGCGGGTAATAAAAGACGAATAGCCCGATAAAAAATGATACGACAAAAAGAGGAGCCTAAGAAAAAGAACGAGGGGTAAGAATGGAAAACGGAGATAAAAGGATGTTGAAAAAACTCGGTCTGAATAGGTAGGTAAGAAGTAAGAATGCAGAATAAACAGGGCATGAAAAGGAAGACGGAGGGTTATTTTCTTTGGTTGCACCTTTTATTATGCAGTTGGGGTCGGCATAGAAGATTATGGTGGTTACAAGGGGATGCATTAGATGCCACACGAATGACCTCAAGTTGACTTGAATAAGACAGCATAATTGTGTTGGTATGTGCATTCCCTATTAGGTATACCTCGTAAATACTCGTCGTATTTTTTTTTTTTATTAATATGACGATTTTACAACATGGCAGCTTCTCCTCCCTGTAGCTACAGGATCCTGTGAAAAAAACGTCAGCCAAGTTGAAAGGGCAGTATAGCTTACTCACTTTTGTAACATAGACGTATGTAGAATCACGAAATTGGTAGAATATCGTTATCGATATTCGGAGTTATCCCTATGACAATAAATTTCAATTCTGCTCATGCGCAGTAGCCATCCCTCGTCCAATTGTGGCAAAATTCATAGGTGATTGATTGTCTTGGAGACAGCCCTCAATCACATTCCGAATTTGAGCAGAAGTGGTCTATAGGAACTAAGAAGTCGTAGTTTCAGGAAATTCAAGTGTGCGCATGCGCACACGCGTACAAGCTACTAGTGGTCCGATAGCTATGGAATTAATAGGGAACTGTCAAGGGGCTGCCCTGTACAATCCCTGAAAATGTCACCGAAATCGGTCGAGTAGTTCCGGAGTTATGGCTATGAAACACATTTCAAAATTGAGCATGCGCATTAGGTATTACTGACGCAATCGTGTTGAAATTCGAAGGTAACTGTTAAGTTGGCAAGGAACGGAGCCCAAAATTTCCTCAAAAATGCCTAAATCTCGGCTACCTATGAGTTTATAGTAACTCTTACCATTACATTATTACAGCTTAGGACCATTGAGTTTAAAAAACGGATAACCTCCCCCCCCCCCCCCCCCCCCCCCCCCCCCCCCCCCCCCCCCCCCCCCCCCTTCCAACCCTAACCATTTTAGCGTTGCACAGTTTTTCCCATTTTTCTCAGAAAATTTTCAACGCATTTTGATGCGGTTGGCGGCATTCTTTGTATTTTATCATTCCCCAGGGGGATGAAGTGCTGTTATGAAAATTTGAATCTTAAAAAAGGACAAGAAAAATTTAAGAAGACAAAATTAAAATTAGATATAGCTGATTCCCTAGAGAATTAAATAACAAGAACAATGCCGCACACCGCATAAGAATCGGCCCAAAATCGGCTGAGAATAATGAGAAAAACGAATTCCATCCGTTCCCCCTTAACCTCCTATTAACTTCCGAATTTGATCAAATTCATAGGAGACTCTTTAGAGTCTAATTCGAGTGATCCCTGAAAATTTCACCGAAATTGGTCGGGTAGTTCCGGAGTTATGCCTTTGGCTGCGAATTTCATGTTTTTACGGTGCGCAGTAGCTATTACTGCTGTATATTAGCTATTACTGATTTAATCTGACAAAATTAATAGGTTATCGTATTGGAGAAAGCACCCAATTACCTCCCGAATTTGAGCGGAATAGGTCAATTAGGAACTGAGATACCGGGGTTTCAGGATATTCATGTTTGCGCATACGCTACTAGTAGTCCGATAGCTATGGAATTAAAAGGGAACTGTCAAGGGACTAACCCGTACAATCTCTCTAAATTTAATCAATCGGACCATAACTTCGTATAGTTTTGCCTAGGACAAGGAATTGACTACAGACAGACCGAAGACACGGAACCAAAACTTTTCAGAAAGCTATGAAACGTGAAAACCAAATGGAAATTTTGGTTCTGGAGGGCATTTTTTTTCCTTGCACGAATACATAGCTTCCCACCTTCGGTAGTGAGGAAGTAACAAAAGGAGGTATACCTAGGTATTAAAAACGCTGCAAATTATTACACTACGGTTTATTATTTTCTGTATAGATCGCTTATCTACAAAGACTGACCCAAAAACAGCGAGAATTAGAATCCAAATGTGGAGAAACTTTGAAATCTCCCCCTTGAAGGGAAAAACAATAGATTATGGGTAGGTATGTCTAGCGGCTTTGGGAGCCGCTCGGCTGATCTGGGAACTCCATTTTCGACTCAGCTGATCTGAGAGCTCCATTTTCGACTCAGCTTATCTGAGAGCTCCATACTCGTTTCAGCTGATCTGGGAGCTCCATTTTCGACTCAGCTGATCTGAGAGCTCCATTTTCGACTCAGTTGATGTGAGACCTCCATTCTTGACTCAGCTGATCTGGGAACTCCATTTTCGACACAGCTGATCTGCGAGCTCAATTTTCGATGCAGAGAGTAGTACCTCAAACATTGCTATTCACACTCGTGTTTCTGCTCTTTTTGTCCTTTAACATTAGAAACTGAAACTTCAGGGTTCCATTCTGAGTAATTACTCTGAAATATATGTCTAGGGAAGTAATTGTCATAAATTTACCTAAAGAACTATCAAGATTTTTGGGCCCATTTTCTTATGAGAAACAATTGCTTCGGAAAAGGTGAGTTGAGGCGTTTGATCAGGAGTCTATCAAGTCTTGTTCGGTTGGAGACCTTCCCTGGGCGGCACCGTCGCCGTAGTAAACCATTGACGACGCCCCACAATGGCCAGTCTGTGAGTTCCGCGACCCCCTCGTCACAAAGGATCGATGCAACTTCTGGTTTAACCTCACCTGTTGCACCCAGTCTCATCCATTACCGGCGAAGAAAAATTCTCTCCCGTAGTAAAAATCCGACCCGTTACACCAGATAAAACGAAAAAAAAAGGAAAAACTGGGGTAAAAAGGAAAGGTCGTCGAAACTTTCAGGGAAGTAAAAAAAAGGCCGAAAAAAAAAGTTTGAATCGGCGGTGGAGAAATTTTTTTTTCTTCCTCGATAGGGGTTGGTGGCTTCCGTAGGTCGAAGGGAATATCGGAGAGGAAAAACGTGAATAAACGCAAGAGAATAACCCGAAAAAAGACTCGGTGAAGGGACTTTAAGGGGTGATATGGTGAGAGGGGGTGGGGTAGATGGGTTATTTTTCTCTTTTTGCCCATTTTGTGTGCCAAGACGGTACGAGAACTTTTACGACCTTTATTTTTTCCGTTTTTTCTTTTTTTTGCGGCTACCCCTTTAAGGTGAGACGACCTACCTCAACGCAGTAAAAGTTGAGGGTGGGTGTCTGGGCTTGAACGCAAATTTGTGGAGGGTTTTCGAAGTGTTCCATTCTCGTCGGAAGGGGGTTGTAAAAAAAGGCGACTGAGTGGCAATAAACGAGGAGAATATTTTTATGAACGATCTCGTATAATATCAGGTTGAAGGTACAAGCAACATATTTTTGTAAGGAAGATACTACTATGTATGACGTTACCTATTTCTGCCATTCTACAGGGTGATGACCGGTGGGGGAGAGTGGGGACAGTTTGGACAGTTTTTTTCTTCAAATTGCTGTACTAAACCCCCTTTCAATAAAAGAAAAAAAACCCTGTTTTTTGTGTGGTTTGATTCGGGTGGATGTAAACTCACTTGATTTAGGTAAAACATCCACAAGTAATTCCTATTTCACAAAAACGACGATTTACCACAAAATTCCATTTTTGGTGAATCGTCGTTTTTGAGTAGGAATTATCTGTGAGTTTACATCCACCCGAATCAAAACACACAAACAAGCTTTTTTTCTTGTTTTACTAAAAGGGGGTTTAGTACAGCAATTTACAAAAAAAAACTGTCCAAACTGTCCCCACTCTGAAAGGGGAAATACGACGGGACAGTCTGTCCAAAGTGTCCCTCTCAACGCAGATCACAGGTATTATGATGTACCCATGGATTTTCGTGTCTATAGACGCAAAAAAGTGTTTCACATTCTTCTCTTGGAGCCAACACTCATACCAACACTACTAAAAAAAAGTCTACAAATTACACTTTAGTGACTAAAATCGATCCGAAACGAAAGAACAAAAGTACAACACAGTGCAAAATCCAAAAAATGCGTCTGATAACAAGGAGACCTTCATATTATCACTTGCACTCACTCTACTTCTTCTTCTTCTTCGTGTTCTACATCTACTTAAGTAAATCGAGGACTCCAGTTTTGACGGTAATCTACCCTTTATAGAACTGTCCAGTGTGGCCCACTGTCCGAACTGCCCCCACTTTCCCCTATAAACTATAAAGTTACTGAATGTAACTTAGCAGTAAAACTTCACACCAACTGTACGACATGGAGATCAACATGGGAATGAACTTTTCATTCGAAACTACAACAATACAATAAACAACCGAATCATCCGAACAACCAACAAAGTCCCCGTTCCGATGATTCTGTTCAGTCCAATAAGATTATTACGAGACTATTACGTTTCATCTTTCCAGATTGAGGTTACTTCTTTCTTCTTTCCCAGCCTTAGACTCTTTCAGGTCATCTTCTCCTTCCTTTGCTTGTCCCACAACTTTTTTATACTGTTCCAGCGTACCCAATCTTTGTACAGACAGTGGCTCATCCATCTTCTCCTGCGTGATTTTCGGAAATATTTGGGGTCTAAAAGGTCCGAAGTGCTGCATACTAGGTTAGGACACTGGGTTAATCTTTACCAACAATCACAGTAAAACTCCGGCCAGCTAAAAAATCGAGACTTGGTAAAAGTTTTATTTCGCCCCAAAATCGCACAATCCCTTAATTCCCAATGTCGGTCAAGTAGTTCTGGAGTTATGCCGATGCCAACGAATTTCATGTTTGCCCATGCGCAGTAGCTAGGTATTACTGATTCAATGGGGAATTATCATCAATTTTTTTAATTTTTTTTTTTTTTTTTGTGTGTGTGAAAGGTAATGTTGTTTTGGTGGCTTAAAAGAAACAATATTGAAGTCGTAGAGCAAAAATAATGTACCTATCTGTAATTTTGGAAAATATAATTTTCATTATTGTATTATGGAGGGATAGTTAGTTATTTGAAACAGGTGTCATCTGTCATTGGCCAAACCCGTCCATGCCTGTCAACCAAACAAAACTGAAAACGGAAAATCTCCAAAAACAACACTGTTTTAGCTACAGATTAGTGAGAATATAATTAAGTTAATTAGATAATTGATTGAATTAATTCAGTATTAATTATTAATAATCGATTATTTGAATAAATTGTTTTTCCGCTGCTCCCTGTGTGATCTCAGCACATCCACTTTCAGTTGTTCTTTTAGTGTGACGTGTAACCGGGTGTCTCAAGGGCCCTCGGAATGCCGCCTGTTTTTCAAACAGTTGAGATTTTATTCAGAATTTTCACCACACCAGAACGATAAACTATTTTTTTCTTCTCATTAACAGTGTTATTTTATTCCAAATAACAATAGAAGAGCAGAAAAAATTGATTTTCTCATAATACGATCATTCTCCATTCCGCCTGTTATTCAAACAGCTGAGATTTTATTCCAAGTTTTCACCACACCCGAACGATGAACTGCTCTTTTCTTTGTATTGGTAGTGTTATTTTATTCCAAATAACAATAAAAAGGCTGAAACAAGTGATTTTTTCCGTACACCCATAAATAATAATTGCCCATTCCCGTATAAATTCCCATGTTGGGAATATTCCCGGGAATTTGCCCATCACTACCTACCTAATGATTTGTACAGTGTTAGAAACGCCATATTTCAAAAAATCTATACAAAGACGGCTCCCCTAATTATTCTGTCTGACTTTGTGAAATGCCTTTTTTTTTTTTTTTTTTTTTCAAGGTTCAGTTTTTGAAGATCCCACGTTGAGATTTTTCCGGTGGCCCCGACTCAGGATTCGTTTTACAAAGCTTTGTAGATAAAACTCGCCCTCTGCCCGGGTTTTTTCTCTTTTTTAGTTTTTTTTCCTTTTCTTTTAGGAGTATGGGGCGTGTTTCGCTCATTAATTTTGAAGCGTTGCAGTAACGGCAGGTCAAAGAAGGTTCCGCTCTTAATTATTAGGAAGAGCTCGAAAAAGGTGGAGGGAAATTGTTGAAATATTCCGTTGGATCGTGCTTTGTAATCTCTTTCAATATTATAGTATGCTTACCTCAGTTAATTATTCACATTTTAATAATCCCAGTATTACGCCGTCAGTCGTGCAGTCGTGTGAACAATTTGAGTAGGCAGTCGTTGGTAAAACCAGAACCGTAAGATGGGGTCAGTTGAGTATAAATTTGAGGTTTTTATAGAATTTTCACCTATTTAAGGGTAGCGGGTAGGTAGAAAATGAAAAAAATATCAATTTTTTTTATTGACTAAAAAAAAACTAGAGAATCTAACGAACAAAATGATGTACCTATTCAAAATTGATTTTTGATGCTCCTCAGTTCATGAATAAAATGTTGTAAATCAGGCCCAATAACTCCCCGGCGCCGTAGGATGGGTTGTCCGCTTTACTCCAAAATGGTTACTCAAAGTCTATGGATACTCAAAAATTAGATAACATCAGGTGATAATAACATCAGTGCAGTGTTATTCTTCTTCATTCATTCTACATCACATCCAGCATCATTATTGATCGTGCAAGGCACTGAAAGTTGTGTTGAGATGCGTATAGGCAAACTTTTTGGACAAACAGCTGTCCTGAAAAATCACTTTTTTTCAACTTTGGGTATCGTTTTCTCAAGAACCATTCGACCCAGCGAGTTGAGCCAATTTTTGCCTGATAGTGGGATTAAAGAGCTTCAAAAAAGTGGAATAGTTTCGTTAAATAAGGCTTGGTTTAGATTATGCGGTTTTATTAATACAAAAAATCGTGGTAAAAAAACCATTTTTTGGATCGCACGTAGAAAATATTTTTTTATACCTATGAAAAACTGTCCCATTTGATTGAAAAGAAAGACTATTTATAGGTACATGCTGTAAAACTTTGGACGAGACAGCACCAACAGCAACCGAGGAATAGATACTTGAAAATCGTGAAATTGCCTGTTTATTTTGGTAGTTACGACTACCTTTAAGATTTCTTAAAGATTAAATCAAATATACAATATGAAACCTCTTGTTTTCTAGTTTGTACTATTAACTAGTTTGAAGCTCTAAGTTGATCACCAAGTTATTCGCACAATAAAGTGTACCACCATGCGGGTTAGGTCAGTTTAGTACAGTGTCGTTTTTCATCCTTTAGGCCCAGTAAAAGTGATCCAGCACTCATTTAAACCATCAGAACGTAAAGCCGGAAAAATTCTATGAAGGAAAACGCACATTGCGACTCGAAAAATGTGTAATTTAGTGGAAAAATCGTTTAATCAAAATAAGCAATATTTTGCTATTGATTAAAACTAGCTTTAATGTCTGATTTTGGTAACATTCAGACTTGAAGACTTAAAAGATTGTTAACAAGTTAGAACATTGAAAACATTGAAAATTTATGTTTCTGAGGGGTTATGGAAAAGTATTTACTCAAACCCCTCCACAAATCTTCATTCAAAAATCTGCTCAAATTTAAAAATCACCCCACAAATCTTTATTTTCTACAAATATGATGATAAGCTTATAAAAGAACGCAATTTTTGGAAAACTCTTATTGTATATTCTTTTTAGATAGTTGAGTAACGACTATAGAGCTTCACGCTTTATCCCCCTTTTAGTTCAAAAAGCTGCCATCACATTGTGCTTCAAAATGAGCTAATTCAGTTTCCAAAGCCCTGGCCGCTACATTCAACCAATTTTTTATCTGATTTTCGCACTCTCACAATGGACACTCGGAATTTTCATGAAATTTTCATAATATATCATATTTGAATTTTGAAATCTCGAAATGTGAAAATCATAGCTGTTCATATTTTACAGTTTTATTTTCTGAGTTCAGAACTTTTCCCAAATTGAAAATCGGATAGATACATCAAGCGTAATCGCGGAAATACGGTTCGGGATGATTGGCCTTAACGATAGAATGGGGAATTATCATTAATTATTTAAATTTTTTTCTGAAAGATAAACTCAAAAGAAACAATAACGAAGTCGTAAGGCAAGAATAGTGTATCTGCGAGTTTTATTTATTGAATATTTGTTGAAATATTTGTTTATTGAAATTTATTTATTGAAATATCGTTATTGTAATTTGGTGGGAAAGTGAGGTTGAAGAGGGTGTCTTCTGTCATTGGCCAATTCCTTCCATGTTGCCAACCGAACAAAACGAAACACAAAACCCATCACTGTTTGGGCTCCTGATTAGTGAGAATAGAATTTCCATAAATTGACTGAATTAATTATTTATTAATTTTTAATTAATTATTTTAAACATTCCTATTTCCATTGCTCTCAATGCGATATCTGCACATTCTTCTTCGGCTTAGTCCTTTTAGTGTGACGTAGGAAAGGGTTTCTCAAGAGCCTTCGAAATTCCTCCGGTTATTCAAACAGCTGAGATTTTATTCCAAGTTTTTTCCACAACCGAAAGATAAACTTTTTTTTTTGTATGGGCAGTGTTATTTTATTCCAAACAATAATACAAAGGCAGAAAAAATGTGATTTTTTCATACACGATAACTCCCTATTGGCCTAAAATGTAGTTGCGGCTGTTTTGTTTCAGTATAGTGTGTAAGAAAGGGGAAAAAACAACATTTTTAAAAGTGAAATGACAAACGAATCTAAGAGGAACTTTTCAATGGAAATTGTGTAGAATGGATGCCTGAAGTCTTCAGGAGCTCGAATGGAGACACCTTGTACACGAATTTGCCGTTTCCAAAATTACAAACCAACAAATGGGAGAGGAAGGAACTTCCCTCACAAAGCCTTCTGGTAGTTTAGCGTTCCAGTCTCTTAAGAAAAGATGAGGAGGATATGCTAGAAATGGATTCACAAAAGATCTCGTATTCCCACAGTTACCTCATCCTGGATTTTTTTGTGCGTAGGTGTTTGGGTTTTTTGTTGGCACAGTTCTTCATTCATTGGTGATTTTTTTCGCCATTTCTTCGAGGGTGAAGTAGGTAGAAAGATGATGTGAGTTCATTTCCTGTTGAAAGAGAAAAGAGATTCACCTTGTTGCTCGTTCACTTTTACCGGTGTTTTCGGGGGAGGGAGGGTTGCGTCCGCTAGGATGCTGCCAGGTGGATGCCACCCCGTTAGAGGTCCTAGCAGGTACAAACCGTATCCGATTTGTGACAGGGAGTTTTGAGAAAATAGGCCAAATTTCACTACTTATCATTCGAACTATAAACTAGTTCCTAATTACGAACTAGTTCGTTCGACTAATCCAGCTTAGAATAATCCATGGATAACAGCAGAATAATAAACATAAACATAGTAAAATAGTAACATATTATGGTGAATTACCATCCTAAACACAGTAACATAATATTTTACTATGTTTAGGATGGTAATTCACACCAAAAACCTCAAAAACGCGTTTTTGTGATGCTAATTGAAATACAAATGTGTATTGTAATAACAAATGTGATGCTAATTGAAAAAAGTTCCATTCATGCAGCATGAGTTGATGAGCGAATTTTCAAAAAATAATTTCAGAATAACCCACCAAATCGATTGAAATTATTCTTTGAAAATTCGCTCAACTCGTGCTGCATGAATGGAACTTTTTTCAATTATCATCACATTTGTTATTTACTAGCATCAATATAGGTTAGGTAAGCAACTTTATCACTGTCGAACAAAGTGATCCAAGTATCAACTGAACATCTAAAAAAGATCATTTTGTAATTTATGTAGGTAACTCGATAGGTAGTCATGTAAAAAGATTTGTTTGGCAAAAAAATTCTGAATTCTCAAATTGAGAACGTCGTCGCTCACATTTTCTTCATCCTCCGACTCACCACCTGCCAAAGCATTGTTTGGTACCAAAGAAAGTAGGTACTCCCCTCTTGATTGGTAAAATGGCATTATCTGAAACAAATCATTGCAATTGTGAAGACCTATATTACTAAAAAGTACCCACAGAGCGATCCCAAGGTGTCACTACCGACACTGTTCGAAAGGAATGTGTAGCTATAGCTATACCAAAGTGTCATCTGTGACACCTTTGTAAAGTAACTATTTTTTATTTGAATAACCCACTAGCCGTGATTGATAGCATGTAGAATCGTTAGATGAGGATATGTACTTCAATAATCAATCAATAGTGTTTGATAAAAATTCAAAATATTGTCAGAAATAAGGTGCAAACTTACCTTGATCACTGGGGAGCCACATAAGACACGAAATCGGCACCTCCTTCAAATGATTATGTTTGGAAGGTTCCTTGGAGGTTATTTCACAACTAAAGTGACCCTAAAGTTGACTTGAGGAGTTGCTTAATGGATCAAGATGGTTGCAATAGCTCATACTCTTACTATTTTTTTTTTTTTTTTTTAAATCGAAGAAAATTGGTGTCACTAGTGACACCACGGTCCGAAAAGGGTTAAAAGAACCTACCAAAAAAGAGAGCCGATTTAATTCATGTTTCAAAATGTATAGTATTTCCCAATTTGGATTTTTAGCGAATTTTCGAAGAAAATATACATTATTATAACTACCTGATTTTAGGGTATGGAAAATTGTGAACATTTTCTCCATGGAAATCCTTTCAACCATTCAAAGTAAATCGAGTCTAGAAGTTTAAGACTTTTGCTTCCTCACTACTGAAGGTAAAAAGCTATTTATTCTTGCAAAAAAAAAATGTGTGTCCTCCAAAATCAAAATGTCCACTTGCTTTTTACGTTTTAGAGCTTCCTGAACAATTTTGGTTCCGCGTCTGTCTGTCGGTCTTTCGGCCTGTCTGTGGTCAATTCCTCGTCCCAAAAAAACTGTATGAAGTCATGGTCCGAAACTGATGACATTTTCAGGGATCGTGCGGGGTAGCCCCTTGACGGTCCGATATCAATTTCATCGCCATCGGACCACTAGTAGCGTGAGCGCATGCGCAAACATGAATGTCCTGAAACCCCTGTATATTAGTTCCTAATTGACCTATTTCGCTCAAATTTTGAGGGTACTTGGGGGTTGACTCCAAGACTATTTCCTATGAATTTCGTCACGATTGGATCACTATTAGAGTGTGTGCATGCGCAAACGTGAATTTCCCGAAACGACTCTTAATGGACTGATTACGCTCAAATTCGGATGGTAGTTGGAGGTTGGCAATCACCTTTGAAACGATTGAATCAGTATTACCTACTGCGCATGCGCGAATTTGAAAAGTGTTTCATAGCAATAACCGCGGAACTACTTGACTAATTTCGGTAAAATTTTCAGGGATTGTACGGGGATATCCTCTTGACGATCCCCTATTAATCTCATAGCCACCGGAATACCAGTAGCTTGTACGCATGCGTAAACGTGAATTTCCTGAAACTACGATTTCTCAGTTCCTAATAGACCGATTTCGCTCAAATGCGGAGGGTAGTTGAGGGCTGACTCCAAGAAAATTACTTACGAATTTCGCCACAATTGGATAAGTGAACACGAAAAAAGTCGAGAAAACGGAAAACTTTGAAAATCACCAAATATTATGGTTGCTGTGTTGGTTAGAAATTGGTCTCATTCGACGCAGGACTTGAAAGTCTACAACTTTTCTTTGAAAAAAAAAAAATGATTGAGGGAGGAATGTTTTCTAGGTTTGGCGTGCTAATTAGCTAGTTTATGTATAGAAATACCATTAAAAATTAGGTTTATTCGGAATATGCTGAAATTTTCCTATAATAATCGTTCAATACCCAAAAATACCCATTTCTGACAAGAGGTACTTTTCTTTCCCCAAACACAGGGAAAGCCAGGATGGTACCCCTGAAGCTCACCGCCGTGAGTTTCCCTCTCGCGTCGTGCACACGAGTGACCCCCGCGTGAACGCGAGCCGAGCGCGAGTCGCTCACGTGGTGGGGTGTCGTGAGCCGTGAGGCGCCCCGCGGGGCGTCTTGAAGCCCAACAGGTGGAGCCCCATTGACTCCCAAGTTACGATTTCCCCGGTTACAATTCGCGATTATCGACCTTGAAGGGGTTAAACCACCGCTCGGCTTCCGGGGGTCGCTCCAACTAATTAATAACTTTCCAGCCGGTGAGTGGGTGGGAGGGAGGTGGGTTGAAGGGATGGGGGGGGGGGGGGGGGGGGGGGGGGGGGGGGGGGGGGGGGGGGGACTACTAGTAGCACGAGAGAGGTGACACGGGAAAGGACGATTCTCTCGCTCGGCTACTCCGCAGCATGAGTTGATGAGCAAATTTTCGAAGAATCATTTTAACCGATTTAGTGGGTAATTCTTATAGGAAATTTCACGCTGATTCCGAATATACCATATTTTTCCTATGTTTAAGATGATAATTTACACCAAAAAACACGTTTTTTAACCGATTTTTGACTCTAAATTTTCAAAATTTGACCCCTAGGAGCACTCCAAAAATGATAGCCAACGAACTCACCCTTTCTTTTGATATTACCTTTCAACGTAGTATACAAATTATTTCTTAATTACACAATATTAACTTAATAATCTTCAGTCCTAATTACTCAAATTCATTTATTGTGTTTATTGTAATATTTCCATGGAAATAATTTGTATACTACGTTGAAAGTGCTTTTGAAGCATTTAACACATTAAAAACTGTTACATATTGAAGTTATTTATTAAAATGATACCTTTTCATCTGAATAAGTCTTATTTATTGGTTTTCATCGCAAATTAATGATTCTACTGAGGTACATTTAATAAAAGTTGCTCCAGGACAAAAAGGGCACATCTGCATTAAGTTGGTATTTTCGTGGGATGAAAAGGGCAAACTACGTTTTTTGGGAAAAAGTTGAAGTTTTAGCTGCTGAAGTGGGAAAATAGCTTAAAAACGTTTCACTGCTCTATAACTAAAATAATATACCGTCATGATCCAAAAATGAAATTAGAAGTATCTTAAAAACTGTAGGTGGGACGATAAATTGAAAAAATGGAAAACTTCAAAAGCTGATTTCCCAAAAATGGCCTTTTTCAAGTTGTGCCCCTTTCATTCTCGGGGTGCGACATAGCTTCTTAGCTTCGGTAGTGAGGAAGCAAAATTTACAAAAATGTTCAATGTTTGATTTGGAAAATTGCCACTTTGGTTTGGAAATGCTATACTTAACTACTACCCTCAAAATGACCTGCCGTACTCCTTCAAATGGTCCTCGAAGGAAACATTGAACACATGTTGAACACATCAAACACAAAAGAGACCCAGTTGACCCAGCTCACAAACCTCCCCGAAAAAAAGCCTGGTTTATTTCCCCGTCGGAGGTGCAAACTGGGAGGAGAGCGATTATCGGGGCGAGCGTCTTGCGGGTCTGCCGATCCTCTGCGCCTTCCGCCTGGGAACGCTCTCGAAGGGTCATTCTCACCGGCAGGCGAGCAGCTGACGCTTCTCTTTATCTCCGGTCGTAGTGGAGAGAAGTCGTACGATCGAAGGTACGAGTGGTGGTGGAGGTGGTGGAGGTGGCGGAGGTGGTGGAGGTGTAGGGACCACCCACTCCGAGACGCGAATTATCTACTTCACTGGACCGAATGACTACACCCCCCCCCCACTCTTTTTTTTTCTCCAGTGCCTTAAAATTATTAATCTAAATTAATAACGTCGACCTGTCGTATCTCCATCGATCGGAATCAGGGAAATTTGCCTTCATTTTTAACGTACCAATAATTACGGTGGACAACCAAAGAGCGCGACCGAGCGCGCGCGCGCGAGCGACTGCGAGGTCGCGCGGTCGCACCGGCGAGGCTTCACACTACTTTCCTCAGCTGTATTTGCCCCTCA
>JAEMON010000005.1:22277518-22300660 GCA_030264115.1 Lygus lineolaris
TACTCCAAGGGGTCAAATTTTGAAAATTTAGAGTCAAAAAGTCCCAGTCTTGCAGCATGAGTTGATGAGCGAATTTTCGAAGAATGATTTTAACCGATTTGATGGGTGATTCTTAAAGGAAATTTCACGCTGATTCTGAATATTATACCGTATGTTCCTATGTTTAACATGGTAATTTACACAAAAAAAAAACCCTTTAAAAAACGCGTTTTTTAGGGATTTTTTACAATAAATTTTCAAAATTTGACCCCTTGGAGTACTCCAAAAATTCTGGCCAACGAACTCATCCTTTCTTTTTAAATTATTGACTTTTTAAACATTTTTTGGATTTTTTATCTCGATCCCTCGGGCAGATATCGTCTGGAGTGACACATATATTAATATATATACATACATTTGAAAAAGTGACAAATTTCAGGAATCGTTTCAGAATGCAATATCTTCATTTTCTTCGAAAATTCGCTAAAATCGTTAAAAAACATGTTTTTTGACTTTTTTTGGTGTAAAATGCCATACTAAACATAGGAACATTTGGTATATTCGGAATCAGCTTACAATTTCCTGTAAGAACCACCCACCAAATCGTTTAAATCGTTCTTTGAAAATTCGGTCATCAACTCAACATGCTGCATGAATGGAACTTTTAATGTTTATACCGCTTTATAACATACTCCGATTTGTGTAGGATGATGACAATTGGCGATTGCAACGAATAGTAGTGCAGCGGATTCTAAGTTCGCGCCATTCGAATTTTAAAAGTTCGACTTTTCCCTCGCTCGGTTGAGGAAAAAAGTAATCCCGCCCTGTTAGAAGCTGACCAGTATTTGAAATTCCATCGCCTTTCCGAACACAATTATTCCATAACTCGAGACAGACAACGGAAATGAATAGGTATTCGTTAACTTGTGCGTCAGTAATGAATGCAGCAGCGCTAAACAAGTGTCTTCAGCTATTTTATAAACTCACCGCTCGAGCGCCACTTTACAAATTTTTTAGTCAATCACAGTCGACGTGACGTCATCCACCTAACGACGAGTAAACCTTCCACGTCGTCAAGTCGTTTCTCCGGGGAAGTCCCCCCCTGATTTCGACGGTTTTCCGAGTTGATTTCGACGGTCGAAAACGGCGAAATTTCGACGGTTCTGGTCGGCGGCCATGACTCCGAGCTCGACGGGCGAGGTTCTGAAACTCGCGGTGACGTCACGCCAGGCTCCCCCCTCTACGCCGGCCCAGCGGCAGGTTACAGGCGAGGTTATCCCGTCCTAACCTGGTTTATCAACAAAAATCAACATTCAAGGACCCCCCTCCACGGTTTTTCTTCCCTCGAAATCCTCGAAAATTCTCGTCAACTGCCTTCCTAAAAGTGATCGTAGTGTCCCCGAAACCCCTTTAAAACGTTCCGAAATCGACTTTTCCCGATTTTCCGTCTCGGAAGTTCGAATTTTTCCCCTCGCGAGGGAATTTTTACGTTCGCTTTGTTCCCCGTCCAGGCGAACCCCAGTAGCTCCGCGGAGTGAAGTGCATTCTAGTGGAAACCTCCCATTTTTTTCTCCTCTCGTTTCTCCCTTCAAATTCCCGTCTTTTCCCGAGTTTCAACCCGGTTTTTCGACGTTTCCCCACGTTTTCCGACTCCCCGGATCGGGTTTTAACTGTGTTTTCATGTTTTCCGACCTCGAAAAGTGAAGTTTTCCCCAGTTTTTTTCGGAGTGGAAGAAAACCTATCCGCGGCCGAAGGTTTACATGACCCGTTGGTTGCACCTCCTTCCACACTGCATCGCTTAGCACCGTTCCCGACCATTTTTTCAACCCGTTTTCAACGTCGAAACGTCTTTTCCTGAAATGTTCGCCAAGTGAATTTATCACGTTTTCTCCAAGAACCAGGTAACCTCACTGATAAATCCCCTTATCGTAATTTGTATTCCTTTTTTGTGTCTTTGGTTCTCCCAACACGCTACCCAGCCCGTTGGGACTCTCCCCGCACGTATGTTATAAAACCCTCCAACACCTTCAATTCCCGTAGAAAAATCCCAATATTCCCGTTCTAAAACCTACATTTTCGATTTACCTACACCTCTTTCGTATTCCAATCTCTTTTATTCCACACATCTTACCGAGACATGATTTTTTTTCTCTCTCGAATCCTTTTTTTTGTGTCGACCATTAACTCCGAACTGACCTAGTGCAGAAAATGTCCGACCCACTCTTCACAAAACTTTGTTTCGTTATCTCTATTGTGCTGGAGGTAAACTTTTTCCCGTTTGCCCTTGGAATTTTTCAAATACCTTTTATGCTCGAGGGTTCTTTATTTTTTCGTCGACCCATTCGATACGCGTCGAACTAATTTTTCCGCAGAAAGATTTTTTTCTCGATACGGTTCCAACACTTTTTTCCCACGATTGGTAACGCGTCAGTCGTAGAAAATCATTACCTAAAAAGCAGTCCTTCCTTTTCTTCTCCTTATACAACATTTCCCTGAAAAATACACTTTTCTTCATTAAACTTTCTTGTCTAGACCCCTTTTTGAATATTGAGTTTTGATAACAAAGATAAGAAATATGAAATGATAAATTCCACTTTCATACGAACTTTTCAAATTTCTTCCAGTACTCTACACCCCCAAAGGTCCTATTTTGAGGTGAGGGAATACTAGATATTCGCCCAATATAATAAATAATATAATTTTAATATCCCCAAGAGTCGTTTTGGGTTGGGTTGGGTATTGCGGTGGTTGAGCAAACATTTTCTATGGCTTTTATTATTTTCGATCTCTACCATTTTTCCATAAAAATCTCGATTTATCCATTCGCAAAAATCAGATAATAAACCGATCTTTTCCTGAATGTTGAGGTTTAGTAACAAAAATAAGAAATATAGAATGAAACTCCTTTTCCTTAATGTCAACTTGGAAAAGTGATTTTTTTCATGGTTGCAACATTTTTTGCCACGATTCGGTCGTAGAAAATCATTACCTCTAATTAAAATGTAGCCCTTCATTATTTTTTCTTTTTATAAGTAGGTAATCATATAAATCCTTGAAAAATAGGTACACTTTTCTTCATTCGACTTTCTTGTACCTACCTAGACCCCAGTGCTTTGAGGGTTTTTGATAACAAAGATAAGAAATCTGAACAAATCCACATTTCGTAGGAACTTATTTCGTTTCTAGGTAGGTACGTATACTTAGTACTCAAGAGCTCCAAATTGCTCTTGGGTTCGGTTTCGCGATGAAAATTTCATGGTGTTAGCGAATTTTCGAAGAAAATGATGATATTGCAATGGCTTCCAAATTTAAATAATGCAAATTTATGAAAATTTTCTTCATGGAACTCCGTTTCAGACCATTCTAGAACGATTCCTGAAATTTGAAATTTTTTATTATGTACCTACATAGATATATTTTTTTAAAATATGTATAATGTGTCAGTCCAGACGATATTGGACCGAGGAGTCGAACTAAAAATCTGAAAAAATTTCAAAATGTCAAAACTTAACATCAAAAGAAAGGATGAGTTCGTTGGCCATAATAAATTTAGAGTCAAAAATCGCTAAAAGATGTTTTTTGAGGTTTTTGGTGTGAATTACCATTTTGAACATAGGAACATATGGTATATTCGGAATCAGCGTGAAATTTCTTATAAGAATCACCCACCAGATCGGTTAAAGTTATTCTTTGAAAATTAGCTCATCAACTCATCCTGCATGAATGGGACTTTTTTTTCAATAAAAGTCCTGATTTATTCCAACGCCAAATCAAATATTTCGAACCCTTTTTTTCTTGTTCCCTTTTTTTCTGAACATAATCTCCCAGTAGGAATGGAATTACCCACCTTTTAAGGAATTTAAATGCTTTTTACTTCCCTCAGTCTACCAGAAAGGTGATAGGAAACTGCAGCAATCAGCAGAAAACTCCACCTTAGAATGGTTCGTTTTAATTCTAGGTAGGTAAGTAGGTAGGTACTGAGTTCCAAATGGCTTCTGTTTAGGTAATGCATGATTGAGCAAAACACAAGTCATTCCCACAATCAAGATAAAAATAAAGCACAAAATTATTTTCATTTTAAATTTTTTTTCCAAAACATTCTGATTTTTCCATTCGCCAAATCAATTTGAATTTTAAAAATATTTTATTTTCAGGAAAATAGGTGTTTTACATATAAACATACAGTTAATTAATAATATTGAGTTACATTATAGTCCTACCTATGTCATGAAATTGATTCCTGACTGAAAATCCCACTTAAGCCTGTGTATGGGTACTTATTATTATTAATTGTTAATACAAAGTAGGTCACTATTTATGGTACAGGTGAGGTGTGATGTATAAAATTAAAACAATAAATAACAATTGAATTAATAATAAAAATGAAAATAAAATTAAAACTACCTTTCAATTTACAACAAATTAGACTCAACTAATTACAATTCAATTTACACTAAAATAAAAATAAAAATAAACCAAGTACATATTATGTGGAACAGAGATAAGCACCTAGGTACCTACTTAGTTTTTAATTTTGGGCTACAATCCAAGCCTTGATCACATTCTATATGAACAATATTTTGGCGAATATAAACTTTGATCTGGAATCATGTTCATTAGTTTAGATCCAACATAGGACACATGATTTTGAGATATTTGAGTGCGTCGGAATGGTACAATATACTTTTTGGGGCGACGGTCGTTTGGATAGTAATTGGATACAGGTATTGAAGTAATTAAAGGTATTTTAAAGAAATCCAGGTCACTTAAAAAAAAAATTTAATGTTTGAAATTCAAAGATTTGGGGTACCAAATGGGGTAGGTTTAGTAAATTGTTCTTCTTAAAATCAAGTTTACGAACATGAACAATCAGTTCAGCTGAGATCAATGATTTAGGTGTGTTTGTAAAGCTGAGCAGCATGAAATTATCGCAAATGATGGACCTTTTTCTGAATAGTATATTCAAGTTTCAATAATAAAGATAAGAAATATGGAATGAAACTCCTCATCTCAGAAATTTCAATACTTGGGCTCAAATTGATGTTGGCCTTTTCATATATTTTTCAACTCCCCGCAGAGAAATAGATTCCAACATTTTTTCCCACGATTGGCAACTCGTCAGTCGTAAATAAATCATTAGGTACCTAAAAACATTCCTTCAATCCCTGAAAAATACGCATTTCACCATTCAACTTTCATGTACATCTATGAGTTATTGAGTTTTGAAAAGAAAAGTATTTTAACCCCCTACTAAAACGTCCCATCATGTAGCATGAGTTTGATGAGCGAGTTTTCGAAGAATAATTTTAACCGATTTTTCGGGTGATTCCTATAGGAAATTTCGCGCTGATTCCGAATAAACCATATTATATTCCAATGTTACAGATGGTAATTTACACAAAAAACCTAGAAAAACGCGTTCAGCGATTTTTGACTCTAAATTTTCAAAATTTTGAACCCTTGGAGTAGTCCAAAAATTCTGGCCAACGAACTTACCCTTTCTTTTGATATTATTGACGTTTTCTAATTTTCTCAGATTTATAGTTCGATTACTCGGTCAGATACCGGTTGGAATGACACATAATACATATAAAAAAGTGTTAAATTTCAGGAATCGTTTTAGAATGGTCTGAAACGGATTTCCATGAAGAAAATTTTCAAAAATTTGCATTTCAATAATTTTGAAGCCATTGCAATGGATTCATTTTCTTAGAAAATTCGCTATATCCTTAAGATCTAACCAGGCATAGGAAAAAACCTGGTACCTACTAAGATACAAATTAATTTATTGAAACTAAAGGGATTTTATTATTCAATAGTTCATCAAATATTTGTTTTTTATTTGCTGCTCGTTAATTTTTTAATTTTTATTAATATGAAGTAATATATACTTATTATACTTATTTTGATTTTAGCTTAATTGTTAAGTACAGTATTGTAGTTTATTGCTGTGGGATAATTATTATTCCAGTTGATAAATAGGTAATGATTTGTTTGCTTACTGCAGTTTCGTATTTCATCATCAATCATTATTCGTGCCTTTTTGGGTTCATGCAGAGTAACGGAGATGATGTTTGGTTTTTTTCTGAAATTTTTGTTAATCTCTATGAGTTTGTCGTAATTTTAATTCTCATTCGAAAGTTAACTACTCGACTGGAGTACCCTTCAACGATGAAATTCTACCGGATTTCTAAACTTGTTTGGTCATCTTTTGCACATTAAATTACCCCAACTATGGAAGTGTCGTCCGCGAAGGAAAAAAACGACAATCCATCTGTTCCGTAAGGAGTTTAACTAGGAAAACAATAAAGTAGATAGGCCCCAAAATAGTTCGCTGCGGAATTCCACATTTGCATTGTCTTTCATCACTAAGGAAGGAGGAAGGGATTTTGTGGGTTATTTATTTACTGAGCTGATCCAGTAGGCAGGACAACCATGCGATATCCACACTCTTCCGGATTTGTGACACGGCTCCTTCTTGATTAACATAATATGATACCTATCTTCAAGAAGGCCAAGGGTTACAACGCTGCACTCTTCTCAGAGGGACCGACATGTCTGTTCTCCCTACCGCACCAGCTCCTCAGTAGCACTGTCGGTCCCTCTGAGGAGAGTGCAGTTGTAACCCTTGGCCTTCTTGAAGATAGGTATCAATATTAAGTTAATCAAGAAGGAGCCGTGTCACAAGTCCGGAAGAGTGTGGATATCGCGTGGTTGTTCTGCCTATCGGATCAGCTCAGTAAATAAATAACCACAAAATCCCAAATAAACCACTGCTGCTTGGAACTGACGGCAGGTCAAATAACTGCAGTTCCTCCATCCTATCGTGTCTTCCTTCAAGGTAGCTCGTGGCCCGTTTAACAAATCCTCTATCAATCTCCCCGTCTCTTCTACTGCTTTGATTAACTTGGGATGAGAAATCGTATCGAAAGGTTTAACCATGTCTATGTATATGCAGAGCACCTTCTTCCCAGTATCCGTCAGAGTCAGTACTCTTTGAACCAGGCAGTTAAGGGTGCGCTGGACGACGGGCTCGGGAAGCACCTAAACCATGCCTCAACGCAACACAAAATCCTATTTATTATTTTTCACGTTTGTGATGTTGAAAATTCGTCGATTTACGTATATTCCAAATGTCCCTAAATGTTCCAATTAAATTGGCAGATTCCATTACCAACGACCCAATACAACATCTATTAGAATAAATAAAACTACGGAAAACTAATACCTCGCTTACCTAATAATTTTCACAAAACGTTTTCCCGACAAAAGGATGCCTGGCAAACGATCGGATTTCTCTTGGCGATCGGGAACGGATGCCAATTAGGTCGAAATTAATTTCGACGGTGGAGATTTATTAGCGATTCGACTTGTAATTATAGAAAGTTACGGCAGACGGAGGAGGAGGTGGATTCGGTTATAAAAACTTTAAGTTTTACTGATGGGATTGGGAAACTACAGAAATTTCTAATCAGTTATTTATTTTATTTTTTATTTTATTATTGGCCGCTGGCCAGCCTTCAACTACCATGTGCAGATACCCACTACTTCGTTTTCCAGGCATTTATTTACAACAAAAGCTGAATTTCAGCAGAGTCTTGAGTATGAGCAGGTATCACCTGATAACGGGTGTTATTTGTTAATGACATTCATGTTAATGACATGTCATTATACTTTCTTTTACTTCAACCTACTGTTTATTTTTTTGAATTCGTTTGGGGCTAGTTGTTGGGATTGAGATATGACTGCACCTATTTTGCTTTTGCTTAGTTATAGGGGGTGCATGCCTACCTTTTTGCAAAAAAAAAAAATCAAGATTAAACGGTCGGTCTCACTTTACTATCGCTCTATCTTTGTTGAACATGTTGTGTCGCTCCAAAATGTGGAGTCTTAGATTCTACGGCGTAACCAGCACAATACCTGAAAATTTCATTGGAATCATATCTAGATGGAAATAGTGGAAGTTAATGCGTCTTGCAAGGATTGCAAATTTGTGCATGCGTAGTGGCTAATACTGATCCGATCGTGATGCAAATCATATCATCTAAAATCTAACGTCCTATCCTCAACTACTATTCTCCTAATTTGAGGGAAATCTAACCAATGAGACGCGAGAAATTGACGTTTGGAGGGTTTCAACTTATTGCGTATGCGCCGAGAGTACAATTGTTCCGCGAGTGATTAAATTCGTAGGGGACCGCCTAGGGCCTCACCCGCGTAGTCCTTGAAAAATGTCATTAAAATCGGAAACAGATTGTGCGAGTGTGGCAAGGATTCGCCAGAACACCCAGACTGACCTACAGATAAACCAAAATTGTTCAGTATGGTCGCGTAAAATGCGAGTGGAAATTTTGATTTTGGAAGGAACAAATTTTGCCTCCCGAAAGTGAACACAAACCTTGGTAGCAATATCGTTGAAATTTCTACCAGTAACACAAACATGACGATTTGACATCTGCTCAAGAGGGGGGGGGGGGGGGGGGGGGGGGGTTGCACTCAGGTGAGCACATGTTCAAGCTGCTCCCACGTTCTCGATCTGATGAAACTACACTAATTTTACGTGGGTTTTCTGGCTGGATGGCGGTACGCCGGGTGGTCTGGGGGGAACACGCTCGATTTGACATCTGTTCAAGAAGGGTACCTATGCACTCTGGTGAGCAAATGTTCAACTTCGATCAGCTCTCACGAGTGAAAGATCGGGCGATTTCAAAACTGTTCACCAAAACCTTGGTAGCCTCGGTAGCAATATCATTGAAATTTCAACCAGTAACACACACATGAATCGCCTCAGTTCTTGAACCTTTTAGAGAATTTTTGAAAAAAATGAAGCTATTGGAACGGCTTAAAAATTTAAATAATGCACATTTTTGAAAATTTTCTTCATGGAAATCCGTTTTAGCCCATTGGACCTTCCTGAACAATTTTGGTTATCCACTTTATGTCCGGCGTCCGCAATTACCAGTGAGAATACAATTACTGTTGTGCCGCGTTTGGATAGCAGGGTTTATCAAAAGTGGGGGAAGTGGATCTCAGAGCCTGGTACTAGCTCTTAGAACTATTTTTACTTGTGCTTTTGTCTTCACACTCATTCATCTTCTCAGGTAGGTAGTGTAAAAGGGTTTGAGCCGTAATTGAGTGAAAAGGCTAGTGTAGTTACTTATCCTTTGGTCTATTCGTGGGGACGCTTCGCCCTGTCATCCTAACATGGGACGACTGCTTGTCATACTTCCCAAATTGGCTTGAGATTTTCTGGGTAAGTTACACAGATAGCTGTAACCTTATGCGGGAATTTCATTGCAATCAATGGTACTCTACCGTTGCGCATGTGTCCACCTACAGTCTATTTCCTGCTACTAAATGGTCCTTATTTTGATCAAATTGCTAGGACAGTTGATCGTTAGATGATCTCATATGAATTTCTTCATGATCGAGTCAGTGGTAGCCATTTGACATTGTTGACACGCACGTAACTTCTCCCAATTTTCATCCGATGTCGATGAAATTTTCAGATATTGTGTAGGCTATGTCCTACATGGTCCTGTCGTCCGATTTTCATTGTAATTGGATCAATAGTTGTCACTGTGCATGGACTAATGTAACTAACCTCCCTACAAATTTCTCACGAACGGATTTTACTCAAAATTTATAAGATACATCGAGATTGGATGCGTGCAGCCCCTGCGCAAGCGCAAACATGAAAATTGAGCAGACAAAAATGTCTTATAGTCTATAAATTTTCTACTTCAAAATAGATCTCCAGAAAATCAACGGAAACTTCCACGTGGGTACTAATTTTTGAAGATTTCGTTGGAATATTGGTAAAGCAATTTCTCTGTGTTTGTTCAGGGAATAAACTTGATCTCAGACAGACACTGATCCGAAATCCTAGGTTCTTTCAAAAACTTCCTAATCCTGAATGTCAATGAACAAATTGATTTTAGAATACTCACTGGCCCATATTCGATGACACTTGGGATTTTCAGGAGACCCCCAGACTTGGCAACGCTGCACAAGTCAGAGGCCGACGCTACCCTCCAGGTAGCTTGGAGGCTTGAATGGGACCTGGGACCCTCATTAGTATTGTGATCCATCAATCATTTCGACCATTTCATCACCAGAATCGTGATCTGCTTAAAAAATGGAATGTAAACTTGAATTAAATGTATTGCGAAAAAAAGAAACAGCTAGTCAACCCCAATAGTGGTTTAAACCATGTTGCCATTTTTCAGGCAAGAGGGGGGAAGATGAGAAGGGGGCTAAGAGGATAAACTAATCTGGCAATAGTGCGGCCTTGTCCGGGACAGAGGCGAGGTTGCCACCTCATGGCAGGAAGGGGTTTGGGTGCCTGAAGCCCAGGTATCATCAAATGCGGGCTGGAGAGTAATTATTTCTTCTTCTTCTAGCATGAACTATAAGATTTGCTGTGGTGGTGGGGGTTAACCAGCTGCCCATACAGTATAGTTTTTCCTCCATCAAGCTTCGTGAAAGATAAGGCGATGTGACGATTTGAACCCCTTCGGAACTAGTGATATATTATCAGCTTATCTCAGTGGAGATGCAGGACAGCTGGTTCAGACCTGATCATCCTGACGGCCGTAGCTTTCAAGAATCGAGAATGTACCAGTCAAAATTACATAGTAAATCTTTTACACCGTCACAGTAGTGAGAAAACGAAATTATACAGAATCCTATAACAAAAAAACACTCCAAGCTCCGTAAGTACGTCTATTTTGTTCCATTTTTGGATGTTCAGTATCCCGAAATCTGTTGCTGAATTGGTCATGACAATTTAACATCTATTAAAATTCCAAAAAACATTCACCCGTAACAGTTAGAGCTTCGCAATTGTGCAATAGCTGTTAATAAATTGTTTTATGATTTCCATCGGGATTTTGTCAGAGTGAGCCTAGCAACTCAAGCAGAAACTATAAAAACAAATTTATCGGGGATCCCAAATCGCTTTGGTTTTTCTATCCCGTTGAAGGTCTTGAAATTTATAAGTGGTGAATATCAGTTTCTGTTGTCTCCATCTTACTAGAAGTAACTATCAACTCCGAAGAATCGTAATACGTAAAAAAGGATCAACCGCTGTATCATTGGTCAGTTTTCGACTAAACATGCTGTTATTATGTCCTCCAAAATATATGTATAGGTATTTTGCTTCCTAGGTACCGAAGGAGTGGTTTTTTTTTTTTTTTTTTTTTTTCAAGTGAAGTAAAAGAAATGTGCATTTTGGAGCTTTCTAAAATTGGTTGTGCGTAGTAATTTTCATTTTACGGGCCAAATTCCGAAACTATCCGTCGATAAAAATTTCAGGTAGTTATCTCGCAGGTTTAACCTTGGACGGTTCCTTATGAATTTGATGATTGACGCATGCACAGACGTGATTTTCGCCCATCACGTGTTTCCTAGAATCGAATGGATCGATTTACGAGTAATTAAAACTTCGAGGGTAGTATGACGCTGGCCTCGAATTATTCCTCTTAAACTTCATTGTATCAGTAGAAGCCACTGCGTTCAAAAAACTTCAACATTATGGGATGCAAAAATTGTTTTCTGTAATTTATTTATAAATTCTTACGGGAAGATGACAAATTTACAAATTTTACAGTCAAATATGTTTACCATGATTTGTAATCGACTTTAAATGATCTGTAAAAATCTTTAAATGATCTGTTGAAATGATGATTGTAGGTATGTTGTATTTTATGTGATACACACTAATGTCCATGATTGAATAATAACTAGGTACTACCACAATTACCATAGCTTGGCCACTTTGATAGTATCCGAACGCAGCGCATTCTTCTGGAGGGTTTGGAACTAGTTATCAGATAACTACTCGTAGTTCCGAACAGATAACAACAGATTCTGTTGTTATCAGCTTAAAATTTCTTTCTTTTAAAAAGTTTCCCTTTTCCCAATTTTATTGGCAGCACTCTAGGGAAAGTGTCCCATTGTATGATTCTGTTTATTTAAGTAACTAAACAAACGATTTACAAACATTTACATTACACTTTCTAACTGAAAAAAAAAACCTGATGAAAATCGTTAGCAATACAAGTTGAAAGTACATAGAAAAAGATTTGATACGAATTCCAAATGGAAGGCGCAAGGATTTGAGAAGTGCAGTGCAACCAACTTCACAACAAATTTTCCCTCCTACCACGAATCGAGAATCAGCTGTTGAAGTTAAGGTCGTCTCAATCACAGTTTCCGATTTTTCCCACATAGAGGGCGGTAGGAAGCGGATACTATCAAAGCGGCCGAGCTGTAGGATGGTTCCAGCTGAGTGCTAAGAACGGTAATTGGGTTTCCAGTACCTGGTACTTCACCGGTTTAACGCATTCAGGTTTACATACCTAACACATCTATTTCTTTATGTCTTCTGGCTGGCCTCAAACCAGAAGGTAGCCCGTCACGAAGAAATGTCACAAAATTTTCTAATTACTTGTGTTTTACTTACACCCAATCGTTACCGTGTTAAGGAAGTGTTGCTCTCTTTCGAGCTCACGAAAATCGTTCACCACTCGTTGGATAGCTCTCAATTTATTAAATACTACGCTCCTGAGAAGCACTAGTTACGACTTCGATTGTTACCTATCAAAACTGGATACCTATCTTGAAAAATACCTAGGTTAGCTATAAGACACCAAGCTCCTGAGAAGCACTGGTTACGACTTCGGCGGTTACCTATCAAAACTGGATAGCCTACCTATCTTGAAGAACACCTAGGTTAGCCCACACTAAGCTGATGGTGTTGTCTACCTAGTTAAGAGCAACCCGATAGTTGCTGTAACTACCTACGTAATATAAGATGAAAAAACTGGGGGCAGTTTAAAAAAAAAAATATAAACGGCACCTGAAGAGACTAGAAAAGATTTTCTAGTCTCCAACAGCAACCGCTACCACACCTTGTTATTTTGCAATCATCTATAAATAGTAAGTTTTTGTCTATACCTACCTAGGCAAAATACTAGTACATCTGAGACTATGACATACCTACTTCCTTACTGTACACTTACTTCTTATGCACCTAGTACTTCCCTACTAATGTCGTTCCTACTTCCGTGCAATGAAACGCTTGGAGGATGTGTAATTTTCACCAATTCCCATAGTTTATTGTAGTTATTTTGCTTCCTCAATACCTAAGATAGGAAGCTATGTATTCGTGGAAGAAATTAACAAAAATTTTGTCCTCAAATCAAAGTTTTCACTTGCCTTTTACGTTTTACAGCTTTCTGAACAATTTTGGTTCCGTTTCGGTCTGTCGGTCTGTGGTAAATTCTTTGTCCCAGGCAATTTATATGAAGTTATGGTCCGAATTTGATGACAATTTCATGGATTGTGCGGGTTAGGCCCACGAGGGTCATTTTTCAATTTCATCACCGACGGACCATTAGTAGCGTGTACGATTTCTCAGTAGTTCCTAATGGACAGATTTCGCTCGTCTAGTTGAAGGCTGAATCCAAGAAAATCACCTATGAATTTTGCCACAATCTGATGAGTGATGGCTACTGCGTTCGCGCAAAATTTAAATTTATTGTCATAGGCTACTATGGAACTATTCTACCAATTTCGCTGAAATGTTCACTAACTGATTCTATACGTCCATGTTCCAAAAGTGAGGAAGCTATACTGCCCACCCAACTTGGCAGACGTTATTTGTTACACCTGTGAAAATTCAAAACAGGGATATACATGTTTACAGATCAGAAACCGAATTATTTCAGATTTTTGAAGATCTTGTGTATCAATTTCACATTTTAAGAGGGGCATATTGTTGCTGAAGTGAGTAGGAAATGGTGCCTTGGTGTCAGTAACCGTGTCTTAGCGTGTTCATGAAAGAAGATTTTGGGCCTTTAATCTTGAAATTCAGAGGTTATTCTACAGACAAAAACGCTGAAAATTATTACACAACGGTTTATTATTTTCTGCATAGATCGCCCATCTAGAAAGATCCTATTGACAAAAAATACCCACCTACCGCTAGGTTCACAAATCTCTTGGCGACAATGAGTAGGCACCTTCTTGTAATATTATTATTATCGGAGAGTTGTATCATTCATTCTTAATGAAATTCAGTAACTAAGGAAGCTTCTGAAAGTAAACAACAAACTTGGTTCAGTGGAATCGAAAGAAAGTTGCATTTCAACAGCTGATATTTGAACGGAGATTTTGTCTACTCGGGAAGAATTGCGATTCACACTCGTGATTCTGCTCTTTTTTTCGTTCAACCCTTAAGTCCTTACAGGGCGCGAACGGTTGGTCCTAAAACGCTCCGCAAGGTCTCATTCGACGCTAAAAATTGTGTTCTATTTCAAATCGATGGGAAAAATATACCTTCCTATTTGAAATTTTCGAGCTAGGGCGTTTTGAAAATTTAATCCCCTATTTTCTAACCCTTAGAGAAGGCTGACGGTAACGAAAAGCTTCGCGGCACAACTAGACCTCGAATGGGGCCGGTATACCACATTTCATTAATTTTAGTCCATGGTAACTAATAAGGAAAGTGCCGCGTACGGCGTACGGACGGATTTTTTTATTCGATTTTTGAATTCTACGTATCTTGAAACGTAAAACCTCAAATTTTGAGGAGGGTTAAAAAAAAAAAATTTCCGTGCTCGATTCCAAAGGTTCATTATTGAAAATAATAAACCAAAAGAAGGTACGTGAGCACTCCTGCTGGTGCCGCTGTGGGTGGGCGTCGGTCGTGGCGCCAGTCTGACACCACGGGGTGGCGCCTCACTGGTTTACATGTTGGGTGTCGTTGATCATGGGTTTTAGAATGCTGTTCAATTTCGGTACTGTCGCCATAACTATGAAATGTGGTTCTACCATTTTTCAAAATCACCTGCTTTGCCTAATAATTGCATGCGTATTTTTGGATGTGTGAAGAATGATCAATAGTTACATATACTTTACCAATGAGCATTATTATGCCTATTAATTGCCTATACGCCCCTCGCTGCTTAAAAGTTGGCGACCAACAATTTTGAAATACTGAGTTACTTTCTTTGTTCTTCTAAAAGGACGTCCCCCGCAATATGTTTCCACATACTTGAACCCGAATTGGAAATTTGCCGTTCTTGTGTGTACCTACTACAGATAAAGATTATTATCGAATTTTCTCAAGTGTAGATTCTTACCTGCCTCTACATTTTAGTATCGTTATTAAATAATAACCTATCACTTTATTGCCATCAGCGCCCAGTTGACACGCTGTAAAATAGATGTGTCCAGCCCAGGGAAGATGAACGAAGTAGGTAACGTAATAGTTGGGGTTCTGTGAAAAAGAAACCTTCAAGTGACAGTGAGTAATTAGTAACGTGATTTTCGTATTTCAAAATCAATTATATCTTTTTATGCCGCCATTAAAATCTGATTTGCTTATCTAAAAGTAATCATTAAAGTGAGGTTGAGTTCTTTTTGAGATGCTATATTGTTGCCATTGGCTTTCCTCTCACAGTTCGGCGTGGACATTTTTATAGCGTTTCTATCGTTATGACCTGCTGATGACTTGTCCATAAATAAATAACTACTCATTACCTACTCTAACTGACATAGTTAAAGAAGTAGACGGAAGGTCCATGTTTAGGAAGTATTGGAAACTAGCTCTGTCCCGCCCATACACGATTCGACCAGGGTTCCGGTAGCCGAAAATGCTCCTCATCAATTTGGGACAAATGGGGAATTATCTCACATTTTTTTCTGAGAGATAATGAATGGCTCAAAAGAAACACTAATGAAGTCGTGAGGCAAAAATAGTGCATCTGTAATTTTAGACAATTTATTGGAATATTTGTCATTTTAAGAGTGACGTTGAAAAGGGTTTCGTCTGTCATTGGCTAATTCCGTCCAAGATGCCAACCGAACAAAAAGAAACACAAAGCCCATCACTGTTTGGGCTCCTGATTAGTGAAAATAGAATTTACATAATTAATTTTTAAAAAATGAATAAATTATAAAAAAATGATAAAATGAATGGATGATGATGAATTTTTTTGAATTATTATTCAAATTATTCCTGTGATCACTGCTCTCAATGCGATCTCAATGCATTATTTTTTGGTTCAGTTCTTTTAGTGTGACGTTGGAAAGGGTTTCTCAAGAGCCTTCTGAATTCCACCTATTATTCAAACAGCTGAGATTTTATTCCAAGTTGGCTCCACACCCGAACGATAAACTATTTTTTCCTTTGTATTGGCAGTGTTATTTCATTCCAAATAGCAATACAAAGGCAGAAAATATGTGATTTTCTCATAGACGATAATTCCCCATTCGGGGCCCTGTGCGGTTGGACAAGAAAAGCCTTCGGACCAACTGAGTGCCATTGGAGGTGCCCCTATGTGCTTTGACACCTACTACTCCAACATCGGATGCCTTCCTGTCCTTTAGTCATGCTTTGTTCGATTTGTTAGACATTGGGAAGAGATGATGACTAGAGATGGTTGGGAATGGTTCTTCCCTGTCGGTATGTGAGGTATGGCTGACGGGAAATGCGTTCACTCCACTCGTACTACCTGTAGGAGTTGGAATTTCCTATGATTTCGTGACTAATTTATCCTCAGGGCTATTGAAACAAGGAATTCCTGTGGATTTTGAAGAAAAACTGACGTTAATCCAATAAGTGGTACTAAACTGAGCCATGTTTCCCATACCTGCCACGTATAATTAGCATTCACCTGGAGAAGAAGCATTCAAACAGTGTTCAAAGAGGATAAAAATTAACTCATGAAGTCGACTAGACTCGAACTGTTTAAGGCAGTGGTTCTCAACCTTTCCTCGGTCATGCCTCATCATCGAAGTGCCACAATGTAGTTATACATGTGCCTCCCTAGCACCATGAGACTTTGTTGAGCCCCCCTCTAGGGCCTAGACGATTCCCAGTGAATTGCTTCGCCCTATAGTATCTAATATCATGTGCAAATTTTGAAGTAGAATCTTTAACCAATAAATCAAAGGGTCCAAAGAAGTACAGCGATTCTGATTCATGTTGCAATTACATTTGCAACAGAAGTCAGTAACACGAAAGTGAAAACACTCAATTTTTTGAACTCGATTGAAACAAAAAAAAGTGAGCTACTACAGGGAAATTCGTGGCGCCTGTCCGTTAATATCTGCTGATCCTATGTTATTATTATTATCTACTATTTTCACACAGTCTCAACAACTATAATAGTAGGTGTATTGAAAATTTGGACCGTTTCTCGGGCGCCCAAGTTTCCTACGACTCCAGCGCATGTTGCAAAAGTTCCGGAAGGTCGAGTTGAAAGTTTACTGCCAGATATCCCCCAGGTGCCCTTCCAAGTGGAGATGGCTTGTGTGGCTCTCAGCATCCTCACATCCGTAATGCGTTTTTTGATTGATTTTCCTTGTCAAATTCAGAATTTTCCAAACCAAATTCAGAATTATCCATTTCAAATTCAGAATTTTCTATTTCAAATTCGTATTGCTTCTCAACATTTCATAGCTTGAATATTGAAAATAATTTTAAGATTTTGTTTGGGAAATTCTGAATTTGACTTGGAAAACCTATAAACCATTGATTATACTGTGGCCTAGTCCATTTAAATTAGTACTGTAGGCTACCATTTAAATCCGAGGGAAATTGACACTAAACCAGGGGATGTTGTTTGTCGGAGTTGTTTGTTGCGCAATTGCATTAAGACATTTCGCAACGTTCATAGCTGACCATCTAGTCAGTTTATCCAGAATAATTCAGTTCCCAACTTAATGTAAACAAACGAGAAAAAAACCAAAGCCATTAAGAATGAGCTTAGTAGGGATGAGCTTTACACGCGTATTTTTAAATTTTTACGTTTGAAAGTTGAGAGTGAGATGAGATGGTACCTATTTTACTTTCGAGCGAAATTTGCTTAGTTAATTGTTAATTAGTTTCGTAAGTTTTTATCGTTGCAAGGATACTCGCTGATAGGATACTTATGAGCTGCTTTAGTGTAGATTATCTTCAGTGCTAATCACTTGGAAGGGGGTGAAACCGAGGATGGCAAACAAAATATTGAAACATCGGCAGGCAACCATCAATGGTGGCAAAACATCAATGATTTTCAAGAGAACATTGTTTTGAAAACGTCGGTGCATCGTTGCCATTGCTATCGATGAATGTTGTTGGCCATTTCCTTGTAAATAAATCAGATCCATTAGCCAGTCTTAATTAGTCAGATTCGCCAAGGCATTCAGTTTTATTTCCCTGTTTTGCATGTACTCGTAGTAGTTTCTGTAGTTACTTTACATTATGTGGGTGCTATGACAATAAAAGTCCTTGTTTTTTCGATTAAAAACTGTATTTTACTCTGAGGAGCTTTCTATCAACCCTCTGGTTGTAATTTTCAACTCTCAACTCAACTCAACGCTCTTAACAGCAGGTAGAGAGCTCTCTTGGCAGGAACCAACTGTGAGAGACTTTTACTGTCGTAGCACCCACATAATGTAACCTAACTGAGTAAGTACCTAGTTACTACAGTTAATTTTTTCTTGTAGGTAAGTATAACTATGATGTGTACCTATTAACTTTTGTTCTGTACCGACCTGTTTACTTTAAAATACTTTACTATCGACGCAACGCTGGGAGCGAGTCATTGCTAAGTCTTCAAATAAATGGGTCAAAGATAATAATTCATGACATTAAAAATGCCAACCTTTTTGTTGAATTTTTTCAATATCATTAGAGACTAAACATTGAAAGTTTTTCCGACTTTTGATAGATGTTATGGCTCCTCTTTAAAGATTATTTAAGACCTCTCAAATACTCAGGAGTTATGACTTTCAATTGTTCTTAAACCTAATAAAAATCTTTCGTTTAATTAGTTTGAGCGGCGGTAACTAGGTAGTGTGTAATGTGGCGGTAATTACGGATTAAGAATAGTAGTTAAGCAAAGTTATTACTTGATTTGATATCGCTTACGTCCGCTCCTAAGATTATTTTATTATATTTCCCGGATCTTAAACCGGATCTGAGAAAGAGGGCCATAGAGTAACATGAGAAGATACGAGTTTATAACCATGGTTGGATTGTTGCTTCTTACAGTGGCATTTTACTCATTTGTGCCAATAGTTGTGTTGCGTAGGTTCTGGTATTTCTAGAACCAGACTTGAAACACTCGGCCGGTACATACCTATATATTTATATACATAATAGGATGTTACGTATTGTCATAAATTTTCCTAGGCTGAAGCATCAAGTTACAAAAGTAATTATTGTTCGTTGAGCTTTCGAAAGATCGGAAATAATCCCCAGAGGGTGATTGTTGAGTGATCGGAAGATTTTACTTCGAAAAATGGAATCATAGGTGAAAAAATTTGGCGCCAGCAGGATTCGAACCTACCACCAGGTTTCTGGGTTTTTTCATTGAACTGTTTCCACTTTCTCAATGTAATTTGAGGTTGAATTTCGTCTTATCGCTCACGAATGCTTATGGTGAGTCGGGCGTTGAATTTCCCATCACATTCATTGCTTTTTGGTGTCAAATAATAGCCGCTTGTTCTGAAGGAACTTACCTTTATATTCAGAGTGTCTCAGAGAGTCATTATTCGTACCTATATTCAACCCATGAGGTGGCATTCCTGGGGGCATGGTGGTAAATTCTATTTCTTCGACAAAAAATGTCCGAGTGCAATAGATTATGGTCATGCAAATGGTGGGTTTGAGCCGGTTTGCTTCTAGACAAATTTCATCGCCTCGGAGCAATAAATCGCAGTTCAATTTACATATGGGGTCCAAAATTCCAAAAAATCCGCAAGTGCTCTGTAACGCATCCATTCTGAAACAATATGTTCATTTCGGGATCCTTTTTGGAGTAGGTAAAAATACCTTAAAACGTGAATCAACGTACCTTCATTGAGAGGGAAAAGATGCATTTTTGTTTAAAAGCCATGATAAGCAGTATTTAATGAACCAGCCATTCGTTTCCGTTATTCTCGCTCCTATGAAAGAAATCCAAACGGCCCCTTAATTTCTCACGAAGAATTCAAATATCACATTTTCGCGCGTTATGGCGGGTTTGTCGCGCCAACTTTGTTTTTTCAAATAGAAACCACCATTTTTTTAAATTGCAGATTCGAATTCTACGCAAAATTTCATGAAGAAATAACTCCTCACTCGAAAATTCCAGTGAGCAAAAACGTCGCAATGACGCTCTAAATGTGTTCTAAAATCAAGAAATAATGGTTTTTGGGTGTAGTAAACTATTGAGTATGATTAATGATTTTAATGTATTTTTTCTCGCTGGATAACGTGGTGAATTTCTTTTTGATTTGTCAGAGAATTGAGCAACCCATAATTTTGTTTTGTGTTGAATGAAATTTTAAAAATTTGAGGCTTGGAAAAATCAACATCGTGAAAAACACATCAAAATCATGTATCATAGTTGATAGTTTAAAACCACGATTTATTGCCTTTAGAGCACACAAAAATATCTATCTATCTATATTTATCTTTAATTTTAAGTATGTTGATCGTAGAGTAAAGTAGTGATGGAATTGTTGAGGGTCGATCAATGAAAGAAATGGGTGCCAACGTCTATATTTATCTATCTATCTATCTACATTTCGAGCGTAATCGCGCACGTTTTTGCGCACTCAAATTTTCGGGTGGGGGGGTCATTCCTTCATAAATTTTTACATAGAATTCGAATCTGCTGAAAAATGGGGGTTTCTATTTGAAAAAAACAATGTTAGTGTGCCAAAAAATATTACAGTACAAAGAAAAGTACAGTACAAAAAAAATTGAAGGGGTTACCGTTTGGATTCCTTTTCTTAATGAGCGAAAATAACGCCAATAAATGGCTTCATTGAATTTTCGATACCCTGTTAACAGGTATGACTGACTTACGCTGTACTTTGTTATTGAAATGATGTAGGTACCAGTCAATAATTTCATATTAAGCACACGTATGTATGAATTTCTTGGGAATGAATATTAATTATTAACAGTAGATTGAACTTGAACATGAATCGTGTCTTCCCCTCAAAATGCCCCAGTAGAAAATGTAGGTTCACTGCCCCGTTTGTACGATACCTGTTGACATCATTAACACCCCGTTAAGGTCGTTGTTGGGTACCATTTCACCCCCTGATGCCCTGTTTTACCTGGTACCACAACCCAACCTTAGGTTTAGTAACTACCTGTTCATAAGAAATTCACGAGTTTCGCCCGTTCAGTTCACGTTCAGCCTCACGCTGGCTAACAAGTCTCGTGTTTGACATTACAAATAACCTTGTGAGAAATAACGTGGAAGTTGTGCGTGTTATCTAGTGTACCTATTCTTGTATGAACAAACCTACAATGTGAGTAGTCTAACCTCCTCCTCTAATTCCAAGACCTTTAAAAAAACAAATGGACCAGTTTATAACTTTTAGTTTCTTTCACCATCCATTGTTTCGCGTATTCCATTGAGAGTCTAAAAAATTTTAATTAATTTGGTTATAAACCGACTTGAGTTCCTATATGGAGTAATAATACCATAAAACGGGTTCCTTAGACCAAGGTTGGAATGTACGATCCAATTCTAGTCGTGAGGCTACCTTTCAATCGTGAACATTTCAAGTCACGAAATGAAATACTTGGGTTTTTCTTAGTAAGAATTTCATTGCACCAAATGTACACTTACTAGCAGTTCTGTTCTGAGGAACATAAATATTATTATTATTTGAATTACAAATAAAACTAACATACTTCTCTCCTTATTTAAATATAATTGGAGCGCACTTGCTGAATTTTACTGATTTTACTCACTCCTAAACTCTTAGGTACGAGTATCATTAATTTTTTACTGAACTAATCTTGAGGCTTCTTGCTTCTTCTAGTCTACGGAGTAGGTCATCGACCTGGAGACAGCTTCCTGGTCGATGCTACCCCTTAGCGGCTGATGATGGATAGCTTGTTTCTTGATGACTTCATTGACTGGATCGACTTGCAGCTCAATGTGCAGTCGGACATTTCTGGTGGATGCATCGACACTTAATCTCAGTGCATTATTTTGAAACTGCAGATGATATCGCGGTTACTTTGACCAGTGCACCCCCTCAACCACGCTCCCTGAGTCTAGACTGGTTTGAGGACTTGATTGTGCTTCCAGCTTGAGCTTAATCTGAATCGACATTTCTGAGTGTCGACCCATTAGCCAGGACATCTTTCTGAACTTGAGCACTAGTTCTTCATTTTGTTTGAGGAGAGCCTTCCAGCGCAGCTCTGCGTCCTGGGTCTTGCCCAGGTATTTGGTTTCATTGGCATCTGGAACTACTTTGCTGTTGAGGTGTACTGGTATACAAGCGATCCTCCTGATGGTGAAACCAACGTGTACCGATAGCCTGATTCATTTTGATTCTCCTCTTGGCTTCCCAGAAAAACGTAGTGACTCTAGAAATGTTGTGTCGGAAATAATTTACAACAATTTACTGTTTACATTTATGGAGTAAAATGTGCATGCAGATGGCACTACCCATGTCTTTCGACGTACTCCCGATTGTATAATATCGTAGTCATCATTCATCAGCTAAGAAGTGGAATTTCTTTCAAGATATTTGCTTTTGCTGCTGGGGATTTTTTTTTTTTACTCCCCAATTTTTTCTACTTTGTACTGATTGATTGATTAAGAATGTTTCTCCTTTCTACAAGATCATTATTGTTCCATGCAGAAGGTTTGTTAGGTTAGGTGGTACTATCATAATGAAGTTTAGGCTACTCCAATATTCTTTCTAACAATCTATTTTGTTAGATCAGGTGTTCATTGACAGCTAATCAAATTTTGAGCTCTTTCGCAGTTGTGTGTGTGAGTGAAGTTGTGGTTCATTTTCCATACCTTGTTCTTCCAACTCTGTTTCACAGTTCAAGGTAGGTCATGAAAAATTGGTTTTATGGATTATTTTCCCACCTTATTCCTCATTTTTTCTTTTGTAGCCGATTCTTCAATACTGTCTACATTCAATTCGTCCTTTGCAGTGAAAGAAAAGTCACAATTACGTTTTTTAGTGCGATAGCGCACTTGCCCTACGGGTTTGAGACTATAGACGCGCAGCTTGATTCTGAGAGAAAGTACCAAGGGCGAAACAAATCCCCGAAGTTTTTTTGATCTCCTGAATTTTATTCTAGGTTTCTATAAAAAGTTCCATTCATGCAGCATGAGTTGGTGTGTGAATTT
>JAEMON010000005.1:22305174-22319018 GCA_030264115.1 Lygus lineolaris
CCCCCCCCCCCCCCCCCATTCAAGCAGAGCATTTCTAAGCTCACGAGGAGATTTACAGCATCTGCCAAGTTGGATAGACATCTCGCAAGCTACCCCTGCTTCTTCACTTTTGTTTATCAATAATAATACAATATATTGTATACAAAATAATAATAAATTAAAATGAATTAATATGCAATCGACTTAGAGCCCTCAACTACCTTCCGAATTTGAGCAAAGTCGGTCCATTAGGAACTTAGACAGCGATGTTTGAGGAGTATCTTGTTTGTGCAAGTGTACATGCTAAGATTGGTTTGACGGCAATGAAATGCATAGGGGACCATCTCCCCGCACAATCCCTGGAAATTTCATCGACATTGATCAACTACCTAGTTCCAGATTTTTGCCTGTAAGTTATTACTGATCAAATGAGTCGAAATCAACCGCTCAAACATTTGTCTAGTTCTTGAAGAAAGTTGGGTCAGTTGGGTTTATAATATCAAGAAGAGGAGTTTCAAAAAATCAGTTAATGGGGGTTTTGCCTTTTTCACCCTTTAGATGGGATTAGAAAAGTAAAAACCTGTTTTGTCCAATTAGGTACCATCTTGATAAGATTGCCAGCTTATCACACATAGGTTATCTATCATGTCAATTGACCATTCAAATTACCCTGGACATGCACGTTTTTAAAGAACAATTTGTAAACTAACTCTTATTACTGGATAAAATCTTAACTCTTGTCTTCAACTTGAATCATTCTCTGTTGCAGGTTTGAAGGCAGTGGTGATATGAAGCAGGAGCCACCTGACTATGGGTACGACACACCAGAGTACAACGACATGGACTATCATCAAAGCTATTATCCCTACCAAAACAACCACATGGACTACATGGAGCACAACCACCAGATCAAACCGGAACCCCAAGATGATGGGTACAACCAGTACTACAACAACGACATGTACAACCACATGCAGACACCTCCGTCGTTGCCAGTCACGCCGAAGAAGCGAGGGAGACCCAGAAAGATCCGGCCGGAGGAAGGGGGTCCGAACCCGATGCACAACCCCAGCCCTATGGGATACCCTCCGTTGACGGACACCAACGGCATAAAGGTGGTCAAAGAGCGCAAAAAACACGATAGATTCAACGGGATGTCGGAGGAAGAGGTTTCTCAGAGGACGCTGCCTGACCACCTCGCTCCAGACCTCGATATCGTCATCGTCGGTATCAACCCTGGTCTCTTCGCAGCCTACAAAGGCCATCATTACGCCGGTCCGGGCAATCATTTTTGGAAATGCCTCTTCCTCTCTGGGCTCATCCCCGAGCCCATGACCGCCGACGATGACTACAAACTCTTGAACATGGGCATAGGGTTCACTAATATTGTCGAAAGGGCCACCAAAGGTTCCGCGGATCTTACCAGGAAAGAAATCAAGCTTGGTGGTCAAATACTACTTGAAAAACTGCAAAAATTTAAGCCTAAAATAGCGGTGTTCAACGGTAAATACATTTATGAAGTGTTTTCGGGGAAGAAAGATTTCAATTTTGGAAGGCAGCCGGAATTTGTCGAAGGGACTAATACTTACATGTGGGTGATGCCTTCCTCTAGTGCTAGGTGTGCTCAGCTCCCGCGAGCAGCAGACAAAGTCCCGTTCTACGCAGCTCTAAAAAAATTCAGAGACTACCTAAAAGGTACTGTTCAAGAAATTAATGAAAGCGAGTTAGTATTTTCAAATTTCAAAATGAAAAATTTCATGGAGCCCGAAATAAAACAAGAACCTGAAGAGAAGGATGGGGAGTGTAGTTATAATTTCAATAATCCGAATTTAATGGACAATACAAATGTTAAGAAAGAGCCTGTTGATCCTCCTCCAAAAAAGAAACGCGGTCGGCCTAAGAAAATTAAGACGGAGGACGCTCCACAGAAAATTAAAGACGAAAAACCCGCAACGCCTATTAAAATCAAAGAGGAAAAAGAAGATTTCGCACCTCAGTCTGAGAACAGCAATCTTTCGAATCACTGCTTTTCGCCGCCTGCTCAGGCATCGCCAGGGATGCAAAACCAGTACCAGATGTACCAGGGTCCTCAGTACAACCCGAGTCCTCAGTCGCCACATTTCCACAACTCCCCGATGTCCGCTCAGTCGCCGCAGCCGTTTCAGCACTCGGACCTGTCGTCGGATCTGAGAGCCGCCATTTCGTCCGACTCTCACCAACAGTCGTCCTTCAGCCCTTACTTCACCAATTCAGAGTCTGAAGCCCCCAAGCAGGAGGAGAAACCCTACTCCAGTCCGAACAAAAACAGTTACCACAACTACGAGACCTCCAACTACGACGAAGGGTGAGTCAGAGTTTTGTACTTTCCACCTTTTTCGTGATTGGGTCGCGATTTGGGGGGAAGGCGAATTGTTCAGATAAAATCTTGCGAGGATAAATTAATTATAGTTGCCTCTGCGCCCAGACTTTTTATCTATCACTAAACATAATTATGTTGACCCCCGCCTTCATAGGTACTTTTTGTTCCAACTTCGATATCTCCAAAACCTCTTAAGGGTGCACAGGGAGAAGGGCTCGGGGAGCACTTCAACCTTGCCCTAACTCAACTCAAAATCCTATTTATTATTTTTCACGTTTGTGATTTTGAAAATTCATCGATTTACGGATGTTATACAATAATAATGACATACTTTACGATGTTAATCATAATTTTAAGTTTATTCCATCCGGAGAAAACTGGAAGAAATTGATGAAAACCTGGTTTTTCATAGGTTTCCTCCAGTTTTCTCTGGATGGAATAAACTTAAAATTATGATTGACATCGTAAAGTTTATAATTATGGTTGTATAACATACCTAAATCGATGAATTTCCAAAATCACATACGTGAAAAATAATATAAAGGATTTTGAACTGAGTTGAGGCAAGGTTGAGGCCGTTCTCGAGCCTAGCGCCCAACGCACCCTTAAGGGTGCTCGGGACGATGTGCTTGGGAAGCACCTAAACCATGCCCCAACGCAACTCAAAATCCTATTTATTATTTTTCACGTTTGTGATTTTGAAAATTCATCGATTTTACGTATGTTATACAATCATAATTACATAATTTGCGATGTGAATCATAATTTGAAGTTCATTACATCCAGAGAAAACTGGAAGAAACCAATGAAAACCCGTGTTTTGATCGGTTTCTTCCAGTTTTCTCTGGATGGAATGAACTTAAAATTATGATTCACATCGTAAAATGTGTAATTATGATTGTATAACATACGTAAATCGATATATTTTCAAAAACATAAACGTGAAAAATAATAAAAAGTATTTTGAGCTGCCTCAGGGCATCGTTGAGGCGCTTTCCTAGCCGAGCATCCCGCACATCCTTAAGGGCTCACCAGAGAGGTGTAAATAAGTTATTCCCATTTTTCTCAGCAGATTTTAATGCGATTTGGGACATTTTTTTCAATTCTCTAGGGGTTTCAGCTAGGAATAATTTTAATTTCGCAATTTTGCAACTTCACCTCATATTTTAAAAGTGAAATTAAGTATAAAGGAACCGCGTGTCCCTAGTGAATGATAAATAAGAAAGAATACCCATTGAAAATTGGCTGAGAAAAATGGGGAAAACTTTCAATCCTACAATAATTTATGCTAAACGCAATCAAGGTTAATTTGGAGTTAATGTTATATAAAAGTTTAAACTCTCCAATAGCAGAGATTCAGTCACTTTCTAGGAAATTTTGGGTACAAAATCCCTATTCATCGTAACGTCAAGGGGTGAGGGTTTCCCATCCAAGCAACAACAACAACCAAATAACACATCATCTCGGGCATAGAAAAACGGTTCAAAATAAATTAACACATTTAGTCTGGTCCGAGTCTTCACACCGAGCAGGAGGGCACTTGAGCGGCCGTCTACCTCCCCACGTGTCCCTGAGGAGGGGGTCGTAGTTCCTTACCCAATCGCTTCGAAGCCCCTTTCTCTTCATGATCTATTCAGTACAACCCTGGCTGTCACCCAGTATACACAGGAGCTCACGCCGAATTGTGAACTAAAAAATACAAGTATTTTTACGAGTTAGACCATTTTTATCATTTTTTGGTTCAAGGTGTTAGGGTTGACACAATTTGGGCTCCCGCACTGAAGGTGTTAATGTTGTAGAAACACGAATAAACTTGAATAAAAATTGAGCTGTCAAGCTAATTTTTGATCGATTTTCATCAATCTTTCTCAAGAGTATAAAAAAATATGTCAGTGAAATAAGATCCACTGGTGGAAATATGATATTTTATAGTTCCCCTGTTGTTCTCCCAATTCCACTCAAAAATCGTCGAGAAAGTTCGTTTTTTCGCTGAACTGAGAATTTACAGGTATAATTCAGCGACCCTTGTAAGCAGTATATTCTCGTGAACCATAATTATTATAAGCGATTGTCCAAGAAAGTTTTAATCGTTTGTGTATCTATCTCGGTTCAATCCATCTGTTGGTTCGGTCTTACTGGGATTCCACAGATAGATATAATAACATTTAAACGTGAGTCAATCGAAGTATTGGAATAATCAAATTCATTTCCCTCTAAAAATTTCTTTAATGAAATTTATTATACCGCTCGCTTACCGGCTTCTGATTTCAATGTCCAAGAGAGCAGTATTTTTATTCCTCATAAAAACTTACTCTGTCGTTGGCAAGTTATGTAGTGCTTAGAGTAGCGGGGGATATAAAGTGGACAATTCGTTCTCCCCTCAAGTCAGGATTTGTGGGTTCATCTACTAACAACCTAACTGACGGGCTTTGGGTTTCGGGAATTGGCTTGAATTCTGACATCTACTTACTTTTATTTACTTATTATTATTCTTCAGTTTGTGTGTGGTTTTTCAAAGTGAGTACTTACGAGTTTACATTTAGTAGGTATAGGTATATACATAGTTATACACATATTAAGTATATATTGTGTATACCTATAGCTACATAAATAATGAAGGTAGGTATATTTAATAAGCAGCGTTAAGGTGGTACCAGAGGAGTGTAGAACAGTTTTTCAAACTTTTCTCAGCCAATAATTTTCCAATTTCATCTCTGTTTTCGTAATTCTTCCTTTACAAATCGCGAGGGCAATTAACTATAAAACATTTAAATTTCGAACGTTACAAATTTGAAATTTCAGTAGTTGATGGCTCTTCAGAATAGCAATGACGCCGGAAACCGATTTGAAGTTGATCGATTAAAGGAGAAAAGTTTGCAATGCTGAAAATGGTTAGTGGAAGGTGAGTTTATCTCTTTTTTTAACTCATCAGTCCCAATTAGTTAGAAAGTTATAGTAAGATTTTCTATAAACTCTTTGGTAGCCGAGATTTAGGCGTTTTTGAGAACATTTTGGGCTGTGCCCGGTCATCTTTATTAATAACACTTAATCTTTAGTCGAGTATTTTGTTGCATTGGCCAATCGAAGACCGTTTCTAGTCATTTCTAATTTTTTGAAAATGTCTTCTAGAATTAAGTTTTTGAAAGTCCCAATTAAATTCCTGAAAATCAACGCTTTTTCGTATGCATGTATAAATTAATGTGTTACGCTCGACGACACGTGACGTTAGGAACTGCCTAAAATATCCATAAGTTTACCAAAATGTCAATAATATCTAAAATAATGGATGAGTTTGGAGAGCAGCAATTTTTATAAACTCTCAGGGGTCAAATTTGATTTTTCTATAATCAAAATCGCTTTAAAAAAACCTTTACTTCAAAATCTTACTTTACACAAGTATTGGTTTTTTAATTCGCTCTTCAAGTCGGAAGATATACTGTATGACCAGATCCAAAGCAGCTGACATTTAAATTTGATCAATGAATTATTTATATTTGAAATATAAGCACCAAAATTACTAGCATATGAACCTGTTCATTCTTTTGATTTTATCGGTATATGGGGATGAATTTATATTTTTCAGATTTTCTCTTAGGTCATTGTCTGAAAAGATGCATAAATAAATCAACAAACTTCCAGTCCTTTGTACTTGGATTACTCCCTTCAAATCCATTTCAGGAACAATTTTTGATGTATGAAACTTTTCAAGTGCACTCGTTTTTGGCCAAATAAATGCTGCTTTTCCAGCTCATCTTTCCCCATTAATTTCCAGTTATATTGTAATCAATGATCAATTGAGATGGAGGGCGCCAGTAGGACAGCCTTTCTCTCCTGGACATTTTGTAACAAGAAATTTTTCGAAATTCGCCTTAACTTCTCTTGTCGTTTTCAAACCAAATAAGTAAGAGTCTTTGAGCGTTGAACAAAATATGACCAAACCCCTCTCGAAAGAGCTACTTTTCAATAGAGTTATCAAATCCACCTCGTTAACAAGACAATAGCTTACCTAATATTTTAATGCTCCTTACCATTCAGCATCATTAGTCCTGCCAAATGTATCGAGTGATAAAACTTTGGAAGATACCAATGAATTTTAGCCATTATTCTCGCTATTCTTACTGTTTTACTACTTTAGGTTTTAGGTATATTTAATTTAGTGGCCCCACGTATTCATTTACATGGGGTACCCGATAATCAAACTCTTTCATTGTTCTTCTCCTGGTCGCACTTTTTTTTTGCCGATCATTTCCTATCGTTAAAATGCCCCTTCAAAGTCGTTTTCTAGTCATTAAAACTAGTCGCTTCTCCTAGTTGACAAAAAGCTTTGATTATTTACGGAACAGATTTATTTTTGGGGAGCACACGCCCGCCTCCTCCACTGCAATCAGATACATTATTTTGGTCTCAGTTAAAAATATCTCCACTACCTATTTATAGGGTTGAAAGTTTATTACATTTATTTGATATTTTGTCAGGTGTTCTCAGATTTTATTGATGATCGATCTGACATGATTGATTGACAATTTTTCATTGATGATGTACGAGTGTGACCCGCAGGACATACCTAAGTAATATAGGTAACATTGTAGCAAAACGCCGATGCGCTGAACTTGGAGAAAACAATATTTTTGCGTGCATAAATTGCATGCCACCTGATTTTGTGTCCTCCCTTTATAAAACTAACGTAGAATTTGATTTGGGGAAGAACTTCTAGTAAATTTGTTCTAGAAAACATCGAAATTTGACTGGGAAATGCTATGCTGTGATTTCCTTTTTCAAACGGAAATACTTTTTTTTACGGAAATTCTTTTCCTTGAAGGTTAGGCATTTAAAAAAGTACAACATGCTCTGCTGAGAGTACTACTGCATGTTTGTGAGCTAAGTTCCTACCTACATAATGGGTTGTTGGAGCTACCTCATAGTTGAAAAGAGTCACCACGGGTTAACCCCGAGTTTACACTTTGTTCTCGAAGTCTTGTTGAAACCTGTTAGGGTTGATACCAACTTTAACACCGGTAAACCTTCCCTGTGAAGATTCTGACAGAAAGTCATCGTCAAAAGACTCTTCCAAATCATAATTACTTATTAAACATCGACTCCATTACGGGGAAAGGTGAGAAGAAAGCAAGAAACGGATTTAAACTGCGATAAACTGAACAACAAAAACATGTCGGTAGGTTACACGGATCCGGGTTACCTGCGGATAAGGTTTATTTACGTAGTGCGCGTGGGGTTATGAGCCCCCACTGAGCCACCAACGAAAATTTGGTGCTGAGCGGGAGCAGCTCTGAGGGTGCTCTCGAGGAGCACTCACTCTCGTAGGACCATGGAGTTCTTAACCCCAAAATCTCTTTAGAATGCGTATTTCGAGCCCTTTCGAGCTCTAAGCTCCTCCTGCAGCTTGTAGGTACTTTCATGTATTTAGACTGAAAAGCTTTCAGAAATATCCATCAGGAGCGCTCCGGGTGCAGAAACATTTTCAAGCTTTCAGAAATATCCGTCAGGAGCGCTCCGGGGGCTTTGGCACCGAGTTATGTATTCTTCAGTTAGTCGTGCTTGTGCTGTTGAGGAAGAAGGTTGCTCAGTTCATATACCAAATGAGTCCTGGTTCATTTTCCACTGATCATGATGTGGAAATGTGGAATCCTAGCTAGCTGATTCAAAAACATTTCCTGCGTTCCCCTTATTTTGGAAATCAAAATCTCAATTTGGCTGGGGATCAATGGAAAAGAGATGAATTTATTCTATTGTATTCTTTAAAGTTCAATTACATTTTGAATCCTAGTGGTATTTTTGTTAGATGGAACATGTGGTATGAAGAAACATTTTTCTCAAATGCTCGTAGTAGGCACGCTTGTTACAAGTTATTCATACCTTGAATAATACTCAGAATAACTTGCAAGAAGCTTCTCAGGTCACACTCGTCCATCTCTATTGAAAAAAATTAACTTTTCCTTACCAGGAAGTAGTACTTCGTCTTTCTGTTTTAAAATAATCTATGTCGACGTTGATTGGCGTACAAATCTCGTTTCTTTATCCTATTATTTCTGGGAACCAGAATTGCTTTGTAAAAGGAACTACTCTTAGTGCTTGCAAATCATCTATACTGATTTTCTAACAATTGATTTAGAATAAATCATAGTATTCCTCCATTTTGCATTCTCAACTAACTAACCCAGAGAACATAAGAATAGTTTGTCTCCATGTTTTGTGAACTAATCCAAATTTTTCTATTGTACTTTAACTTTAATTATATTTTAATTTAAAAATATGTCCATGACTCTAAATTTCTTTAATGTATCGTATCTATGATTTTGAAAATATACGTAATCTTGTATTAGTATTTTTTTGTTTCGTTCCGTTTCTACTATAATTTCTGTTTACCCGGTGGTTTGATACGCTGTTAACATTCAACTTTGGACCTTATCTTCTGTACATTCATAAAAAACCGTGATTTGTCTGTCTGTCTGTAAGTAATCTCCGTCTGAACTACCGGACCAATCTCTGAGGTTTTATGAAAAATGATGAAAGTTCGGGGCCAAATTATAGGTTGTAGTGTAGTTGACCTATACCCTCTTCTTCGTCGTGAAATTGGCCTTCATTCGTGACCGTAATCAGGGGATTTGTTGACGGTGGGTACAGTGCAGTTTGCCACTTACGCAGATAGCCAGTAGTTGTTGACGGTGGATACAGTGTTAGACACACTGCAAACAGTTCGTCTTCCCTACGTTGGTTTGTTAACATATCGTGCCCGTCGGAAACGGGCTTTGACCAGTAAATTATACCCTTCAACCTCAATGGGAACTAACAATCAGTTATGGGCCAAATACCTATTTCAAATTCCGGTTTCACCAAAGTTTTTAATCAACGTTTACTTATTAAACCCAAGATCTCTGATGTTAAACAACGATGTTGGGTTTCACCAAGAGATGAATCAACGATTTAAATTAACCAGCCGATTTTGGCTTTAACGATTACCACTCCACCATCTTTCCAGTTCTACAGTTTTCATGAGAACCATGATGTATTATTATTTTTGATAGATATGTACCTATTATTCTAGATATTATTATTCTTGTACAAAAATGATGGGGAATGATTCAGTTGGTTTTCAAGGACAAAATGGACGAATATGAAGACAGAGATGAGAGAGAACACAAAATTCATTTGGAGAACAAATTCAACAACAATTTGTGACAATTCAACAAATTCGACGTTTTTGTGACACCGTGTCTATTCTGGTTTCCGGGATTTCAACAAATGAAACGCGAAAACACAAATGGATAGGGGATGAACACTAAAGTTAGCAACTACTGAGTATGAGTACTGAAAACTACGTTATCAGTTGTAATCTCGCCCGAAGCCTCCATTTTGGCGGGCAAATGCCTCCGTGATACCGTTAAAATAACGTTTAAAATTTGAACCGACGATTGATTAAAACAACGTTTTATGAAATCTTAATTGTTGATTACACTGGTGAAACTCATTTTCCTAAATCAACATCTCAAATCTCTGGTTCGGTAAATCAACGGTTAATCTTAATCATGTTAAGGTTTTTTTGGTGAAACTGGCCCTTAGATAATACTTGTAATTTTTGGGTTTTTTTTAAGAAGAAGCTAGTTCTTATGTCGGGCTGATTGGGAATGGGGTCAACAGAAAAACAACCTTCTTCGCCGAGCTTTCGTGAAATTTATTCACATCATCAGGGCTTGAAGGTAAGTCTAGAGTGTGACCATCACACCACTGTCAGCACCCATGAAGAACGAGAGAACTGGTAAGTATATATCACTCGTAAAAGTGAAAACAAAATTAAACTATTGCAGAGTAAATTTGATGAAGCATTTCTGCCTGCACAATTTTGTATATATTTTTATGTTGTACTATAGTTTTGGTGTTTAAGTACATATTTTACTCTGCAATAGTTCAATTTTGTTTTCACTTTTACGAGTGATATATACTTACCAGTTCTCTGGTTCTTCATGGGTGCTGACAGTGGTGTGATGGTCACACTCTAGACTTACCTTCGAGCCCTGATGATGTGAATAAATTTCACGAAAGCTCGGCGAAGAAGGTTGTTTTTCTGTGGACCCCATTCCCAATCAGCCCTACATACGTGTGCATCTGGGTCGATCTCCATCATTTCGTATTAAAATCATTTCTATAATTTTATTTCTAGTCCAGCTAAACTACTAAGTGATTTTCTACAATTTGTGTTCAAATTCGTTCATCTCACATTACTTAGTTAGCGGTGATTATACTCAGGCATACCCTTAAAATTATCTCTGTGGGTATACAGAGTGATTCACTAAAGGTTTACACCCCCTCCAGCTAATTTCTCCTAGGATCTATGTGAAAAATTCTTTCCAACGTTATTCTACATAATTTTTGCCTAAGATTTCAGGAAAAATACTTTTACAAAATTACACAAACTTTGTTTTCCTTCAATGGAAACCCTCCTTTTTTATTTCGGATCCGGAATCTACGAAAAATTTCATGAAAAAAAAATTACCCATCACTCGAAAATGTTAGTGAGCAAAAATGTGCGCAATTACGCTCTTAATGTGCCCTAAAAGCAATAAATCGAGTTTTTTGAGGTGTAGTAAACTATCAACTACCTACGTGATTTTAATGTGTTTTTCACACACAAAAAACGTATAAAAATCATTTATCATACACCCAAAAACTCGATTTATTGCTTTTAGGGCACATTTTCCTCCCACTAATCATAATGTAGAAACATGTTGTAACTGCAACTGCAAAACCATTGCATCCCTAACTTTGGTGTTGGTTAACCATACTAACTCATCAAGCAGGTGTCCACAGATGTACATGGGTGTGGTCCATTCATCAACTACTACTGTGTTATAAATATATATACTTAGTGTAAGGAATATTCTTGGATCTCACAAGCTGAAGTCAAGTTCATTCGTTATACTCTTGAAACATCAGGAAATATCAATCAATAATTTTAAGGAAGTTATTGTTGAATATCTCCTGGTGTTGAGGGAATATTTCAATTTTTTTCATAATACTTTTTCATTTTGCACAATTCATTACAACATAATGGTTGTTTCTCTTTATTGTCATTCTGTATTTATGTGTTTCTGTTCTGCCTACACAAACAAGTTTGTCATTTCTCAATTGGTAACCTTTGAATTTACAGGCCGACATTGGTCAAATTGAGCTTTACTCGGGGAATTTTGATCAAATTAAGTGTGGAATGGGACGACTAATTGCCCTGTGTTTCAAACTAGTTTGGATAAATTTCGAGGAAAAGCGGATCGTGGTTGCTGGACACTCACTGGACGAAGAACGCGGGATTGTGTTTCAGACAGCCGGTGCAATGCGATTCTGGAGGCTTCACTGATGAATTAGTCGTATTCCACGTTGATTGATAACACTCAATGTTTACCGGCTCGTTTATCAGACATGGTGTTCATTTTTATCTTATCATGGATTTTCAGTGAGTGTCACGTCTTGAAATGGCGTTGTTTTTAGGTTTACATACATCTCTCAGTTACTTGTTCCATTTTTATTCTTAACTTGTTACTCGCAATTTTCAACAGGGGCAAATTAGATTTACGAGTATTATAAGTACCCACGTATCTCCTCACGAGGACGTAAATTAGTTCAAGCAAAATGAGAATTGGTACCTACCAGTACAATTTAACCTGACTCCAAAATAGTAGCTATGTACTGCATTTGGATGACACACAAGGCGTCCCCACCGTCAGAACAGAGGACATGTCACTACTAGCCTTCCTTAACTGCTTTTGGCTAAAACCCTTTCTACTACCTGGAGCGACGAGATGAATGACTGTGAAGGCAGAAACTTGTTCCACAAAGTAGTAACAGGCTCTGAGACCCACTTCTTCCACGTTCACGGTTCCCAACCTTTTTTCACAAAACCCCCTAAAAAAAAACCTAAATCCATTTTTAAAATCCTTTTGAGCGTGCATATCTCAGAAATCCATTGATATGCACTATGCACCAATGAACCAGCTGACTAGCCAAAAATTACCCAAATTTTACCCAAAATTATGGCTTGTCAGGGAAGAGACTGTGTTATGCAAAATATAGGAGTAAGGAGAGAATACGAACTCAACTGCACTACATTCTATGTAGTATCAACATCAGGTTCGTAAAATAGTTACAACAACTTGGTACCTACCTGTAACTACCACTATTTACTACTCAACCTACAACAAAATAGGTAGTAAGTACTTAATGGAATGGGGTTTTACCCACCGACTAGAAAAAAAACCCTAAAAAAACCGATTCAATAAAAATAACCCTAAATCTAGGGTGAAAATCCCCAACTTGGCAACCTCGGACACGTTGGGTAGGCTCTGCTATCCTAACGTGGCACAACAGTACTCGTGGTAACAGCTGAGTGTGGTACCGTCGATGCTGTCTAGGCTTGATCATTGAGATAACTATAGGAAAGAGGCACCTCAGAGGGTGGGGAGGCGTGAAACGATATGCGCCTAGAAATGATCATAGACACCTTATGATGCTTAGCAAAAAGCTCCAAAGGAGCCAATGAGCGAAGGCTGCCTGCAGTGACCACTTCAGGCAGGTCATGTTTTATTCATCTGTCAACGTGAAGTGTCTCATTATTAAGTTGTGATCAGGAAGACTTCTTTCTTCTATTTTTGGTGATAGAATTACATAACAGACCCGTTAAGAGATTCAATTTAGATGAAAGTGAGTTTCAGGTAAATTGTCTACTCCTGGCAGGGCGCCGCCATTTTCCTATCAATGGTTAGGCGCGTCCTTCCTACTTTCTGTACGCCCTCTGTCTACGTGACGAAGCTTACATGACTGAGCTTAGTGGGTATTTGAAATGGGTAATTCCGGCTACTCCATTTTATTCGTTCAACTGAAATATTTCAGTGAGAGCTTTCCAAAAAGGTGGTATATGTGGGGTATCCAATGATTGGCAGTGAGCAAAAAACGAGTGCCGTAAAAAAGATACAGATGACGTCATCCACCCTGCGTCTGCCTAAGGGAACCCTTCGCTCATCAGAACAGATGACGTCACGCATGATCTGCTCATCCGTTTTACAAACAACTTGATGAACATTAGAGCTGAAAATTAGAACAACTGGGTTTGCACGGGTGCTGAATCCGAATTTGAAGTCATTGTGTTGTTGGGATGGTGATACCATTTTCTTATTAGGAAATACACATTTTTGGAGTCTTCTATATTTGATTAATTCAGGTACATGTTTTGGCGGTTCCCTGCCACCTTCTTCAGCCTTAGTTTAATTTTATGTTGGGGTTCATCCCACTCATCATAAGCATAATATTAAATTGTATTTAATTTTAAGTATGTTGATCGTAGAGTAAAGTAGTGATGGAATTGTTGAGGGTCGATCAATGAAATTCATTGAATTCATTGAAATTCATTGATTTCATTGATCGACCCTCAACAATTCAATCACTACTATATTAAATTGTGTTCATTGCATCATGAGTCTCCCTTCTTTGGTCAGCTGTGATG
>JAEMON010000005.1:22320018-22339350 GCA_030264115.1 Lygus lineolaris
CCCCTTTATTAGTGAATTTCATAAAATTCTAAAGAATTACAATCAAGAAGGTTCAACACAGTAAAAACCAGCTTCAGACTGACTTACATGATAATAACAACACCAATCTCAGCAACAAAAACGCAAACTTCTCAAGCTCAAAAAGGAGAAATATATATCAAAATTAAAGCAATCGAAAGATGGGAAATAAACAATACTACATCACAGCTGACCAAAGAAGGGAGACTCATGATGCAATGAATACAATTTAATATTATGCTTATGATGAGTGGGATGAACCCCAACATAAAATTAAACTAAGGCTGAAGAAGGTGGCAGGGAACCGCCGAAACATGTACCTGAATTAATCAAATATAGAAGACTCCAAAAATGTGAATTTGAAGTCGAAAATTCAAAATTCCGACACACCGGAATTCCCTATTGTTGCAAGTAAGTAGTTGAGGAGTACCTAGGAAAACATTTGGCTACTCACGGCCTAACCCCCTTAATATAGACGACTGATTCATTGAAAATACTCAACTATCACTACACAACCATCTTCTTCTTCTCTCTCTCAACTATCTTTACTTAAATTTCTTTGAAATTAATTTAGTCCCTCTGAGGGGGGTTGTATACGCCACTGCTTTCTGGGCAAAAACTGTCTCAAAGGAACACCCTCATCTATTTTCTCTTATGAATACGATTATATTCTTTCTGCTTTTCTTTCTCCATTGAATTGTCAAGAATTGTCAATTTAGTATTTAAGTATCAAGCACGAGTCTTAACGTTAAAAAGATCTCATTCATCAACTTAGGTACGAGAGTTTGATTGATAACTGAAGGTAACAAGCAATTTATTCCTTTTTTTATTATTACGATGGTAGCATTCTTATAAAATATTTGTATTATTGGTGAAGGTGTTGTATTTTATTTCAAATACTACAGTAAATCATCATCAACTCGAACTCTACATCGAATTTACAATTCTACGTCAACACGAACTGTTTCTTTAGTTCTGACTAACGCCTTATCACACGAGTATGTTTTCAGTTTTATTGGGGTTTTCCGCTTTTTCTTATCCCCGAACATTAAGTGGAAGGTGAGCACTTCTTCCCAAGATCAACTTCTCCACCCCATATAGCATGGTGCGCATCCTGGCAGAGCATTTTTAAGCTCACGGGTAGATTTAGAACACGTTTTAATTTTTTCTCAAATATTTTATGGAAGGAAAGAACTGAAAGGTAACCCTTGGACTCTCAAACTTGAAGTGTCACTAGGGTTTGGGGGATTTTAGCTTTTAATCCTTTTCAACTCAACATTCTTAATTCTTATTCGGCTGCTAGTTTCGAGTCCATAGAAGCAGAAAAAACTGAGAAAAAGCTCGTGAGATATGTTCTTGAAGTCTGGTGGAGGAGGGTGCACCACCTCCGTTGCTGAGAGAGCAGGACTACCAACCCACCAGGAGAAAATAACAGAAAAAGGCTCTTACAAAGATTCTTTGAATGAGTTTTTTTCATGATTTTTCAAAATTTATTTTCTAAAAGGTCTACTCCAATAATTATGAAGGAAAACAACCATATTCGTCGAATATTGGTCGGTCTCTGTTTTGGAGAGAGACATTTCACAAAACCTTACGTTTGAAATTGCTTCCAGCTCACTTCATAGAGGCAAAGCAAGGGATGTACCTAATTTTACTTATTAACGTTTTTACTGTTCTAATCCTAATCTTGGCACACCTTATCCACAGTTTCAACCCTGTTTCTACTGGTCTGGCTCTTGTGGTCTGGCTAGAATGACAAACGAGCAATCTGATGATTGCACATCTAATACTCGAAATGTTGAATTGTTACGCATGCTTTTATAACATCTATATATATTCAAACTAAGGGAAAACAGGTATGAAAGTTGATTTTTCGAACACATGAGAATTCCCTCATTCTGAATCCAAATGAAAAGCAGAGACGTACACCCTCCCCCCAATGAAATTAACCGTTGGGCCCTGATGAGTTTGCGTTGACGAAGATTTACTGTGTATGTTATTCATTTGTATTGTTTATTTGAATCATCTGGTAGATTCATTAGCTCTTCTGTTCCTTCTTTGGATTGTAGCAAAATCTTCATGTAAACGACTATTTACACTATCACTCGGCACTCACTGAAAACCTATGACCAAAGGATTATTGGTATTGCAAAGCAAAGTTGAGAGTCATTGAACACAGATTTTCTTAGCAAATAGGTGGTGAATAAAACGAAGAAAAATTATTTAAAAACAAAAAATAATTGGATGTGTCTACTTTAGTAGGTAACTGGGGGTGATATCATCCATCGGTACCTACATGGAAATTTGCATGCACTATAACACTAAAAGTTTCTATATCGGGTAATTCCACAACATAAGTACTGTCCAGCAACGATAACTTTCCATATTTTTCTTGGCACCTGATGAAGAGAGGGGGAACACCCTGTCGACGTACTACCCCGTACAAAAACATTCGCCTCCCCTGCCACCCCACCCCCTCCTATGACTACCCTCGCCGATGTTTTTGTCAAAGGTAGTGCACTGTGGTTGAGGGTCCTGGAGCATCTCAGCGAGGGTGGCATTGTGGGGACTCGCTTCTACCAACAACAAAAAAATATATATATATATGCGAAGTAATCGTTGCTAGACAGTAGTGTTACTGACAAATCTACGTCAATCCTTGTCAACGGAAGTGTTTCTATTAGTGTGGAATTCTAAATGCCATATTATTCTGTGTTATACTGCTTCCGTGGAATTCTGTTTAGAAAAAGAATTGGGTTCTTCGGTTCCAATTTAGTATTATTAATTTCAAATTCATGACTAGTTTCCAACAATATCCTCTTTTCAACAAAATACCTACGTACAAATCTGGTGCTTCACGACCTACACCAACGATCTACCTACCTACCAGGTGATCGTCGGTCTCACTATAGGCTCGGATGGCTGAATAAATTGTTAATATCTAAAAAAAAAACTTTTTGGTATTCTAATGGATTGCCCGTAGTTCCTAAAATCTTTCGTGTATAGATCTCAGATTTGCACTCCCTTATCTATGCCAAATTTGATAGTTACCCGACTTTTCTGATAAAATTGACATTTTTGGAAAAAAGTTGGTTGTCATGTCAAATGTTCCATTCTTCTTGATTTTGCATCCTTACTACCAAAAGTAGTGCAAAAAGTAAAAAAAGTCCTCCAAAATCAAATTTTCTGCTTGTTTTTTACGTTTCAGCACTTTCTGAAACTTTGGTTCTGTATCTGTCTGTCTGTTCTGATTTTCTTAGTTCTGTTTATTAGTACTTTTATTTCAAATGTTGGGTACCTACTTATTGTAATATCATTATAGAGGTGACAGAAGTTGTTGAAAACGAGTATCGATTTGTTTGATTGAAAATTCAGTTTGCGAAGTACCTGGTTCTAGTAATTTGAGGTTCCTTTTGTTGTAGTCTCTTGTTTGTGTGGCTTGACATTGACTGTGTGTTATTCTTCTCAAATCACCACGAATTTCTCGCTAATATGGTTATTTTGGGCGGTTTCCTGATCTAGGTACAGCAAAAAACCTGTCACTCAAGACGTGTCATCCCGGAGCCTGTCCGGTCTGGAGTCGCTCATAGACCAGATGCGCAACGACACAGACGAGGACTCCACTTTCCACGAAGACCGATCCGGCAGCCATTACAGTCCCGGGAGCTACACGCCGAACGGAGGTTACATGCAGCCAGGTTACCCTAGCGGGTCCGCGCCGCAGACCTCCGAGTACCACCAATCAGGGAACTACGAGTACCCCCAGATGATGGTTCCACCCTCAAAACCGCTTACAGACTCTAATCAACCCCGTTTCACGAGCCTCCAAAGTGAAAATTCCAACTCCAACTACTACCCTAACTACCCTAATTCAAATAACCCTAATTACCCTTCCTACCCCTACCCCCCACACTCAACATCTAGTCCGTATTTCAACCCCACCCACCACTACTCCAACGCATCTTAACAACCAACCATCCACTCTTGCCAAAATAAGTACTTTAATCCATTTACTCTACTTTACAACTTAATAAATTTGTAAATACAACTCAATTTTGAAGTAATGGTGCTATTTTTTAAGTAATTTTATAATTCATTTCAAACAGTGTCGCATGCATTTTATACTCGTTTATTGGTTATCTGTGAAAACTTATCATTTCAACGGCCTTTGAAAAAGGCCATATTTTTGTAATGGATTTAATGTGCTAACATTGGTTTTTGTGTCAAACACTTCTCTCAATACAGTAATATTGGTTTCTCTCCGATTTTGAATGATGACAAAGAGAGAACGAAAAAAAAACTTTTGTTGATTGTTGATTTTCAAGGTTTATTTACTTGTTAGTAAATTGAATTTTCAATCGATTTTATTATTATTACGGTAGCATTGTTGAAATCGCCAATGCACATTATACGATTATCTCGCCAACTTATCGGATGATGAACTTATCCGAAACCGCATTATTGGTGCGAACCCCCCCCCCCCCCCCCCCCCCCCCCGTTGTTCTTTAAATGGAGCCTAGTTCTTGGTGCTTCTTGTTGTTGAAATTTTACTATTACCTGGTTGTTTGTATTGAATTCCGTGTAATCTCTTTTCACCTCAAGTAGTTATTAGTCGAATATGCCATTATTTTACTGTATTTCGGTGAGTTTCAAGTCGTCCAAGTAGGAAATAATTTTGTCTTCTTCAGTTTAGCTGGTTGTTGTGTTTTCGTCGTTTCTGGTTGGTGCTCAGGATTTGACGCGTTGACGCGATCAGCCTTTTCTTTTCGGGATCTTTTGACGCCAGCTTACGTTGATTCGAATTTCCAGGTGTTGGTAACTAAATTGTGCTTCAAACCGAGGAACTACCTGATTTTTAGTCATCTTGGTTGTGGTGGTTTTTATTATTTGAGAGTATTTACAACAATGTTTTGCCTAGTTATTTGCTATCGTGAACTGGATAGCGGTAATTCCTATGTTAAGGGTTGGACTCCAATTTGACTGGAGCTAGTGTTTCCCTCATTACTGCTATATTATCTCCAGGTAAGAATGATGCCCTTTGATTGTGACCTTTACATTAGCAGTGCAATATAATATTCAACATGATGTCAAGTGGGTCTATATTAGGTATCTACTACTTTACGTTCCAAAAAATGGTGCTTTTATTTTTAAATTATACGTGCAGTTGTAATTTTGGTTCTAAAGCTACAATTTCTACTGCATCATGGCTCTTATCGGAAGCTCTTTGCCCATGTTCAGTGTCGATAATCTTGTTGAAACCACCTTTATTGTTCAAGTTTCTGATTTTTCACAATTTGAATAATTTCAAGTCCCCCAAAGAAAGCCGCTTCTCAATTTCAAGGTCGAACAACTTCAGCTATTATGCAATATATTTCAGAAATGTTCAAAAAATAGAAAGTTTTTTGTTCCTCCCGTCATCTCCACGGAAAAACGAGAACGAAACGCGTAGCTGATAAGGGGAAACAGGCCAATGAGGTTCAGGCATTCTCTTTCCGTCAACGAAAAGTTATTCGTACACACGAGTAGAGGCAGCTCTACACTTCTAGCTATACGAAAAACATTCCATAATATGGAATGTAGGTATGGATACGTGTAGAGTGGAGCTTCAAGCTTATTGGTCCATTTTCCTTTATCAGCTACTCGTTTTGTTTCCATGGAGATGCCGGGAAGAACAAAAACTCTCCAAAATTCAGTCCACTCTAACTTTAATTATTGGCTAGAGTTGTCAACGCTTCTTATTGACGATTTGAGGCAGTTTCTTGATGAACTTCCATTTTTCACTATCTTCCCTGGATTTGAATGTCAGCCCCTACATTCTAATCCTCGTCCTTCAATACTCAATTTCGCTCCTCACCTCAAATACTTCTATTCAGCAGTTCCTGTGATGAATGTTTAAGCAATATTAACCCTCCCATTGTTTTATCTAAAATCCCATAACTATCAAGACTGTTAGTGCAATGGAACTGAATCTTATTAATGTTTTTTGTTATCATTCAATATTTTATTACCATCTTACCTTATATATCATTCAATTGCTTCCCCTATTGTTTGAATTACTTATGCTGGACCTGAGTAATTGATAAATCTCCTCCTTGGTCTCTATTCGTTGAACACGATTTTTTTCAAATTTATGTTGAATTATTTTGGTGAATTTTTGGTGAACACCAGAAATTTGTCGTTGAAGATTACTGTTTATTATTCCGTGAGGTAGTTCTCTGGATCGATGTACATGAGAAAAGATTGAATTACAACTAATATTGACGTAGAAAAGAGGGATGGAATGTGCGCATGGTTATTTTTCTACTCTTCCAAATGATAAATCTCAGTGAGAGCTTTCCAGAAAGGTGCTCCTCGCGCCATGGAGCAGTACCAGAGTGGAAGTAGAGCGGTAGTGTGTATGGGTCACGATTGAAGCAGACCTGATCCATCCAATGTTGGATTTCTGGCTAACTCAGAGGGGATCGGAGCCCAGGTTTGGACGGGGTTTCGTATGTTTGCAAGGGGAGTGGGGATTTTAGCGCCGCAGGTACGAGAAGATGGTAAATCAAGGATGTTCACAAGATGGGCATTTGGTTGGCAAACATGCCCACTCCGACCCTGCTCGTACCACGATCAGGAAAGGCCATGTGTGGTGGGCAAGGGGGGCGATAGTGTGTCCCCATCTTTATGAACGGAAAAGGGTCTCGAAATGACTTTTAATGATGACGTCACCGATCCTCCCCCACTCGCATTGGGGTGGAACCTCAGCATCCAAATAATTCTCACGTCACGCCTGTCTTTCCAGTTATTTTTTGGCTTGTCCTGACGGAGTTTTGAGGTGAAAATTGGCATGTGGTGGTTTTTAAGAGCTCTGAACTCTTAATTTCATATAAAAAACGTGACGATATCAAACGATTTTGAAGTAGCCTGACCACCAGGAATCTAAGGCGGAAAACCCCGTGCAAATCCGTTCAGTAATAGATACGGCAAATTGTCACAAACAAACAAACCAACGCTGGAAATTCGTATTGCTTTACGGCAAAGGCTGTAAAGGTTTCCGTGAGCGCATCAAGCTGTCCACATGAACAACAATGGTTTTGGAGGTAAAGAGCGTTATTAGCCAAAATATAACCGGTCGAGATTCTGATCCCGCCTCTGCCTGTGTAGATCCATACAGTGCATGAACCGTGTACAATATCAAAAAAATGATTGTGGACAACCTGATTAAAATCAGAACGTTCAAGCTGGGTTCACATGGACGTGGGCAGTGAGCATAATGCCAAGGCTGTTAAGGTTCGGGACTGTGACAAACCATTCACAAACATGATCAACACTGGTTAATGAGTTAAAATAACCATCAACAGCCCACGATATTACCTCGTTCAAGATTCATGGTATCACTTATCCAGCACAGTGCAGATCCCCTCAGCACGTACAATATCAAGTTTTTTTTTTCTTATTATGGAGCGTCTGTTTCAAAAGTTGTCTCAGGTAAAGAGCGTCAATCCAATTCTTGTGTGCGTTATCATTTTGAGCGTAAATTTGCACCCAGACTCAACAAAAAACGAAAGCAGAAGCGTGAGGATTTGAACTTGATGTACCACAAACATAACGTTGGAGTTCATTCAACGTTGATTGAAATAGATGGTGTTGGAGTTTTACTGGTTCATCTCCGAATAACAAATATTTTCCTTGTATTTGTAATGAAATCATGTTCTTCGTTTGTTTGTTAGTTTTGTATCTTCGAGAACTGGAGGAGGCTCACCTACTTCATAATTTCAAACTTATTCGACTACAGATGAGTCATTTTAGCAATGCGATTCATCATCTGGTGAAAAATTGAGGCCCATCATTCCCATTCTAATTGGAACTTAGTAGGGTGTAAGGTTGAGCATTGATGGTCAATGTTTACAAACATCGATATTTATGTTCGATGTTTTAACTATCTATGGTCGATGTTTTTGTACCATCTATTGTCGTCGGTCCCTTCAAGCACAAATCGTTTAGTTAGCGACCAAAGAAGAGGGGTTTTTTCTTCTCTCATGGTTGGCAACCCCTGCCATGGTTGAACTCTGTATTCGATGGGGGACGACTATATTATCCATACAATTTAACCTTTTCGTTATTGGACGCTCGCGCGCCCCTGAGTCGTGAAGGTCGAACCACCTCCAGCACTCCCCGCAGCTGCACCATTTTTCAACCCTCCACGACAAGATGGCAGAAAGACAGTCTTTCTGTCGTCTATCGGGAAGCTTTAGAACTAATATAATGATGGATAATGTAAAGAAGACAATTTCCACGGTGATATATTTCTCCACTCTTGAAGGAAGATTGCGTAAGAACGCGATAAAGTGGGCCTTGGCCCCAGCGCGCGGCTGACCATTTGCCATTTGCACGAAAAGAAGGGACTTTGATATCGATGGTGTACTCCAATGTTTGGTTCAATGATTTTTGAACGACGCTCAACCCCAGTATGATGGGAAAACTAGTCCTTCGTATTAACACGGACATGTTTATTGGCTGGCTATCCGTTGAAATCCGGCTAATTTGGCACGATCCACGAAAATCCAAAAATTCTGTTACCCAGCTGAGTCGAAAATTGAGCTCCCATCATGCGACCTACGCAGGAACCTCCCGCGTGAGGAGTTTAAAGTAGCCCCTCAAAACGCTCCAACTTAAGACCTTAAATCCTGAAAACTGCCATTTTCTGTCATTTCCTTCTCTTGGTCGGTTCTCCAATTCTTCGCAATTTCATTGTTTATACTTTCATATAGTTATCCCCGTTAAAGATTATTAAAAAATGGCACCATCCTGTATTACCCATAGCAATTTTGTCACTGAATTTAGTTTTTCCTCTGATGAAAATAGCTTGTAAAATATCAGTTTCGCTTTTTAAAAAATTATTTTGTGCGTTTAATCACTGTTTGTTTTGTAAAAAATACAAAAATTGCGGTTGTGGCTGTTTTTCTTTTTTTTCAATATTCTATAGTTTATAACATTTATATGTTTATATTTTTAGAAAAATTACAAGAAAAAGCCTAAAGAAATTTTTTTTAGAATAGTATGATAATTTATCTGCGAGAAAATTATTATGATCGATATGTGTATTGGCCACTTTTTATGTTATGAAAATCATTAAGTTATGGTACATTTTTGAAGCTTTGTACAAAAATTTAGGCACTTCCTCTCGCTTCTGTTGGTTCAAGTTCGAAATGATGCGTGGGTTCCTTTTGGTGTGGTGCAAAAACGTAATATTTTTCGCCCTCTTTGAAGAAAAATAGAGAAAAGTATCCTTAGAAAAGGTGGGTTAGCAATAAAAGGTAGGTAGGTTCTTGTATATGTTTATTTGCTCATGTCACAACACAGCTTTATTGTTATCTAGATAAATATGTATTGGTTCGTTTTGAAATGATGTGTGGGATTGATGTTTGCTGCGGCCCACAACTACAGGGTATCTATTTAGAAAATATTTTGTATAGTGTAGAACTTATGTACTTGTGTTTCAATTCTTCAATATCTGTGGCCAGCAGAAATTTTCAAAATTCGGTCGTCGGATTCGGATTACATAATAAATGACTTCAATAGCGATTGGCGCTCGAGCTGTTTTTTGAAGTATCATCAAATGTGACATCATCCTATGTAATGAAACGAAAATTTTGATTTGACGGTTATTTTCCTACTGAAAGTGTGTGCAGCAATGTTAGGACTTTTAAAGGTGACTGCAGATGGTGTTGTCATGATTCAAGGAGTCTAACGTTGGGGTAGGTGCAATGATACCCTCAAACAGGGGATTGAAAGCAAAGGGTCGGAATTCGACAGCAGTGATGTCTCGTGTTGAGATGTGGAAGTGCAAGGTGGATTGGATTTAGAGTATCCATCAAAACATAGGGAACAGATTGTAAGCTGAATGATATGTACTGGATTATATAGCTGTAGGCAATTGACAGGATGGTCGAATGGTTAGTGATACGGGTTTTGTGAAGATTCCTCTTGACGTTCTGAGTTTCAAATCCAGGCTGGTACACCACCTTTTTTTGGCCTGGCAATGGATCACCGGTTAGTTCGATGGCCGAACGTGAGTGGATATACAAGTTGTAATGAAGAAGCAAAGATGAGTGCTCTGGCCACCAGGTGCCGCCACCAGCCAAAGGGCGGAAAGGAACACTCCCCTGAAGACTGTTGTCCAGAATTTGGCGAATAATTCGATGTCATATTCCCGGTGTTCAGCAATTTTGGTGATTTTTTTGTCCCTTAATTTGTGTACATAACTTTTGCTTTTCTTTGTGAACAATGGACCCGAGCTTCCCATGATTATTAGCGATTCTCTCGTACTTCTTATATCCGTCGATTGTAGGCACCACCTACAATATGTCAATTTCAAAAGGAATCAAATTTTTTAAAAATGTTGGTTTCTGCTTGAACCATCAGACCTGGCGAGAGTTCCTGTATTGTATAAGTTGCAGAGCAATTTAGCTGCAGCTGATGAACTTTGTTAGGATACTTTTCCGATTGAGTTTAGTGTTTCATTTTGTAGTACACTGTGATATGTTTATTTTCAGATTATACCATACGTCAATTATTATTTCTCTAGAATTCTAATGATTCTTAATTGAGTTTATTTTTTGTCAACATCTTCAAAATGTAATTAAAAATAGCATTAGAGTTGGTTAGCATAATTAAAAAAAGGTGTTTGTTGTTTATTAATTATCACAAATCTCATGTTGTCGATTGAATTAGTCCACTTGGATTGTTCTTCGTTGTTGTAACTTTTAAAAATAATTTTTTGTATAAAAGAATAAAAAATTATATCATAACAGTTCAAATCTGAGTGTTCTTGTTTGCATAACTACTTGTCTATTTAAAAAAATATTAATAAAACGATGTGCCCTTTTTTCTAGTAGATCTTTAAAATTATTAAATGGAATCAAATCGAAATGAAATAGTTTTGGAGTCAAAAGGGTAGTTTTTCTACTGCGAGGGCGCTACAGAGTTGATCCGTGAACCTTGAAAGTTCGAGGGGTCATGAATTTACGTTGGAGTGACGAGAAGTTTATGTTTAATTCCTTTTGTTTTATTTTTATTGAAGCTGAGTTAGTGCGAATCAAGATTTTGATGTTTCAACTCCTGGACTGTATGTGATGTTTGGTGTAGGTATTTGAAGTTGTAATATCGTGTGTACCGCCTTTAGATTTACCTCTGGAGCGTTGCTGGTCAACGGTGCATTCTTCTGGGAGGTTCTAAACTCATCATCAGCCATAATGTCTCTCCAGGGTTCTCAAGGTCAGGGAAATAATGAGCAGAGTCAGTGGTCATAAACTTGCCGACCTCCGAATCGGAAAAACAGCGTTTTATGCTATTTATGTCGAAATCATATGCCATTTCCTCTCCATACTGACAATTTATCATCATTCTTCCACTAATTGAGTCAGGAAACATCGGAATTTTTGTCAGAAAATTCAAGAATTTAGATCTTTTAAAAACCCTGCTCTCATTGTTTTACCCTCCTGCCAAATCCTTTGAATTTTCTCAAAATTTGACAATTTCAGTTTTGAAAACATTTGTTGAAAACAAAACATATACCCAATCCATAGTCAAAGTGATGGTTTGAGGAAACTTCAAAAAAATAATCGTAGGTTATACCAGGGAAAATGGCGGATGCTCAGTTTTTTTCAACAGGGCTGCCAACCTCAAACTTGGGTTTTCCCAGGTTCACGTGAGCTACAACAAAATAGTCTCCAGTTTTCCCTGCTATGGCGCACTGCAGGCTGGCAACAATCTAGTGGTTGATTTAGATCTGTACGTTCCATATTTATACCTAATAATAAATTAAGTGGCTGTTCGAGCTTTTTGATGTCTGTTCTGTGTTCTTTCACAGCCATCTATCGAATTCATTACCTATATTTTTTCGAGTTCTCAATTCTGAAGCGCCCGTATAGAAAACGAAAAACTTGTCTCCTGCGTGAGATGAATAACGTTTTGGAACCCAAAACTAAATTTTTTTTTCTCCGAACCCATTTTTTCCTCTTCTCCCCTCTCTATGATTTCGTCTTGTTGAAAAGGGAGAGTGAGAAGTGAACGTTTTAATGGATAATACTGATAGGGAAATGTTGAACTTGAAAAAAAAGTCTGAAATGTCGAACAGTTTCTAAGCTAATCGATTTTATCTTGTTACCACTTAGATTTCTGGAAACCCCCTTCATAACCCGCTAGAGGTTGGTACTGTGGCAGCTTCTCAGCATTGTACTTGTACGATTCTGCTAAACTATGAAATGTGGCAACGAATCTATTGCTTTTGTTTTAATTCTGACAATTTGTGTTGTCAAGACTGCTAAGATCGTTGACAATGGTTGAATTTCGAGCCGAACCGTTCACGTGATTTTGGCTCGCTATCAGTCGGTAGTGAATGGTTTCCTTGGAGTGATTAGTTCTGCGGCCATGTTCCTTATCTTGCAAGGTGGTTGCGAGGATTCAACTGCGTTTACGATTGATTATGGCCTCTTTCGCTGTCTGGTGTTTTTTTGTTATTTTACTTCCCGTGTATTTGAATTTGAAAAAAAAAAAAAAAATTATCTGCTCAAACCCGTACTTATATGGATAAAATATCTTAGTAATAACTAATCCCATCCATCCCTTATCCAAAGCTTTCTACCCAAGCTTGAAAATACCTACTAATACACCTTCGTAAACATCCGCATTGCTGGAAGGGTCATGTTGGAGTAAGAAATCTACCAGAACGTTTGGTAGTTTGAATTGTGAACTAAAATGTGTTCATGTACCATCCGTATTTTTATTCAGGGGAAAGATATTTCGAAATTTTGTCGATCCCGATTTCGGCAGTAAATACCTACCCTGTTGGGGCATTCGCTGAAAATGTTCGCCCATTTGTGCAATAATGTGTACCAAAATCATCTTCCTACCTATTTGAAGAATGAGCGTTTCGTCTGGCAATAACAATTTTCGCTTCTATCAGAGTTATGTCGAATCTGTCTTCATCGTAACTTTTTAATCGTAATTTTACAAGGAACTCGAAGGTGTCTGAATAGGTTGTTAGCCCGAGTTATAATGGGCATTACGGGAGAAAGAACCACCTTCCAGCACTGCAATCCTGTTTTTTGATTTTTTTTGTGAAATCCGTATTATCATTAATGTTTGTTGGTACCTAAAATGAATAACCTCTGAATGGAGATAGAAAATAACATTAGGTGCCAATGTTATGTCCTCTAAATTGGGATATTCCTTCCGAATTCTGTGTATTGTAAATAATTATTCAATTATTGTTATTCATTGGATGAATTGACAGTTGTAATTAATTAAAGAGATCTTATTCATAAAATGCGTTTTTTATTTCATCCTCCTTTTTCTCTCAAGAACCGAAGGTGATTATTTTTTATGAAAATGAAAACGAATTTATTAAATTTATTTTAGATTTTTTGAGGATTTCGTGAAATTTACTTATTTGTTATTTTACTGGTTGGTCAAAGGAGGAATTATATTATCCCATCTATCTAGGGGTGGAAAGTGTAAGCTTTTATTGTACCCCTAATATTATGCTCATAAATATGGCCATATTATTTGAAAACTGAGATTATGCGGGTTTAAACATCAATTTTGTGTCTCGTATTTTTTACAAGTGCCCCAAGAGAGATCAAAATCAGTTAGCGAATTTTCGAAGAAAATGAAGCTATTGCAATGGCTTAAAAATGTTTGTAATGCAAATTTTGATAATTTTCTTCATGGAAATCCGTTCAGACCATTCTAAAACGATTCCTGAAATTTAACACTTTTTCGTATGTATATACATATGATCCTTCTTCCATGCAAGTGTTAGTTGTGTCCGTGATTCGGGAGTGGTATCTTCATTGCAGTCGACAGTACCTATCTAATAACACAGGACCTAAACCCCCTGATGGCGTTTCTTACCCATGCAATCAATCTGGCTCATGATGGGTAAATCATTACCTATCACCTTGGGTGTTCATTCTAGCCATGTACAATCCCTACCTACTTGTAGCTCTACCCAGTAGCCAAAGTAGGCTATTACAACCTACCTAACTACCTATAATGACATTCTCTCTGGTTTTCTATTTCTCATGTAGTATCTATCGGAGAAGTAAGGATGGTTACCTATCTGATGATCAGGTCATCTTATGATCATCATTGACGTGCAAGTGTGCACTTGGTTTCATGCTAACAACATTCTTGGTACCTATGTCTATCTATCTACTATCTAGCGAGGATCGGGCCAGCTATTGAGTGGCGGTTGGAGGGGGGAAAACTACCCCCTGGGGATGTGGGAATAACTACCCACACCCAAAACCTATACACTGGGGATGGGGGAATAACTACCCCCATCCAAAAACCCATACTCTAAGGATGGGGAACTAACTACCCCCATCCAACTACCTACCCTAGGGATGGGGATTGAACTAACCCCAGGATCATGGAATAACTACCCCTAGGGACAACTAATAACTCGTAATTAATGGCAATTTACGACAGTAGGTACCCTTACAAATCTATTTCAGACCATCGTGACGCCTCAAACAATTCGCATGGTGCCATCAATTGGTAATAGCTGTTACACCATGGTGCGAGGAAATGATGCTGGGACATCAGAAACCTATATACTTATCACAAGAGTATTTTTCTTATTCCTGAACATGATCACTACAAAGTCTTCCCTCAAGGTCAACTCCAAACACCCTCCAAGCTTGGTGCTCATCCTGGACAGCATTTTTAAGCTCTCTGGCAGATTTAGAACATGTGTTATAATTTTTCTCAAACGCCGTTTGTGCAAGAAAAAAGTTGAAAGATAACCCTCACACTCAAACTTGAAGTGACGTTAGATTTCAGCTTTTATTTCTCTTCAACTTTACGTTCTTATTCATCTTCTGTTGCTATGTAGTTTCAAGCCTGATTAAAACGAGAAAAAGCTCTTGTGATATGGCCTTTACTACGTTGACGAAAGTTAATTTATTTTGGGTCTTCCACCTTGAAATTTACGAATTAGGGTCTTCCACTTTGAAATTAGACCTCAAAAGTGTCTATACCTAAACATTTTTACCACCCCTACTGGGAGATACCCTGAGTGATTGGTCTCCTTTGCTGGGCTCTATTGTACTTCACAAACCCATTATGGCAGACCAATCAGTTGGTTCTCACACATTCAGGCCTCTGAACTTGGCTTGGTCTGAACTGAACTCAACAAAGGTCCTACCAAAGGAAGTAGGTAAGTACTTGAGGTAACAAGAAAATATAACCAAGATGGTATCTGAAAACATAACATTTTATTTCTCTAAAGCGACATATTGAACTATGGATTTGAGTTGTTCTACCAGGGATTCAGCCAACGATCCCTGGATTGTTTTATGAGCGTAGGAGAGTCAAGGCGAGATGGTTCAGTTTCGAAGTCTTTGGCCAGCTGGATCCTTTCAGGGTCTGGAATCAATTTCTTCGAGTAGACGAAGGTGCCATCCTCACTAAGATTACCGGCGCTGAGGTCACCATCGTCAGGTACGCCGTATGGCGTTTTAATGGGCGTTAGTTTTATCAGATGTTTCACCTTGTACAGCTTCTTGTTGACTTCGGTAGTGTTCTTTACAATCGATATTTCACCCACCTGCAATATTATAAAGAAAATGTTGGCACATCTACACTCATGAATACCCTTGAGATACGCCCCTCTCCGTTTCTTGTTCCAGTTAATGTTTTCAGCAAAATATACGAGACGAGTAGGTACGCAATTCATTTTGTTGTTGTTTTAATTGAAGAAAATATAAATATTTTGAAAGGGCTTAATAACCATATGTATAGATATGTGGTGAAGTAAGCCAGAAATGAAGTGAGCAGCTCAAAGTAGAGCATTTTCCAGAATGCATAGGTACCAAATACTTGAGTAAGCAAACTCACTTTTCCGTGTAAATCGAACTCCTTGAGGATTTTCTTCAGTTTCCACTCGTTTCCTTTGAAAGGTTTTGTCCTCTGGACCATGAACAACTTGGTAGGTTCGTAGGGAGGGTCCTTGTGGTCAGGGTGCCTGCAACACCAAATCATAAGTTCCAGTGTTTCAGTAACAGGTAGGTACTTGTCAGGTACAACGATAGTAATTTTTGGGATAAACAATACACAGGTACCTACACCTGAGACAAAACAGTCTCGAGAGTAGTCATGAGATTCGAATCGCGAATGGACATGGCCCAGAGAGCAGTATCGGAGACAAGTCCGAACATGTCTCCGAGAGTGCACTGGTCACAAGTGGACATGCAATCTCCAGCTCGCGCGACTTGGTCTCCAGTCTTCTGCCAGCGCCTGAAGATTTTTCAAGGTCTCAGAGACTTGACACGAGTATGATACTGATATTTGTGTTGTTTGAGTGTGTTTTTTTTTTTTGCTCTTTTAAATAAAAATGGGTAAAGACGGAGGGAACAGATAATAATATGTATTATCTGTTGGCCAACGAATTAACGTTGGCCACAATTTTTGGGGTACTCCAAGGGTCAAAGTTTGGAAGTTTAGGGTCAAGAATCGGTTAAAAACGGTTTTTGTGTGGAGGTTTTTGGTGTAAATTATTCTTTTAAAATTCGCTCATCAACTCATGCTAAATGAATGGCACTTTTTTTCATTTTTCGATTTTTAGCAATTTTGTAGGCAATTATGAAAGCAAGGGCTTATCGCGAATCCATAAAGGACAACATCGTTTACAACTGTTTTTAAACAAAAATTATCTCTAGGTATGTCACGACTGCACTCACTGCACAGACTCTCAAGTGGAAATGAAATATTCCAGGTCTCGCGACTCCTATCGAGTCTCACGACTCAGTCTTGAGAGCGAAGTGGACATCCCCCTGAGATTGGTATCGAGACTTTCTCTCGAGATTTTGTCTCAGGTGTACACTTAGCTATAAATTATTACTTCGAGTCACTCGTACTTGATGAGAGAATTGATAAACCTGCCCTGAAGATACTAGAATAACCAGTCTTTACTGGACTCACCTGGGAAAGAATCGAAACCCATCGTACTCAATGCCGCCCGTCCAAGACTTCAAACCTCCGAATTTGACGCCGTTCCGGCTGAGATGCGATGAAAAACTGTATAGCTTGGTGGCTTCCACCACGCACTTCTTCAAATTCATAATGATATTATTTCTCAATAGTACCTAAACGACTCTGAACGATGTCTGTATTAAGAACAACTTACTGGATGATAATATCTACGAAAAATACACATTAAACTCACTTCCAGTTTCACAAGAAGGTATTATTAAAGTTACGATTACGGAATTCAATCAAATTCTAAGGACCATTAGTTTTATTTATGATAATAATTGAATTATTGAACCTAAAATGTATGAAAAATATCAAATTATGGTTGAGTTTTAAAGTTACGTGAATTGGTCGTATAACCCGATCGAGAAGCTAAATGTATGCTTGCTTGTTTTTTGAATTAGTTGTCGCAGCTGTTGCTATGTTGGACATAAGTGGCGTTTGACATCTATTCAAGAGGGGTACCTACGCACTGCACTCTAGTGAGCAATAATGTTCGACTTCGAACTACTCCCACGTTCTCGATCTGGTGAATCTACACTAATTTGACAAGTGTTTTCTGGCTGGATGTGGATGGCGGTACGCAGGGTGGTTTGAGGCGATCACGCTCGATGTGGGTTTTTTCAATTCTTCCATGGCTGGGCGGGACGCCTTCCATGTTTTGTCGGGAAACTTCGATCAGTTGTAGGGTGGATGCGGTGAGACCTCCTCCATGTATGAGATTCGGTTTATCAAACCTTCTGGCTGTAAGAAAAAGGGAAAGCTAACCTTCTGTGTGCATTGATATCACTCCGCGTTGGCCTGAAGGATGGACTGAGGTCATGCTAGGTGACGTCACCCCGAATGAGGTCACCTCCCCCCAGCCACCAAATCCTATGAAAAGGATAATTTGGAAATAATTCGGCAGGAAGTTGTAATGCACAGGCGAAGTTTAACTTTCTCAAATAATCCTTTTGGTCTTGGAAAGGATTACCCAAATACTTCTCGAATTTCATTCCTCCAGGAGAAGATCAATCATCAACCTCCACCTACCGATTCTCTGGAATTTTGTTCTAAAAATTGCAGAAACCCACTGTTTGTCAGTGGCCTTAAATATAATAAGGTATACCCTGATATACCTTATACATACAGACTTATACAGATATACCCTGATAGAAAGAAATTGAAGGCGACCGAATTTGATTTCTGAAAATCAAGTTCAAAGGCAATCTCCGAAATCGCGCCAAAATCTCCAAAGAAATAGTGCTAGTGCCTGCAATCTTGAACGAAGACACCCGAAGCTCCTTGAAGCTCTCCAACATGAACGTGAATCACCGCAGTTTCCAAGGACTCTGATAAGTAGTTAAGTAGGACAATAGGACATTACTCCTCTCCATATTCTGTCAGAACGTTGTTCTTCCCATTCAAGCTCTTTTCAAGTACTTTCCTACTATTTTTAAGGTAATTCATAATTTCAATTATGTGAATTCATATTTAAGAAATTACGAATTTCTTGTTATTCTGTTTGAGAGTCTTTTGGGTAAATGTAGAACTACTTAGGTACTTTTGAAATATAATGGGGTCTGCGCATGATTTCTTTTTTTTTACAATTTTTATTGAAAGGGAATTGATTCAAAATGGCCAAAGTGGGCTTATTTCATAATTATGTGGTCTCCCTATTTTTTTTTTTTTTTTTATTTATCGACGAAGAGATATGTGAACGTTTGAAGAAATGCGCTTGGAAATGGAGAACGCTGATTGGTCGAAGCGCATCCATGCTGACTACATAATTCCATAACTATCCACGAACGGTTTTTAAAGGTTTAAAGGCAGGGGGCGGTGACGTATCTACGTAACTTCCCCCGCGAAATTCAAAATATTCCTGTGTGAATATTGCCGATGGTGCAGAGGTGCTTGAATCAGGGGATAATTGGCAAGACGATGACTTCCTCTGCTAAATTCGATGTATCTAACAATACATATGATAGGAGACCAGTTTCGACATATATATCGACACCTGCACGGCAAAAGGGCCAAACTGCATTTGAAAAACTATTTCTAAAACGCTATTGGCCTTAGCAAAGCCCATACCTATGTGTGGTAACAACACGATTTTTTTTGCAAATGGTCGGAAAATCTATGCAGAATTAATTTCCAATCAGTTTTCAAAGTTTCTGCAATGCAGAAATTAAACTAAGAGTAAAATCCGGAAGACGAAGCAGATTGGCCCTTAAAGCTCGATTTGACCTTGAGAGTCATGAAGATCAAAGGGTCTCTCAAAGCCAATCTGCTGATTCCCTTTCAATTTACAAA